>OX465108.1:23201831-23629331 GCA_949987565.1 Luidia sarsii
TTTTCAGATTGCCATTTGAGCTAAAAACTTTTGCAGGATTTCTTTTTTCGATTGTTTAATGGTTTAACACTCAAACTTTGACAATCTTTTTACCTTTACCAATGTTGCATAGGGCCTTTTAATAACTGATGAAAATTATCACTTATTTTCGTTTACACGGTTTTTCTCAAGTCAAGGTTGACGGATTATTTAAGCCAAAACTTAGCCAGGTGTGTTATTAGATTTCTATGTATAGCCTATTATGCCTACGTTGAGTTTGACAAAGTATGGAAGCAATTCGTTGACCATCGCAACATTTATTGGTATAATTATCCTATACCCGAAACGGAACATGGCCCTGCCCACTATATTATACGCTGCCAAGTAATGTATGTTGAGCAAAAAATATAACCAACAATTATTTAAACCATTAATTTTGGAATTTTAGAGTGATATACAAAAATGTTGCAAACTGCTTACTGACTAAAATTACCAAAATGCAAATGTCAAAATTTAGTGGGCCTGACGTTTCGATCCTAGCAGGACCTTTCTCAAAGGCAGAGACCTTTGAGAAAGGTCCTGCTAGGATCGAAACGTCAGGCCCACTAAATTTTGACATTTGAATTTTTGTTACAAAATTACCAACGTTGATGAAAGTAGGCCCTCTCAACCAGTGACATTTTAATTACGGTATTGGGTCAATAAACGCCCAGTTTTAGGACAAACTTGGGGGAAGCTTTTGGGCAACAGTTATTTTGTATACTGGTCAGTGTTTTTAACAATTATGAGATGTAACCTGCGGGCGCGTTAGTTCGGTTTGCAATGCCGTCTCTGGCAACGTTTGTCTCATGCGAGTAGTTGCCTGGAAATCGTGCGACACGCGGCAAAGGGATTTTCCTTCTGTGCGATGTGGTCAGTGCATCCCGATACTGTCCACTCTGTTACTGGGGTAGCGGCCGGCGACACCGCGACTGCAGCAACAGCAGCAGCAGGCGATCTTGAGTCCCTGCCTGAACCTCTTGTACTTAAACTCATAGATGACGGGATTGATCACGGAGTTGAGGTAGAAGAGAGCCCGGCACACGCCCCGAGCGCAAAGGTAGCCCGTGGAACTGCACACGGGGAAGGAGACGGTCGCGGACTGGGTGGGGTGGAGACAGAGCAGCGACAGGAGGTAGAGCGGCGTCCAGAACACGGCCAAGGCACCCAGGACCAGGGTCAGCGCGCTGACCAGCCGCTGCCGGGCCCGGACCAGACCGCCGGCCGCCTGGCGGGCCTCGCGGTGCCGCAGGGCCTCCGCCTGCTTCTTGAGGGCACGCTGTATCCGAAAGTAGGCCCAGCTCATGCAGGTCACGGGCAGGACGAAGGCCAGCAGGCAGGAGAGGCAGCCGACCAGGACCGGGTAGGAGGGGTGCGGGTACCAGATGCCGGCGCACGCCCGGCACGGGTCCTCGCTCGGACCGTTCGTGGCCAGAAAGGGCGCGGCGAGGACGAACGACAGCAGCCAGATGACGGTGACCAGCCTCCAGACGCGGCTGGCCGTCACTACCCTAGCGTAGTGGAGCGGGTGGACGATGGCGACGTACCTCTCGATGGTGATCAGGCAGAGACTGTACGAGGTGATGTAGGAGAGGCTCCAGCCCAGGTAGTTGGTGGCCAGTAGGCGGCAGAAGAGCTGCCGTGCCGCCGTCGAGTGGGGGACGAGGCGGACCAGGGTGCAGTAGGGGGCGGCCACGAGGTGGAAGGCGAACGTCTGCAGGCAGATCAGGGCGTCCGCTACGGCCAGGTTGACCAGCAGGTAGTTGGTGGTGCTGTGGAGGAAGGCCACCCGGAAGACGACGAAGCAGACCAGAGAGTTGCCCAACACGCCGAAGACCCCCTCGGTCGCCACGAACTGGCAGACCCACTGGAACTCGTAGCTGTGCTCTCCGGTGGAGCATTCCTCTGTCTTGTTCACCGACGACATTCTTATTATACCAACGGTAGTCTTCTGAAGTTCCCACTGTAGTTTGAAGAGAGCTTGGACGTTATTGCATAATAATCCTCCAATTCAATCCATGCTGCCCTTTCTCTCTATCTTTTTAGAGCTGCCTATGACTTTGAGAAGGGCAGCGTTCGCCTGCCATCCACTCTATTAAGCTCCTAGTAGACACAATGTTTCAAGGTGTAGGTTGATGAAGTGGCTCACATGCAGCCAGCGAACATAATAATAATTCCCGTCGCACCTTCGCGTGCCTGCAGTTGTTAAATGACTTGCCGTGACCTCGTTCGAATTAACCATTAAAATGAATTGCTGCGAGTGTCATTCATTCATTCACGTATAGACCGCGATGACATTTCTTTTGTCCTGCATTCTATGTCCAGATTCGCCTTGGAAAGTGAGGGGCCACATAGATCAGACTTCAGCTCGATGGGAGAGTGAGATTGATGTTATAGGCCTCTGCGTCGAGGAGCATCTGTCATCCAGAGGAGAACTCAACTAGGCTGGAACCTGTCGTTACAGTTAAACTTACAGTGGGTGCGTAGAAATAAAATCACCGCAGTCAGCGTCGTTTCGAATTCACCGAAGACTTTCTCAGTGAGATTGTTCGATGCTGTCCCTAGCCGGCCCTGCACTTCGCCTTATTCTGGCTCTTTTGTCATGGTTATAATTATAGAAACGTCTAAAGGTAATAGGGGCAAAGACCACAAAAGGTTGGCAATATTTCCGCAGTTCCTAGGAGGAAGTGAATGGCGGATTAATTACAGCGACAGTCAGCGAAGAAGGCAAGGATCTGACGTCGACTTAGATTGATGATCGACACGACCGCAGCACAGGATACAATCTCCTCGAGTGATTAAAGTTTGCTTATGGGTACGGTCAGCTCGCCCGTCTTCATCATCGATCACAGATCTTGTTCTTGCTGTGTGCCGTCAGTTTGAATCCCTGATTCGTTTCTGGATGTTCAAATTTACATGGCTTCATACTGCGTGTACTAACTTCATTATTGAATGATAGAAATGCAAACCGTAAAGAAGGCCCAACGTTTCGATCCTAACAGGCCTTTCTCGAAGGCAGTGGAGGAAGGTATAGGATGGAAACGTCGTGTCTTCTAGTTCGTTCTAATTATTATAGTCATAAGAAATTATTGCAAACAGGCTGCTTTTTAAAGCCCCTACACAACATTGGTAAGATCGAAAAACAGAAATCACAGATTTACATGAAACTTATACAGTTTAAAGATGGTTATAGTAGAAACCTCTCACTGAAATATTTCTTCCTAAAATGTTTTTGGGAGAAAATAATGAGTAAAAGAAATAATTTATGTCTCGGCGTTGAATGCTGCATTTTCGCGAAAGAAATGAAGCGGTTTTCACGATTTTCTCGTGACTCGGTTGGCGGATTGAGCTGAAATTTTCACAGGACGGTGTGGTATTTCATGCATATGTTGGCACAGACAACGTATGAATGCTATTCTTTGACAAGGACCAATGTTGTGTTTATACGTAGGGGCTTCAACTGAAATGATCTGACTGTCTAAGTAGGCCTATAACTCGGTGATGCGACCCTGACAGGACATTATTTTCTCAAAGGCAGAGACATCTATAGCATATATTTCGTTTCTTAAACGATTCTCATTAGAATAATAATTATTATTATTGTTTTGGTCGGTGGGTGAAAGGATTTGTTTGGATTCGAAATGAATAAATTTAACATGTCTAGCATCGATCTATCCGGTTCCCAGTGGTATTAAACTAATGAGGAGAAACATCAATCCTGACCAAACTGCATGATAAGGCTTTTGGTTCCCAAAATTTCGATGAAAATAAAAAGGAGGCATGCACGACTTCATTTTTTTAAATTGAAAATTATGTCAGTATAGGCCTACATGATTGTATAAAAAAATAAATTATTGCAGGAATGATCTCGCCGTGGAAGATTGTTTAACTAGCAATATTGGACATACAATCGATTTATAATGAGCACTTCGTTCTTCAGAGTTATTGAATGGTTACTTTTCAACACTATCACTTCAAAAAAAGGAAACACGGTTTCTCGAAGGTTCGGGCAGCGTTAGGGTTACTCATTGCCAACTCGCTACTTCAGTGAATCGGACATCAATTACCAGTGTGGATTAGGCCCCCTACACTGATGTGTATTCGACCTGCTTTGGGGTTTCGGTTTGTTGGGGGTAGACAGCGGCCGCGGGAAAAATTAATGGAATGATTTATCAAGTGCGACCGGAATGACTTCCCACCTCCCGTGGTTATATATTTTGGACAGGAGTTACAGGACTGACATATTTTTTTTTTCATTATCGTGAACTAGGCAAGTTCACAGGTGACACAGCATGCATGGTTTTCCGCGGACTCGTACACGGTCAGCCTGGGACTGCTTAAGTAAAATAATGAGTGCAATGCCGATCCCTTTTACGGGCCTTACGCCGGCTAACTGGTAATCTATATTATTATCTAAGCTGTTGGTACATTGATTATTTATATGGTATTGTTTGCTTGATGGTTTTTAGTTGCTTAGTCAGTTAATTTTGCTAGAGTTTTTTTTTTAATTCTTCCTCCAAAGTAGTTTCATTTTTTACGGGCCCCAAATGAATAATATTGATTTGAGGAAGGGTTCATTCGCTCTCTGAACACATCCTTTCAATTCCGTGGGAGCAACTCAAAAGACAAACGAAAAATAATTCCATTGAAGATAAAGAATGTTGAACTCCAAGGTTGCGTTCATGGCCTTGCAGCAATAATAATAGCATGGCTTTCATAGGCGCGCCATACATGAACTTGCCAATTGGTGGCGCTATTCACGTGGGTTGCGTAGCTTCCGGATACCTCCCGCTCCATTCATTTTGTGTTATTGTTGGTAAGGTGGTTGCTATAGACTATAGTGTACGGAACGCCATGAAGACTACTTCGCCATCATTTATTCATGTTTCATCGGACATTAACAAGCCAGGCAGTGCAAACTTGCCATGGATCATGAGAAAACCCTTCGTGCTGGTTTTCCAGGTAGGCTTGAATTTGTTCGTTTCGCTATGATGAACGTCCCACCCACACAGCGTGCCATGCAGCGCGATTAAGCTAGCCACCCACTAATTTGACTAAACGTCGATCTTGATTTATGACGATACATACCTCCATGATACATGTAACTAGGCTTAGTCTAACCATTGAGGTAGAGAAGGGATGTCCAAATTGCATTACAATACGTGTACATGTACGTGAGAACATGAGACGGATTTTCCGTTTTTGTGGCGCGTGTGGACTATGTCTAGTAGTATAGTACTAGTACTAGTAGTAGTACTAGTACTAGTAGTAATCTCTCCTACCTCCAATACTGTGTACATGTATGTCATGTGTGGTGCATACAGTACAGGCCGTATACATGTATGAATTACATGTATACTAATATTATTACTGTCAGTACTGTAGGCCTTAGTGTAGTGTTAGTGTTACAACTTACAGTTACTGAGTTAGTGAAGGGCATGTTATTGTTAATAATGTTTTGTGCACTGCTACAAAGTGCACTGCTGCGTGCTGTCACTGATACAGTGCGCCTCACAAAATCATGATTTGGGGATTACTCTAACTCTAAGTCCAATTTTTCAGGCAAGTGGTTGTGCCAGACAGTGTCAATTTTCTACATAATATAAGTGGAACTGTACATTGTACATGTATGTTTGTGGTTTGTTTCCATCCTTTTATTTTTTATAATGGTGAGGGTATTAACTATATCATTATCCTTTTAGTTTTGCTAGGTTTATACCCTCACCATGATTAAAAGGTTGGAAGAAACCAGTTACTTAATATAATAAGTATTGAATAATTAATGCAGAAAATTGACACTCTCTGGCCTTATTCCTCCATGGTCCGGTACAACCGCTTGCCAAAATATTGGACTAAGTTACATTACATACACTATTCCCAGTTTGTAGTGACCATTCCTCCCAGCGGTCGGAGACCTGAGGGTTCGGTGAACAAAACTCTGGAGACCTAACAGACTAGTGTGTTTTCAGGAATTTGGAGTAGTGTCCTGATTCCCCCTAACCCCCTGCAAAATCCTGCAAAATCCTGCAATCCTACCTTGAAAGTCAATATTGTATATGTAGGCCAAGCCTCGCGCTTAAGCCTTAAGTTGTTTTTTAACTAGCCCACCGGGCTAGTAAATTGAGTTTTTTAATAGCCCGCAGCAAATTTACTAGCCCTGTATAATTAATATTGAATTTAACACAAGGTCCACTAAAAAATCGTCAGGCCCACTAAATTTTAAGATTTGCATTTTGGTAATCTTAGTCAGTAAGCAGTTTGCTTACCCAAGGTTATTAGGTCAAGTAAAACAAATTATTAGTTTCTACTTTCTCATCCCCTCCTGCATTGTTTTTTACCTCCACACCGCTGCCTACTTTTTACTAGCCCGCCGGGCTAGCAAAGTGGGTCATTTTACTAGCCCGCAGCTGTTATTACTAGACAATGACCGTCAGGCTAGTGCTAAGGTTGAGCCCTGTAGGCCTAGTTGTTGTGCTGAAGAGTTGTCGTCCTGACTGTTGTGACCATGAACAGTGATTTCCCTGAGTTCTTGTAACCATTCTTCTTGTAAAAAATCACCAGAAACTGATGACTACATGTACATGTACTTGGCAAATACAGTGGTACATGTACATATTGTGTACATTGTGTGTTGTTTTTTTTTTTTTAGAGTGGTTGGTACCTATCTTTCCACTGCCTACTGCCAATTGGTTCATATAACCATAGTCTGGCATGGACACTACACAGGCTGTAAGGTACAAACATGTACTGTACATTGTACACTACATGTATGTATACAGTTTTACTGGGTGACAAATTCCACTTACCAGTGGGTTTTTTTTCTCCCTTGTTTGTTTAACACCCCTGAGTGAAATATTCTTCTGAATTTTTAGGTTTTTTTTCTAATTGGTTTTTAGACCTATTGATTTGTCTTCATCCTCTCTCATTGGTCTGTGTAGGATGGAGTCAGGGTGCACAATCTCGGAATGAAAGATTTCCTGGACTTTTTGGATTGAAGGTTCTGAAGTCTGTGCATGCATGTGTAGGCCTACATGTTGTACATGTTTATGTATCTATAGGCCTACATCCACCCTGCAGTCCTTCAAATCTTATCACAATACACCTGTACTCCAGTTCAAACAGGCTTTGGTCTGTCATTGCCTGCAGTCAGTTGGTAATAACCCCATTAGTGAGCACAGGTCAAGGTCAGACAGAGACGTGTACATGGAGTGACCTTCACATGTACCTCTTCTCTGTCTCCTCCCTATAGTTTGCCACGAGTTAGTATTACACTCAGCCTGCCAACCATGACAAAGTCCCTTGCTAACTTGATTAACCATTGATTTTCTTTATTTGGGGTCATTTGCCGCAAGTTTAACTCATTCACATGGTTTTAGAATAAAATGTATAATTTGTTGCATGATCAAATATCTGTATTTCATTCAGATATATCGGTTTAGAATATCTACTTATTTCGTGAGTACATGACAAATGTTTCCCTCCATTGTTATTCAAACTCATGGTGCAATGAATTGCAATTATGTGTAAATTGATTTTTCATAAATTTACATAATTTCCAAACTCTACATGTATGCCTAAATATTCAAAAAATGACATCACTATCAATTTAAGACACACCAACTTTAAAAATGGCATGAGGTGGCAATAAGTGATATTCTGTAAAAACAACAAAAAACAAATAAAGCAGAGGAAATTAGAATCACTTTCATAAATTGAAAAAAAAAGGCAAATAAAGCTTTGTCTAGACTGGGATTTGAACTTGTTTACAAAGTTCCCAGTCAGTCATTCATTTGTTGTCCAGACTTGAATTGAAAAAAGCTGCATCCACTTTGTGTGCTCCCTGAGCTGCTATACATGTACATGTGCATACAGTACATGCAAATTTATTCAGACAAAACCCCTCTAGAATTTGTTTCACCAATCCTGGTTTGGGCGAAGTATACTAGTGTTCAACCTCCGTAATGTTCAGTAAATTGCTTTATCTCCTTTGTTGCAATTGATCATAAAAATGAGGCAATTAGCAGAGGACAATGTAAATTATTTTGCAAGACAATTAGGGCAGATCAGATCCCCACATGTATGTTGTGTGAGTGTAGGCATACCGAACAGTGAGAGTTGACAGTTGAAGACTCAGAATCATGGCAAGGACATACATGTACACGCATGTAAGGGGCAGATCAGATCCCCACATGTATGTTGTGTGAGTGTAGGCATACCGAACAGTGAGAGTTGACAGTTGAAGACTCAGAATCATGGCAAGGACATACATGTACACGTATGTAAGGGGCAGATCAGATCCCCACATGTATGTTGTGTGAGTGTAGGCATACCGAACAGTGAGAGTTGACAGTTGAAGACTCAGAATCATGGCAAGGACATACATGTACACGTATGTAAGGGGCAGATCAGATCCCCACATGTATGTTGTGTGAGTGTAGGCATACCGAACAGTGAGAGTTGACAGTTGAAGACTCAGAATCATGGCAAGGACATACATGTACACGTATGTAAGGGGCAGATCAGATCCCCACATGTATGTTGTGTGAGTGTAGGCATACCGAACAGTGAGAGTTGACAGTTGAAGACTCAGAATCATGGCAAGGACATACATGTACACGTATGTAAGGGGCAGATCAGATCCCCACATGTATGTTGTGTGAGTGTAGGCATACCGAACAGTGAGAGTTGACAGTTGAAGACTCAGAATCATGGCAAGGACATACATGTACACGTATGTATGGGGCAGATCAGATCCCCACATGTATGTTGTGTGAGTGTAGGCATACCGAACAGTGAGAGTTGACAGTTGAAGACTCAGAATCATGGCAAGGACATACATGTACACGTATGTAAGGGGCAGATCAGATCCCCACATGTATGTTGTGTGAGTGTAGGCATACCGAACAGTGAGAGTTGACAGTTGAAGACTCAGAATCATGGCAAGGACATACATGTACATGTACACGTATGTAAGGGGCAGATCAGATCCCCACATGAATGTTGTGTGAGTGTAGGCATACCGAACAGTGAGAGCTGACAGTTGAAGACTCAGAATCATGGCAAGGACATACATGTACACGTATGTAAGGGGCAGATCAGATCCCCACATGTATGTTGTGTGAGTGTAGGCATACCGAACAGTGAGAGTTGACAGTTGAAGACTCAGAATCATGGCAAGGACATACATGTACACGTATGTAAGGGGCAGATCAGATCCCCACATGTATGTTGTGTGAGTGTAGGCATACCGAACAGTGAGAGCTGACAGTTGAAGACTCAGAATCATGGCAAGGACATACATGTACACGTATGTAAGGGGCAGATCAGATCCCCACATGTATGTTGTGTGAGTGTAGGCATACCGAACAGTGAGAGTTGACAGTTGAAGACTCAGAATCATGGCAAGGACATACATGTACACGTATGTAAGGGGCAGATCAGATCCCCACATGTATGTTGTGTGAGTGTAGGCATACCGAACAGTGAGAGCTGACAGTTGGAGACTCAGAATCATGGCAAGGACATACATGTACACGTATGTAAGGGGCAGATCAGATCCCCACATGTATGTTGTG
Source organism: Luidia sarsii (assembly GCA_949987565.1). NCBI lineage: Eukaryota > Metazoa > Echinodermata > Asteroidea > Paxillosida > Luidiidae > Luidia > Luidia sarsii. The sequence continues at coordinate 23,211,425 of OX465108.1, forward strand.
TGAGTGTAGGCATACCGAACAGTGAGAGTTGACAGTTGAAGACTCAGAATCATGGCAAGGACATACATGTACACGTATGTAAGGGGCAGATCAGATCCCCACATGTATGTTGTGTGAGTGTAGGCATACCGAACAGTGAGAGCTGACAGTTGGAGACTCAGAATCATGGCAAGGACATACATGTACACGTATGTAAGGGGCAGATCAGATCCCCACATGTGTATGTTGTGTGAGTGTAGGCATACCGAACAGTGAGAGTTGACAGTTGAAGACTCAGAATCATGGCAAGGACATACATGTACACGCATGTAAGGGGCAGATCAGATCCCCACATGTGTATGTTGTGTGAGTGTAGGCATACCGAACAGTGAGAGCTGACAGTTGAAGACTCAGAATCATGGCAAGGACATACATGTACACGCATGTAAGGGGCAGATCAGATCCCCACATGTATGTTGTGTGAGTGTAGGCATACCGAACAGTGAGAGTTGACAGTTGAAGACTCAGAATCATGGCAAGGACATACATGTACACGTATGTAAGGGGCAGATCAGATCCCCATATGTATGTTGTGTGAGTGTAGGCATACCGAACAGTGAGAGCTGACAGTTGAAGACTCAGAATCATGGCAAGGACATACATGTACACGTATGTAAGGGGCAGATCAGATCCCCACATGTATGTTGTGTGAGTGTAGGCATACCGAACAGTGAGAGCTGACAGTTGAAGACTCAGAATCATGGCAAGGACATACATGTACACGTATGTAAGGGGCAGATCAGATCCCCACATGTATGTTGTGTGAGTGTAGGCATACCGAACAGTGAGAGCTGACAGTTGAAGACTCAGAATCATTGCAAGGACATACATGTACACGTATGTAAGGGGAAGATCAGATCCCCACATGTATGTTGTGTGAGTGTAGGCATACCGAACAGTGAGAGTTGACAGTTGAAGACTCAGAATCATGGCAAGGACATACATGTACACGTATGTAAGGGGCAGATCAGATCCCCACATGTATGTTGTGTGAGTGTAGGCATACCGAACAGTGAGAGTTGACAGTTGAAGACTCAGAATCATGGCAAGGACATACATGTACACGTATGTAAGGGGCAGATCAGATCCCCACATGTATGTTGTGTGAGTGTAGGCATACCGAACAGTGAGAGTTGACAGTTGAAGACTCAGAATCATGGCAAGGACATACATGTACACGTATGTAAGGGCAGATCAGATCCCCACATGTATGTTGTGTGAGTGTAGGCATACCGAACAGTGAGAGTTGACAGTTGAAGACTCAGAATCATGGCAAGGACATACATGTACACGTATGTAAGGGCAGATCAAATCCCCACATGAATGTTGTGTGAGTGTAGGCATACCGAACAGTGAGAGTTCTCAGTTGAAGACTCAGAATCATGGCAAGGACATACATGTACACGTATGTATGGGGCAGATCAGATCCCCACATGTATGTTGTGTGAGTGTAGGCATACCGAACAGTGAGAGTTCTCAGTTGAAGACTCAGAATCATGGCAAGGACATACATGTACACGTATAAAGGGCAGATCAGATCCCCACATGTATGTTGTGTGAGTGTAGGCATACCGAACAGTGAGAGTTGACAGTTGAAGACTCAGAATCATGGCAAGGACATACATGTACACGTATGTAAGGGCAGATCAGATCCCCACATGTATGTTGTGTGAGTGTAGGCATACCGAACAGTGAGAGTTCTCAGTTGAAGACTCAGAATCATGGCAAGGACATACATGTACACGTATGAAAGGGCAGATCAGATCCCCACATGTATGTTGTGTGAGTGTAGGCATACCGAACAGTGAGAGTTGACAGTTGAAGACTCAGAATCATGGCAAGGACATACATGTACACGTATGTAAGGGCAGATCAGATCCCCACATGTATGTTGTGTGAGTGTAGGCATACCGAACAGTGAGAGTTGACAGTTGAAGACTCAGAATCATGGCAAGGACATACATGTACACGTATGTAAGGGCAGATCAGATCCCCACATGTATGTTGTGTGAGTGTAGGCATACCGAACAGTGAGAGTTGACAGTTGAAGACTCAGAATCATGGCAAGGACATACATGTACACGTATGTAAGGGGCAGATCAGATCCCCATATGTATGTTGTGTGAGTGTAGGCATACCGAACAGTGAGAGTTGACAGTTGAAGACTCAGAATCATGGCAAGGACATACATGTACACGTATGTAAGGGGCAGATCAGATCCCCACATGTATGTTGTGTGAGTGTAGGCATACCGAACAGTGAGAGTTGACAGTTGAAGACTCAGAATCATGGCAAGGACATACATGTACACGTATGTAAGGGGCAGATCAGATCCCAGAGTATGTTGTGTGAGTGTAGGCATACCGAACAGTGAGAGTTGACAGTTGAAGACTCAGAATCATGGCAAGGACATACATGTACACGTATGTAAGGGGCAGATCAGATCCACATGTATGTTGTGTGAGTGTAGGCATACCGAACAGTGAGAGTTGACAGTTGAAGACTCAGAATCATGGCAAGGACATACTGTACATGTACACGTATGTAAGAGGGAAGGGAAGATCAGATCCCCACATGTATGTTGTGTGAGTGTAGGCATACCGAACAGTGAGAGTTGACAGTTGAAGACTCAGAATCATGGCAAGGACATACATGTACACGTATGTAAGGGGCAGATCAGATCCCCATATGTATGTTGTGTGAGTGTAGGTATACTGAACAGTGAGAGTTGACAGTTGAAGACTCAGAATCATGGCAAGGACATACATGTACATGTACACGTATGTAAGGGGCAGATCAGATCCCCACATGTATGTTGTGTGAGTGTAGGCATACCGAACAGTGAGAGCTGACAGTTGAAGACTCAGAATCATGGCAAGGACATACATGTACACGTATGTATGGGGCAGATCAGATCCCCACATGTATGTTGTGTGAGTGTAGGCATACCGAACAGTGAGAGTTGACAGTTGAAGACTCAGAATCATGGCAAGGACATACATGTACACGTATGTAAGGGGCAGATCAGATCCCCACATGTATGTTGTGTGAGTGTAGGCATACCGAACAGTGAGAGTTGACAGTTGAAGACTCAGAATCATGGCAAGGACATACATGTACACGTATGTAAGGGGCAGATCAGATCCCCACATGTATGTTGTGTGAGTGTAGGCATACCGAACAGTGAGAGTTGACAGTTGAAGACTCAGAATCATGGCAAGGACATACATGTACACGTATGTAAGGGGCAGATCAGATCCCCACATGTATGTTGTGTGAGTGTAGGCATACCGAACAGTGAGAGTTGACAGTTGAAGACTCAGAATCATGGCAAGGACATACATGTACACGTATGTATGGGGCAGATCAGATCCCCACATGTATGTTGTGTGAGTGTAGGCATACCGAACAGTGAGAGTTGACAGTTGAAGACTCAGAATCATGGCAAGGACATACATGTACACGTATGTAAGGGGCAGATCAGATCCCCACATGTATGTTGTGTGAGTGTAGGCATACCGAACAGTGAGAGTTGACAGTTGAAGACTCAGAATCATGGCAAGGACATACATGTACACGTATGTAAGGGGCAGATCAGATCCCCATATGTATGTTGTGTGAGTGTAGGTATACTGAACAGTGAGAGTTGACAGTTGAAGACTCAGAATCATGGCAAGGACATACATGTACACGTATGTAAGGGGCAGATCAGATCCCCACATGTATGTTGTGTGAGTGTAGGCATACCGAACAGTGAGAGTTGACAGTTGAAGACTCAGAATCATGGCAAGGACATACATGTACACGTATGTAAGGGGAAGATCAGATCCCCACATGAATGTTGTGTCAGTGCGACCGGAATGACTTCCCACCTCCCGTGGTTATATATTTTGGACAGGAGTTACAGGACTGACATATTTTTTTTTCATTATCGTGAACTAGGCAAGTTCACAGGTGACACAGCATGCATGGTTTTCCGCGGACTCGTACACGGTCAGCCTGGGACTGCTTAAGTAAAATAATGAGTGCAATGCCGATCCCTTTTACGGGCCTTACGCCGGCTAACTGGTAATCTATATTATTATCTAAGCTGTTGGTACATTGATTATTTATATGGTATTGTTTGCTTGATGGTTTTTAGTTGCTTAGTCAGTTTATTTTGCTAGAGTTTTTTTAAAATTCTTCCTCCAAAGTAGTTTAATTTTTTACGGGCCCCAAATGAATAATATTGATTTGAGGAAGGGTTCTTTCGCTCTCTGAACACGTACACCCTTTCAATTCCGTGGGAGCAACTCAAAAGACAAACGAAAAATAATTCCCTTGAAGATAAAGAATGTTGAACTCCAAGGTTGCGTTCATGGCCTTGCAGCAATAATAATAGCATGGCTTTCATAGGCGCGCCATACATGAACTTGCCAATTGGTGGCGCTATTCACGTGGGTTGCGTAGCTTCCGGATACCTCCCTCTCCATTCATTTTGTGTTATTGTTGGTAAGGTGGTTGCTATAGACTATAGTGTACGGAACGCCACGAAGATTACTTCGCCATCATTTATTCATGTTTCATCGGACATTACAAGCCAGGCAGTGCAAACTTGCCATGGATCATGAGCAAACCCTTCGTGCTGGCTTTCCAGGTAGGCTTGAATTTGTTCGTTTCGCTATGATGAACGTCCCACCCACACAGCGTGCCATGCAGCGCGATTAAGCTAGCCACCCACTAATTTGACTAAACGTCGATCTTGATTTATGACGATACATACCTCCATGATACATGTAACTAGGCTTAGTCTAACCATTGAGGTAGAGAAGGGATGTCAAAATTACATTACAATACGTGTACATGTACGTGAGAACATGAGACGGATTTTTTTGGCGCGTGTGGACTATGTCTAGTAATCTCTCCTACCTCCATGGTAATAGTCTAATATAATAGTATTAGTAATACTGTGTATGTCATGTACACATGTGGTGCATACAGACAGTACATGCCGTATGTAGGAATTATCCTAAGTCAGTACAGTTACTACAGTAGACCTAAGTCTAAGTGTTACTGTTACAACTTACAGTTAGTGAAGGGCATGTTATTGTTAATAATGTTTTGTGCACTGCTACAAAGTGCACTGCTGCGTGCTGTGACTGCCGATGAGTGTTGTCCGGTGATACAGTGCGCCTCACAAAATCATGATTTTGGGATTACTCTAACTCTAAGTCCAATTTTTCAGGCAAGTGGTTGTGCCAGACAGTGTCAATTTTCTACATAATATAAGTGGAACTGTACATTGTACATGTATGTTTGTGGTTTGTTTCCATCCTTTTATTTTTTATAATGGTGAGGGTATTAACTATATCATTATCCTTTTAGTTTTGCTAGGTTTATACCCTCACCATGATTAAAAGGTTGGAAGAAACCAGTTACTTAATATAATAAGTATTGAATAATTAATGCAGAAAATTGACACTCTCTGGCCTTATTCCTCCATGGTCCGGCACAACCGCTTGCCAAAATATTGGACATTATACATACATGTACACTATTCCCAGTTTGTAGTGACCATTCCTCCCAGCGGTCGGAGACCTGAGGGTTCGGTGAACAAAACTCTGGAGACCTAACAGACTAGTGTGTTTTCAGGAATTTGGAGTAGTGTCCTGATTCCCCCTAACCCCCTGCAAAATCCTGCAAAATCCTGCAATCCTACCTTGAAAGTCAATATTGTATATGTAGGCCAAGCCTCGCGCTTAAGCCTTAAGTTGTTTTTTAACTAGCCCACCGGGCTAGTAAATTGAGTTTTTTAATAGCCCGCAGCAAATTTACTAGCCCTGTATAATTAATATTGAATTTAACACAAGGTCCACTAAAAAATCGTCAGGCCCACTAAATTTTAAGATTTGCATTTTGGTAATCTTAGTCAGTAAGCAGTTTGCTTACCCAAGGTTATTAGGTCAAGTAAAACAAATTATTAGTTTCTACTTTCTCATCCCCTCCCGCATTGTTTTTTACCTCCACACCGCTGCCTACTTTTTACTAGCCCGCCGGGCTAGCAAAGTGGGTCATTTTACTAGCCCGCAGCTGTTATTACTAGACAATGACCGTCAGGCTAGTGCTAAGGTTGAGCCCTGTAGGCCTAGTTGTTGTGCTGAAGAGTTGTCGTCCTGACTGTTGTGACCATGAACAGTGATTTCCCTGAGTTCTTGTAACCATTCTTCTTGTAAAAAATCACCAGAAACTGATGACTACATGTACATGTACTTGGCAAATACAGTGGTACATGTACATATTGTGTACATTGTGTGTTTTTTTTTTTTTTTTAGAGTGGTTGGTACCTATCTTTCCACTGCCTACTGCCAATTGGTTCATATAACCATAGTCTGGCATGGACACTACACAGGCTGTAAGGTACAAACATGTACTGTACATTGTACACTACATGTATGTATACAGTTTTACTGGGTGACAAATTCCACTTACCAGTGGGTTTTTTTTTCTCCCTTTTTTGTTTAACACCCCTGAGTGAAATATTCTTCTGAATTTTTAGGTTTTTTTTTTCTAATTGGTTTTTAGACCTATTGATTTGTCTTCATCCTCTCTCATTGGTCTGTGTAGGATGGAGTCAGGGTGCACAATCTCGGAATGAAAGATTTCCTGGACTTTTTGGATTGAAGGTTCTGAAGTCTGTGCATGCATGTGTAGGCCTACATGTTGTACATGTTTATGTATCTATAGGCCTACATCCACCCTGCAGTCCTTCAAATCTTATCACAATACACCTGTACTCCAGTTCAAACAGGCTTTGGTCTGTCATTGCCTGCAGTCAGTTGGTAATAACCCCATTAGTGAGCACAGGTCAAGGTCAGACAGAGACATGTACATGGAGTGACCTTCACATGTACCTCTTCTCTCTCTCCTCCCTATAGTTTGCCACGAGTTAGTATTACACTCAGCCTGCCAACCATGACAAAGTCCCTTGCTAACTTGATTAACCATTGATTTTTTTTATTTGGGGTCATTTGCCGCAAGTTTAACTCATTCACATGGTTTTATAATAAAATGTATTTGTTGCAGGATCAAATATTTGTATTTCATTCAGATCTATCGGTTTAGAATATCTACTTATTTCATGAGTACATGACAAATGTTTCCGGCCTCCATTGTTATTCAAACTCATGGTGCAATGAATTGCAATTATGTGTAAATTGATTTTTCATAAATTTACATGAATTCCAAACTCTACATGTAGGCCTAAATATTCAAAAAATGGCACCACTATCAATTTAAGACACACCAACTTTAAAAATGGCATGAGGTGACAATAAGTGATATTCTGTTAAAGCAACAACAAACAAATAAAGCAGAGGAAATTAGAATCACTTTCATGAATTGAAAAAAAAGCAAATAAAGCTTTGTCTAGACTGGGATTTGAACTTGTTTACAAAGTTCCCAGTCAGTCATTCATTTGTTGTCCAGACTTGAATTGAAAAAAGCTGCATCCACTTTGTGTGCTCCCTGAGCTGCTATACATGTACATGTGCGTACATGCAAATTTATTAAGACAAAACCCCTAGAATTTGTTTCACCAATGCTGGTTTGGGCGAAGATGTATACTAGTGCTCAACCTTTGTAATGTTCAGTGAATTGCTTTATCTCCTTTGTTGCAATTGATTATAAAAACGAGGCAATTACCATCTGGAGGACAATGTAAACATAAATTATTTTGCAAGAAGATTAGGGCAGATCAGATCCCCACATGTACAGTATGTACAGTGTTGTGTGAGTGTAGGCATACCGAACAGTGAGCGTTGACAGTTGAAGACTCAGAATCATTGCAAGGACATACATGTACACGTATGTAAGGGGCAGATCAGATCCCCACATGTATGTTGTGTGAGTGTAGGCATACCGAACAGTGAGAGTTGACAGTTGAAGACTCAGAATCATTGCAAGGACATACATGTACACGTATGTATGGGGCAGATCAGATCCCCACATGTATGTTGTGTGAGTGTAGGCATACCGAACAGTGAGAGTTGACAGTTGAAGACTCAGAATCATGGCAAGGACATACATGTACACGTATGTAAGGGGCAGATCAGATCCCCACATGTATGTTGTGTGAGTGTAGGCATACCGAACAGTGAGAGTTGACAGTTGAAGACTCAGAATCATGGCAAGGACATACATGTACACGTATGTAAGGGGCAGATCAGATCCCCACATGTATGTTGTGTGAGTGTAGGCATACCGAACAGTGAGAGTTGACAGTTGAAGACTCAGAATCATGGCAAGGACATACATGTACACGTATGTAAGGGGCAGATCAGATCCCCACATGTATGTTGTGTGAGTGTAGGCATACCGAACAGTGAGCGTTGACAGTTGAAGACTCAGAATCATGGCAAGGACATACATGTACACGTATGTAAGGGGCAGATCAGATCCCCACATGTATGTTGTGTGAGTGTAGGCATACCGAACAGTGAGAGTTGACAGTTGAAGACTCAGAATCATGGCAAGGACATACATGTACACGTATGTAAGGGGCAGATCAGATCCCCACATGTATATTGTGTGAGTGTAGGCATACCGAACAGTGAGAGTTGACAGTTGAAGACTCAGAATCATGGCAAGGACATACATGTACACGTATGTAAGGGGCAGATCAGATCCCCACATGTATGTTGTGTGAGTGTAGGCATACCGAACAGTGAGAGTTGACAGTTGAAGACTCAGAATCATGGCAAGGACATACATGTACACGTATGTATGGGGCAGATCAGATCCCCACATGTATGTTGTGTGAGTGTAGGCATACCGAACAGTGAGAGTTGACAGTTGAAGACTCAGAATCATGGCAAGGACATACATGTACACGTATGTAAGGGGCAGATCAGATCCCCACATGTATGTTGTGTGAGTGTAGGCATACCGAACAGTGAGAGTTGACAGTTGAAGACTCAGAATCATGGCAAGGACATACATGTACACGTATGTAAGGGGCAGATCAGATCCCCACATGTATGTTGTGTGAGTGTAGGCATACCGAACAGTGAGAGTTGACAGTTGAAGACTCAGAATCATGGCAAGGACATACATGTACACGTATGTAAGGGGCAGATCAGATCCCCACATGTATGTTGTGTGAGTGTAGGCATACCGAACAGTGAGAGTTGACAGTTGAAGACTCAGAATCATGGCAAGGACATACATGTACACGTATGTAAGGGGCAGATCAGATCCCCACATGTATGTTGTGTGAGTGTAGGCATACCGAACAGTGAGAGTTGACAGTTGAAGACTCAGAATCATGGCAAGGACATACATGTACACGTATGTAAGGGGCAGATCAGATCCCCACATGTATGTTGTGTGAGTGTAGGCATACCGAACAGTGAGAGTTGACAGTTGAAGACTCAGAATCATGGCAAGGACATACATGTACACGTATGTATGGGGCAGATCAGATCCCCACATGTATGTTGTGTGAGTGTAGGCATACCGAACAGTGAGAGTTGACAGTTGAAGACTCAGAATCATGGCAAGGACATACATGTACACGTATGTAAGGGGCAGATCAGATCCCCACATGTATGTTGTGTGAGTGTAGGCATACCGAACAGTGAGCGTTGACAGTTGAAGACTCAGAATCATTGCAAGGACATACATGTACACGTATGTAAGGGGCAGATCAGATCCCCACATGTATGTTGTGTGAGTGTAGGCATACCGAACAGTGAGAGTTGACAGTTGAAGACTCAGAATCATTGCAAGGACATACATGTACACGTATGTATGGGGCAGATCAGATCCCCACATGTATGTTGTGTGAGTGTAGGCATACCGAACAGTGAGAGTTGACAGTTGAAGACTCAGAATCATGGCAAGGACATACATGTACACGTATGTAAGGGGCAGATCAGATCCCCACATGTATGTTGTGTGAGTGTAGGCATACCGAACAGTGAGAGTTGACAGTTGAAGACTCAGAATCATGGCAAGGACATACATGTACACGTATGTAAGGGGCAGATCAGATCCCCACATGTATGTTGTGTGAGTGTAGGCATACCGAACAGTGAGAGTTGACAGTTGAAGACTCAGAATCATGGCAAGGACATACATGTACACGTATGTAAGGGGCAGATCAGATCCCCACATGTATGTTGTGTGAGTGTAGGCATACCGAACAGTGAGCGTTGACAGTTGAAGACTCAGAATCATGGCAAGGACATACATGTACACGTATGTAAGGGGCAGATCAGATCCCCACATGTATGTTGTGTGAGTGTAGGCATACCGAACAGTGAGAGTTGACAGTTGAAGACTCAGAATCATGGCAAGGACATACATGTACACGTATGTAAGGGGCAGATCAGATCCCCACATGTATATTGTGTGAGTGTAGGCATACCGAACAGTGAGAGTTGACAGTTGAAGACTCAGAATCATGGCAAGGACATACATGTACACGTATGTAAGGGGCAGATCAGATCCCCACATGTATGTTGTGTGAGTGTAGGCATACCGAACAGTGAGAGTTGACAGTTGAAGACTCAGAATCATGGCAAGGACATACATGTACACGTATGTATGGGGCAGATCAGATCCCCACATGTATGTTGTGTGAGTGTAGGCATACCGAACAGTGAGAGTTGACAGTTGAAGACTCAGAATCATGGCAAGGACATACATGTACACGTATGTAAGGGGCAGATCAGATCCCCACATGTATGTTGTGTGAGTGTAGGCATACCGAACAGTGAGAGTTGACAGTTGAAGACTCAGAATCATGGCAAGGACATACATGTACACGTATGTAAGGGGCAGATCAGATCCCCACATGTATGTTGTGTGAGTGTAGGCATACCGAACAGTGAGAGTTGACAGTTGAAGACTCAGAATCATGGCAAGGACATACATGTACACGTATGTAAGGGGCAGATCAGATCCCCACATGTATGTTGTGTGAGTGTAGGCATACCGAACAGTGAGAGTTGACAGTTGAAGACTCAGAATCATGGCAAGGACATACATGTACACGTATGTAAGGGGCAGATCAGATCCCCACATGTATGTTGTGTGAGTGTAGGCATACCGAACAGTGAGAGTTGACAGTTGAAGACTCAGAATCATGGCAAGGACATACATGTACACGTATGTAAGGGGCAGATCAGATCCCCACATGTATGTTGTGTGAGTGTAGGCATACCGAACAGTGAGAGTTGACAGTTGAAGACTCAGAATCATGGCAAGGACATACATGTACACGTATGTATGGGGCAGATCAGATCCCCACATGTATGTTGTGTGAGTGTAGGCATACCGAACAGTGAGAGTTGACAGTTGAAGACTCAGAATCATGGCAAGGACATACATGTACACGTATGTAAGGGGCAGATCAGATCCCCACATGTATGTTGTGTGAGTGTAGGCATACCGAACAGTGAGCGTTGACAGTTGAAGACTCAGAATCATGGCAAGGACATACATGTACACGTATGTAAGGGGCAGATCAGATCCCCACATGTATATTGTGTGAGTGTAGGCATACCGAACAGTGAGCGTTGACAGTTGAAGACTCAGAATCATGGCAAGGACATACATGTACACGTATGTAAGGGGCAGATCAGATCCCCACATGTATGTTGTGTGAGTGTAGGCATACCGAACAGTGAGAGTTGACAGTTGAAGACTCAGAATCATGGCAAGGACATACATGTACACGTATGTAAGGGGCAGATCAGATCCCCACATGTATGTTGTGTGAGTGTAGGCATACCGAACAGTGAGCGTTGACAGTTGAAGACTCAGAATCATGGCAAGGACATGTATACATGTACACGTATGTAAGGGGCAGACCTCAGATCCCCACATGTATGTTGTGTGAGTGTAGGCATACCGAACAGTGAGCGTTGACAGTTGAAGACTCAGAATCATGGCAAGGACATACATGTACACGTATGTAAGGGGCAGATCAGATCCCCACATGTATATTGTGTGAGTGTAGGCATACCGAACAGTGAGCGTTGACAGTTGAAGACTCAGAATCATGGCAAGGACATACATGTACACGTATGTAAGCGGCAGATCAGATCCCCACATGTATGTTGTGTGAGTGTAGGCATACCGAACAGTGAGAGTTGACAGTTGAAGACTGAGAATCATGGCAAGGACATACATGTACACGTATGTAAGGGGCAGATCAGATCCCCACATGTATGTTGTGTGAGTGTAGGCATACCGAACAGTGAGAGTTGACAGTTGAAGACTCAGAATCATGGCAAGGACATACATGTACACGTATGTAAGGGGCAGATCAAATCCCCACATGTATGTTGTGTGAGTGTAGGCATACCGAACAGTGAGCGTTGACAGTTGAAGACTCAGAATCATGGCAAGGACATACATGTACACGTATGTAAGGGGCAGATCAGATCCCCACATGTATGTTGTGTGAGTGTAGGCATACCGAACAGTGAGAGCTGACAGTTGGAGACTGAGAATCATGGCAAGGACATACATGTACACATATGTAAGGGGCAGATCAGATCCCCACATGTATGTTGTGTGAGTGTAGGCATACCGAACAGTGAGAGTTGACAGTTGAAGACTCAGAATCATGGCAAGGACATACATGTACACGTATGTAAGGGGCAGATCAGATCCCCACATGTATGTTGTGTGAGTGTAGGCATACCGAACAGTGAGAGTTGACAGTTGAAGACTCAGAATCATGGCAAGGACATACATGTACACGTATGTAAGGGGCAGATCAGATCCCCACATGTATGTTGTGTGAGTGTAGGCATACCGAACAGTGAGCGTTGACAGTTGAAGACTCAGAATCATGGCAAGGACATACATGTACACGTATGTAAGGGGCAGATCAGATCCCCACATGTATGTTGTGTGAGTGTAGGCATACCGAACAGTGAGAGCTGACAGTTGAAGACTCAGAATCATGGCAAGGACATACATGTACACGTATGTATGGGGCAGATCAGATCCCCACATGTATGTTGTGTGAGTGTAGGCATACCGAACAGTGAGAGTTGACAGTTGAAGACTCAGAATCATGGCAAGGACATACATGTACACGTATGTATGGGGCAGATCAGATCCCCACATGTATGTTGTGTGAGTGTAGGCATACCGAACAGTGAGAGTTGACAGTTGAAGACTCAGAATCATGGCAAGGACATACATGTACACGTATGTAAGGGGCAGATCAGATCCCCACATGTATGTTGTGTGAGTGTAGGCATACCGAACAGTGAGAGTTGACAGTTGAAGACTCAGAATCATGGCAAGGACATACATGTACACGTATGTATGGGGCAGATCAGATCCCCACATGTATGTTGTGTGAGTGTAGGCATACCGAACAGTGAGAGCTGACAGTTGAAGACTCAGAATCATGGCAAGGACATACATGTACACGTATGTAAGGGGCAGATCAAATCCCCACATGTATGTTGTGTGAGTGTAGGCATACCGAACAGTGAGAGTTGACAGTTGAAGACTCAGAATCATGGCAAGGACATACATGTACACGTATGTAAGGGGCAGATCAGATCCCCACATGAATGTTGTGTGAGTGTAGGCATACCGAACAGTGAGAGTTGACAGTTGAAGACTCAGAATCATGGCAAGGACATACATGTACACGTATGTAAGGGGCAGATCAGATCCCCACATGTATGTTGTGTGAGTGTAGGCATACCGAACAGTGAGAGTTGACAGTTGAAGACTCAGAATCATGGCAAGGACATACATGTACACGTATGTAAGGGGAAGATCAGATCCCCACATGTATGTTGTGTGAGTGTAGGCATACTGAACAGTGAGAGTTGACAGTTGAAGACTCAGAATCATGGCAAGGACATACATGTACACGTATGTAAGGGGCAGATCAGATCCCCACATGTATGTTGTGTGAGTGTAGGCATACCGAACAGTGAGAGTTGACAGTTGAAGACTCAGAATCATGGCAAGGACATACATGTACACGTATGTAAGGGGCAGATCAGATCCCCACATGTATGTTGTGTGAGTGTAGGCATACTGAACAGTGAGAGTTGACAGTTGAAGACTCAGAATCATGGCAAGGACATACATGTACACGTATGTAAGGGGCAGATCAGATCCCCACATGTATGTTGTGTGAGTGTAGGCATACCGAACAGTGAGAGTTGACAGTTGAAGACTCAGAATCATGGCAAGGACATACATGTACACGTATGTAAGGGGCAGATCAGATCCCCACATGTATGTTGTGTGAGTGTAGGCATACCGAACAGTGAGAGTTGACAGTTGAAGACTCAGAATCATGGCAAGGACATACATGTACACGTATGTAAGGGGCAGATCAGATCCCCACATGTATGTTGTGTGAGTGTAGGCATACCGAACAGTGAGAGTTGACAGTTGAAGACTCAGAATCATGGCAAGGACATACATGTACACGTATGTAAGGGGCAGATCAGATCCCCACATGTATGTTGTGTGAGTGTAGGCATACCGAACAGTGAGAGCTGACAGTTGAATCTGACTCAGAATCATGGCAAGGACATACATGTACACGTATGTAAGGGGCAGATCAGATCCCCACATGTATGTTGTGTGAGTGTAGGCATACCGAACAGTGAGAGCTGACAGTTGAATCTGACTCAGAATCATGGCAAGGACATACATGTACACGTATGTATGGGGCAGATCAGATCCCCACATGTATGTTGTGTGAGTGTAGGCATACCGAACACTGAGAGTTGACAGTTGAAGACTGAGAATCATGGCAAGGACATACATGTACACGTATGTAAGGGGCAGATCAGATCCCCACATGTATGTTGTGTGAGTGTAGGCATACTGAACAGTGAGAGTTGACAGTTGAAGACTCAGAATCATGGCAAGGACATACATGTACACGTATGTATGGGGCAGATCAGATCCCCACATGTATGTTGTGTGAGTGTAGGCATACTGAACACTGAGAGTTGACAGTTGAAGACTGAGAATCATGGCAAGGACATACATGTACACGTATGTAAGGGGCAGATCAGATCCCCACATGTATGTTGTGTGAGTGTAGGCATACCGAACAGTGAGAGTTGACAGTTGAAGACTCAGAATCATGGCAAGGACATACATGTACACGTATGTAAGGGGCAGATCAGATCCCCACATGTATGTTGTGTGAGTGTAGGCATACCGAACAGTGAGAGTTGACAGTTGAAGACTAAGAATCATGGCAAGGACTTATACATGTACACGTATGTAAGGGGCAGATCAGATCCCCACATGTATGTTGTGTGAGTGTAGGCATACCGAACAGTGAGAGTTGACAGTTGAAGACTAAGAATCATGGCAAGGACTTATACATGTACACGTATGTAAGGGGCAGATCAGATCCCCACATGTATGTTGTGTGAGTGTAGGCATACCGAACAGTGAGAGTTGACAGTTGAAGACTCAGAATCATGGCAAGGACATACATGTACACGTATGTAAGGGGCAGATCAGATCCCCACATGTATGTTGTGTGAGTGTAGGCATACCGAACAGTGAGAGTTGACAGTTGAAGACTCAGAATCATGGCAAGGACATACATGTACACGTATGTAAGGGGCAGATCAGATCCCCACATGTATGTTGTGTGAGTGTAGGCATACCGAACAGTGAGAGTTGACAGTTGAAGACTCAGAATCATGGCAAGGACATACATGTACACGTATGTAAGGGGCAGATCAGATCCCCACATGTATGTTGTGTGAGTGTAGGCATACCGAACAGTGAGAGTTGACAGTTGGAGACTCAGAATCATGGCAAGGACATACATGTACACGTATGTAAGGGGCAGATCAGATCCCCACATGTATGTTGTGTGAGTGTAGGCATACCGAACAGTGAGAGTTGACAGTTGAAGACTCAGAATCATGGCAAGGACATACATGTACACGTATGTAAGGGGCAGATCAGATCCCCACATGTATGTTGTGTGAGTGTAGGCATACCGAACAGTGAGAGCTGACAGTTGGAGACTGAGAATCATGGCAAGGACATACATGTACACGTATGTAAGGGGCAGATCAGATCCCCACATGTATGTTGTGTGAGTGTAGGCATACCGAACAGTGAGAGTTGACAGTTGGAGACTGAGAATCATGGCAAGGACATACATGTACACATATGTAAGGGGCAGATCAGATCCCCACATGTATGTTGTGTGAGTGTAGGCATACCGAACAGTGAGAGTTGACAGTTGAAGACTCAGAATCATGGCAAGGACATACATGTACACGTATGTAAGGGGCAGATCAGATCCCCACATGTATGTTGTGTGAGTGTAGGCATACCGAACAGTGAGAGCTGACAGTTGAATCTGACTCAGAATCATGGCAAGGACATACATGTACACGTATGTATGGGGCAGATCAGATCCCCACATGTATGTTGTGTGAGTGTAGGCATACCGAACAGTGAGAGCTGACAGTTGAATCTGACTCAGAATCATGGCAAGGACATACATGTACACGTATGTATGGGGCAGATCAGATCCCCACATGTATGTTGTGTGCGTGTAGGCATACCGAACACTGAGAGTTGACAGTTGAAGACTGAGAATCATGGCAAGGACATACATGTACACGTATGTAAGGGGCAGATCAGATCCCCACATGTATATTGTGTGAGTGTAGGCATACCGAACAGTGAGCGTTGACAGTTGAATCTGACTCAGAATCATGGCAAGGACATACATGTACACGTATGTAAGGGGCAGATCAGATCCCCACATGTATATTGTGTGAGTGTAGGCATACCGAACAGTGAGCGTTGACAGTTGAAGACTCAGAATCATGGCAAGGACATACATGTACACGTATGTAAGGGGCAGATCAGATCCCCACATGTATGTTGTGTGAGTGTAGGCATACCGAACAGTGAGAGCTGACAGTTGAATCTGACTCAGAATCATGGCAAGGACATACATGTACACGTATGTAAGGGGCAGATCAGATCCCCACATGTATGTTGTGTGAGTGTAGGCATACCGAACAGTGAGCGTTGACAGTTGGAGACTCAGAATCATGGCAAGGACATACATGTACACATATGTAAGGGGCAGATCAGATCCCCACATGTATGTTGTGTGAGTGTAGGCATACCGAACAGTGAGAGCTGACAGTTGAAGACTCAGAATCATGGCAAGGACATACATGTACACGTATGTAAGGGGCAGATCAGATTCCCACATGTATGTTGTGTGAGTGTAGGCATACCGAACAGTGAGAGTTGACAGTTGAAGACTCAGAATCATGGCAAGGACATACATGTACACGTATGTAAGGGGCAGATCAGATCCCCACATGTATGTTGTGTGAGTGTAGGCATACCGAACAGTGAGAGTTGACAGTTGAAGACTCAGAATCATTGCAAGGACATACATGTACACGTATGTAAGGGGCAGATCAGATCCCCACATGTATGTTGTGTGAGTGTAGGCATACCGAACAGTGAGCGTTGACAGTTGAAGACTCAGAATCATGGCAAGGACATACATGTACACGTATGTAAGGGGCAGATCAGATCCCCACATGTATGTTGTGTGAGTGTAGGCATACCGAACAGTGAGAGTTCTCAGTTGAAGACTCAGAATCATGGCAAGGACATACATGTACACGTATGTAAGGGGCAGATAAGATCCCCACATGTATGTTGTGTGAGTGTAGGCATACCGAACAGTGAGAGCTGACAGTTGAAGACTCAGAATCATTGCAAGGACATACATGTACACGTATGTAAGGGGCAGATCAGATCCCCACATGTATGTTGTGTGAGTGTAGGCATACCGAACAGTGAGAGTTGACAGTTGAAGACTCAGAATCATGGCAAGGACATACATGTACACGTATGTAAGGGGCAGATAAGATCCCCACATGTATGTTGTGTGAGTGTAGGCATACCGAACAGTGAGAGTTGACAGTTGAAGACTCAGAATCATTGCAAGGACATACATGTACACGTATGTAAGGGGCAGATAAGATCCCCACATGTATGTTGTGTGAGTGTAGGCATACCGAACAGTGAGAGTTGACAGTTGAAGACTCAGAATCATGGCAAGGACATACATGTACACGTATGTAAGGGGCAGATCAGATCCCCACATGTATGTTGTGTGAGTGTAGGCATACCGAACAGTGAGAGCTGACAGTTGAAGACTCAGAATCATGGCAAGGACATACATGTACACGTATGTATGGGGCAGATCAGATCCCCACATGTATGTTGTGTGAGTGTAGGCATACCGAACAGTAAGAGTTGACAGTTGAAGACTCAGAATCATGGCAAGGACATACATGTACACGTATGTAAGGGGCAGATCAGATCCCCACATGTATGTTGTGTGAGTGTAGGCATACCGAACAGTAAGAGTTGACAGTTGAAGACTCAGAATCATGGCAAGGACTTACATGTACACGTATGTATGGGGCAGATCAGATCCCCACATGTATGTTGTGTGAGTGTAGGCATACCGAACAGTAAGAGTTGACAGTTGAAGACTCAGAATCATGGCAAGGACATACATGTACACGTATGTAAGGGGCAGATCAGATCCCCACATGTATGTTGTGTGAGTGTAGGCATACCGAACAGTAAGAGTTGACAGTTGAAGACTCAGAATCATGGCAAGGACATACATGTACACGTATGTAAGGGGCAGATCAGATCCCCACATGTATGTTGTGTGAGTGTAGGCATACCGAACAGTAAGAGTTGACAGTTGAAGACTCAGAATCATGGCAAGGACTTACATGTACACGTATGTATGGGGCAGATCAGATCCCCACATGTATGTTGTGTGAGTGTAGGCATACCGAACAGTAAGAGTTGACAGTTGAAGACTCAGAATCATGGCAAGGACATACATGTACACGTATGTAAGGGGCAGATCAGATCCCCACATGTATGTTGTGTGAGTGTAGGCATACCGAACAGTGAGAGTTGACAGTTGAAGACTCAGAATCATGGCAAGGACATACATGTACACGTATGTAAGGGGCAGATCAGATCCCCACATGTATGTTGTGTGAGTGTAGGCATACCGAACAGTGAGAGTTGACAGTTGAAGACTCAGAATCATGGCAAGGACATACATGTACACGTATGTAAGGGGCAGATCAGATCCCCACATGTATGTTGTGTGAGTGTAGGCATACCGAACAGTGAGAGTTGACAGTTGAAGACTCAGAATCATGGCAAGGACATACATGTACACGTATGTAAGGGGCAGATCAGATCCCCACATGTATGTTGTGTGAGTGTAGGCATACCGAACAGTGAGAGTTGACAGTTGAAGACTCAGAATCATTGCAAGGACATACATGTACACGTATGTAAGGGGCAGATCAGATCCCCACATGTATGTTGTGTGAGTGTAGGCATACCGAACAGTAAGAGTTGACAGTTGAAGACTCAGAATCATGGCAAGGACATACATGTACACGTATGTAAGGGGCAGATCAGATCCCCACATGTATGTTGTGTGAGTGTAGGCATACCGAACAGTGAGAGTTGACAGTTGAATCTGACTCAGAATCATGGCAAGGACATACATGTACACGTATGTAAGGGGCAGACCTCAGATCCCCACATGTATGTTGTGTGAGTGTAGGCATACCGAACAGTGAGAGTTGACAGTTGAAGACTCAGAATCATGGCAAGGACATACATGTACACGTATGTAAGGGGCAGACCTCAGATCCCCACATGTATGTTGTGTGAGTGTAGGCATACCGAACAGTGAGAGTTGACAGTTGGAGACTCAGAATCATGGCAAGGACTTATACATGTACACGTATGTAAGGGGCAGATCAGATCCCCACATGTATGTTGTGTGAGTGTAGGCATACCGAACAGTGAGAGCTGACAGTTGAAGACTCAGAATCATGGCAAGGACATACATGTACACGTATGTAAGGGGCAGATCAGATCCCCACATGTATGTTGTGTGAGTGTAGGCATACCGAACAGTGAGAGCTGACAGTTGAAGACTCAGAATCATTGCAAGGACATACATGTACACGTATGTAAGGGGCAGATCAGATCCCCACATGAATGTTGTGTGAGTGTAGGCATACCGAACAGTGAGAGCTGACAGTTGAAGACTCAGAATCATGGCAAGGACATACATGTACATGTATGTAAGGGGCAGATCAGATCCCCACATGTATGTTGTGTGAGTGTAGGCATACCGAACAGTGAGAGTTGACAGTTGAAGACTCAGAATCATGGCAAGGACATACATGTACACGTATGTAAGGGGCAGACCTCAGATCCCCACATGTATGTTGTGTGAGTGTAGGCATACTGAACAGTGAGAGCTGACAGTTGAAGACTCAGAATCATGGCAAGGACATGTACATGTACACGTATGTAAGGGGCAGACCTCAGATCCCCACATGTATGTTGTGTGAGTGTAGGCATACCGAACAGTGAGAGTTGACAGTTGAAGACTCAGAATCATTGCAAGGACATACATGTACACGTATGTAAGGGGCAGATCAGATCCCCACATGTATGTTGTGTGAGTGTAGGCATACCGAACAGTGAGAGTTGACAGTTGAATCTGACTCAGAATCATGGCAAGGACATACATGTACACGTATGTAAGGGGCAGATCAGATCCCCACATGTATGTTGTGTGAGTGTAGGCATACCGAACAGTGAGAGCTGACAGTTGAAGACTCAGAATCATGGCAAGGACATACATGTACACGTATGTAAGGGGCAGATCAGATCCCCACATGTATGTTGTGTGAGTGTAGGCATACCGAACAGTGAGAGTTGACAGTTGAAGACTCAGAATCATGGCAAGGACATACATGTACACGTATGTATGGGGCAGATCAGATCCCCACATGTATGTTGTGTGAGTGTAGGCATACCGAACAGTGAGAGTTGACAGTTGAAGACTCAGAATCATGGCAAGGACATACATGTACACGTATGTAAGGGGCAGATCAGATCCCCACATGTATATTGTGTGAGTGTAGGCATACCGAACAGTGAGCGTTGACAGTTGAAGACTCAGAATCATGGCAAGGACATACATGTACATGTACACGTATGTAAGGGGCAGATCAGATCCCCACATGTATGTTGTGTGAGTGTAGGCATACCGAACAGTGAGAGCTGACAGTTGAAGACTCAGAATCATGGCAAGGACATACATGTACACGTATGTAAGGGGCAGATCAGATCCCCACATGTATATTGTGTGAGTGTAGGCATACCGAACAGTGAGAGCTGACAGTTGAAGACTCAGAATCATGGCAAGGACATACATGTACACGTATGTAAGGGGCAGATCAGATCCCCACATGTATGTTGTGTGAGTGTAGGCATACCGAACAGTGAGAGCTGACAGTTGAAGACTCAGAATCATGGCAAGGACATACATGTACACGTATGTATGGGGCAGATCAGATCCCCACATGTATGTTGTGTGAGTGTAGGCATACCGAACAGTGAGAGTTGACAGTTGAAGACTCAGAATCATGGCAAGGACATACATGTACACGTATGTAAGGGGCAGATCAGATCCCCACATGTATGTTGTGTGAGTGTAGGCATACCGAACAGTGAGAGTTGACAGTTGAAGACTCAGAATCATTGCAAGGACATACATGTACACGTATGTAAGGGGCAGATCAGATCCCCATATGTATGTTGTGTGAGTGTAGGCATACCGAACAGTGAGCGTTGACAGTTGAAGACTCAGAATCATTGCAAGGACATACATGTACACGTATGTAAGGGGCAGATAAGATCCCCACATGTATGTTGTGTGAGTGTAGGCATACCGAACAGTGAGCGTTGACAGTTGAAGACTCAGAATCATGGCAAGGACATACATGTACACGTATGTAAGGGGCAGATCAGATCCCCACATGTATGTTGTGTGAGTGTAGGCATACCGAACAGTGAGAGCTGACAGTTGAAGACTCAGAATCATGGCAAGGACATACATGTACACGTATGTAAGGGGCAGATCAGATCCCCACATGTATGTTGTGTGAGTGTACATGTATATAGGCATACCGAACAGTGAGCTTTGAAGACTCAGAATGTACACTTCAAATGGTACATGTATTGGCAAGGACATGTATGTATACTGTACATGTACATGTAAGGGGCAGATCAGATCCCTACAGAACAATTATTTTATCTATGGCTGATTGTTCTGTAATCATGTAGGCCTATATTATGTGTGTCTGATATGTATATGAGCTTCAGTGAACCAGTGGATAAGTCCATTGAGACAAATGATGCGTTGTTGGCAAGTTTTCACTAATGCTAGCATATCCCCCTTTGAAAAAAAGAAATCCATTATATGAGCCTACATGTATATGTAAAAGCCTTACATATTGTATAAAAACAAACATTAAAGCATACGTAAGATGCTGCTCAAAAATATTATAAGCACACTGGCATGTGATCAGTATTTTATAATTTTGTGAAGGTGTTTCCAGCATGGTGCTGGCCGCTGTGTTGCACAACCCAATTTGTATCGATGTAGCCAAGGACAATAGTTATTCTTTATTTTTGTTTGTTTGCTGGCTACCATGGTAACGGTAACAGTGACTGCGACCACCCTCTCCCCCCACCTCCCTCCAATTCTCACACTCCAATTAACAGCGGTCTCCAGGTACATGAAGCAGTGACTGAACAATTACTCTAGTGGTGCCCTTGGGAATTTCCTATGGAGCTCCTGAAAGGACACATTGTTGTCTATTTCTGCGCTGATATTGATCCTTTTTTTTTTTTTTAGAGGGGCTGACATTTCTATTAGAACTGGCAGGTGTTGTCTCAAGGGCAGAATTCTGCCTCTGAAAAAGGCCCTAATGGGTGTTAACTGTCAGTGCCTGTCCAATTATACACATTTCAAGCATGCAACCTTTCCGCGTGTCCGGGTTTTTAAAATTCGGCTGTAAAAAAATAAAATCCATACAAAAAAAGTAAAAAAAGAAGAATCTTCTCCCCTAACTATTATTCAAAACACATGCTGAGATCAGGTAACAAACTTTGATGTTTACTTTTCATTTTGTGTAAACAAAAATTCAATTTTCTGTAAACAAAAATTCAATTTTCTGGGTGTATGCCTTGAAAAAGCTTAAAATCTGTCACTCAGCTTAAAGTCATAAGTGGTCCAAAACTGCTCAGAATGCACCACAGAGCATCTAGAATCCAAACCCCACGCCGTAAGGGCTTCGTGCTTCACGCAGACATTTTCCTCTTTTTTACAATTCAAGAGTTACATGCCTGACATTTGGTTATCTGCAATTCTGCACATGTAATTTCGGGGAGGATTTTCTTGTCAATTCTACGTAATGATAATTAATAAACAATGCCAATAGTGTTGTGGTCAAATCAGAAACATGCTGCTCAGAATGAAGCAAGATAAATGCAGAGCACAACACAGCAGAAGGAATGACTTGTTGAAAGGAATGACATTGTTTGCATCTCATCTTATTATTTGTTTGAGATTCAACTGTAAATCTCCTGTCTACATGCTCTACATGTGTGTGTGTGTTCTCAACCCATTTTCTTTTGATGTGTATTTACTGAACTGTGCATAGTTACTGAAGATCAGAGAGGTTTACAAGCCAAAGGGATACTGTTAGTACAATGGATACAAGATCAATTATGATACTGTATGTGCGTCTGTACTCCTTACATGTACTGTACGTTGTAGGTCTACTATCCGCTAAATGTGTGAAAGACACGGATAGCTCGCTCGCTACATGTAAGGAACACAAACACTGTACATGTAACAGATACATGTAAACTCTCAATGTACATTGTACATGTATGCCTACATTGTACATGTAAGATATCACAATGTGGGTGCTTTGTGTCGGCAATACTTCACTGTTTTGGACTTATTGTACACAGCATTGGAATTGCGGAAAGTGCAACCAATACGCCGAATTGCAAAACAGAGGTAAATGTACGTTCACTGGTGCTCAAACATGTCAAAGCAAAGAAACAAAATCCTATTCCACACGGCAAAATGGTGAAAAGGCTGCTGACCAGTGACCACTGCATCCCCATCACATTTGCACAGTGCTGTAAAGTTTCATGAATGGTACTGTACCATACTTACATGTACTGTACATACATTGCACAAATGTACATGTACAGTACATGTACATGTACTGTACATGTTACCTACAGCAGATAAACCTACATGTACATGTAAGTAGTCTAAAAGCATCACATACTGTAGGGCTAGTGGTATATAGTTTCTTTGTGCCGCTAATGGTTTTACACTTGGCCATAAGCTACAACAGGCTTATTAATCAGCCAATGGTGACTGTACTAGAAATTATGCCATCCATCATAATTCCAGTACATTAACCAGTAAACCATTCACCGACGACACACACTTAAATGCACATTACTTTATAAACTACGCATTAAAACAACTTATTATCCCTAGATGCTTACAGTGACCTAATGGAGATATTGATTTTCTTATTCATATGCATGCCAACGTGAGCCTGCCATTCCCAGCCTGATATGTCCACACTGGTGTGTTTCATTATTCGGTCGTGGAATCATTTCTTAGGATTGATGTCCTGTTTGGGCCACCATACCACCAAGGTTGTCTGGGGTGGTATCAAACAGGCCAGGTTCCCCTCACTGTAATTTGCCCGAAGAGATTGATTTTGTAAATATCCTGGCAGTGAGAAGAGGGTTTTAGTGCTTTCCTTACGGTCTGGGCCCCAGGAATTCTCAACAGAGAAACCACAGTTTCGACGCATTGCACATTGCTAATCACTGTCAATTCCAACCACTTGTCTACAGTGCTAACCAGTGCTGGCTAGAATTTGAAGGTACAGCTTGCAGCACCGGCACAACTTGTGGTACCTAGTCTCTTCAGGGAATTAGTGTGGCTCCTAGAGCTGGTATTAGACTCATTGTATCGGGCAGTGTGTGCTCTGCCCATCATCAGTTTCCTGACTAAGGGCAAACCTTATACTTTTGGGACATACGGAATGTGTTCAAATCAATGCGCTCTGAATTACATGTATTCAAGTTGTGAATGAAGAGTTCTTTCTCTTTAGTAGGGTCTAGCTACATGTAGAATCAAATCACCAGTACATTTTAAAGTTTTGCATTTTGGTCATCAGTTTTTTTTTTTTTTCTGTAAAGGAGAGACCTGGATTCCTTGAGATGATGTGGCTGATGTGATTTGAAGTCACCATCGAGGAAGCCATGGGACTGCCTTGGATGTGACCCGTCCTGTGAGGAGCATGGGATGGACTTCACACAGCAACGTAACTCAAGTCCTGATTAAAGAAGCCATCGTAACTTTTCATAGATCATATGGTTTCTGTGCATCTTCCATTGACTGTGCAATTGATTATAAAGTTGGGGATGCTCAAGGGTCCTGATGGCTCAGAGTCATCAGCCAACCAAGCCTCCAGGCAGTTACTGAGAGGCTTCCCCTTCCCACTGCCAAGCCAGCCAGGTAGCTAGCCAGCTAGCCAGCTAGCCAGCCAGGTAGCTAGCCAGCTAGCCAGCCAGACAGCCAGCCAGCCAGCCAGCCAGCCAGCCAGCCAGCCAGCCAGCTAGTTAACCAGCTAGTCAGCCAGCTAGCCAGCCAGCCAGCCAGCCAGCCAGCCAGCCAGCCAGCCAGCCAGCCAGCCAGCCAGGTAGCTAGCCAGCTAGCTAGCCAGCCAGCCAGCCAGCTAGTTAACCAGCTAGTTAACCAGCTAGTCAGCCAGCTAGCCAGCCAGCCAGCCAGCCAGCCAGCCAGCCAGCCAGCCAGTTAACCAGCTAGCCAGCCAGCCAGCTAGCCAGCCAGCCAGTTAACCAGCTAGCCAGCCAGCCAGTTAACCAGCTAGCCAGCCAGCCAGCCAGTTAACCAGCTAGCCAGCCAGCCAGCCTGCCAACCAGCCAGCCAGCCAGTTAACCAGCCAGCCAGCCAGCTAGTTAACCAGCCAGCCAGTTAATCAGCCAGCCAGCCAGCCAGTTAACCAGCCAGCCAGCCAGTTAACCAGCCAGCCAGCCAGCCAGCCAGTTAACCAGCCAGCCAGCCAGCTAGTTAACCAGCCAGCCAGCCAGCCAGTTAACCAGCCAGCCAGCCAGCCAGCCAGCCAGCCAGCCAGTTAACCAGCCAGCCAGACAGCCAGCCAGCCAGCCAGCCAGTTAACCAGCCAGCCAGTTAACCAGCCAGCCAGTTAACCAGCCAGCCAGCCAGCCAGTTAACCAGCCAGCCAGCCAGCCAGCCAGCCAGTTAATCAGCCAGTTAACCAGCCAGCCAGTTAACCAGCCAGCCAGCCAGCCAGTTAACCAGCCAGCCAGCCAGCCAGCCAGCCAGTTAACCAGCCAGTCAGCCAGCCAGTTAACCAGCCAGCCAGCCACTGGACCCCCTGGAAGGCAACAACCACAGGTGGGCAGCATGCCCCCAGGCAAGCCCACCTTTGTTGTCTGCTCCATGTGCGGCCGGGACTTTGGCAGCCGTTCCATCCAGATCCACGAGCGCGAGTGCCTCAAGCGTTGGCAGATGGAGAACCAGCGGCCGGCCGGGGAGGCCCGTCGCCCGCTGCCAGAGAAGGCGGCCGTCCTGCCGGGCATCGGAGCCAATCCTGCCAGGGCCCCGGGCCCTCCGGCTCCGGCCCAGCTGCTGCCCTGCTCCAAGTGTGGCCGCACCTACCTCCCAGAGAGGGTGAGGATCCACGAGAAGACCTGCCCGGCCGGGCGGGCCACGCCGGGCGGCGGCCCTCCGAGACTCCGGGCCCGGTCAAGGACGGAAAGCCGCCGAGACTTTGCCGAGGAGAGAGGGGACCTCTCCAAATCCTGGGGCGGATCGGCCCTTCAGCAGGATAGTGACGACGATGACGGTGGTGGGGGAGGGACGGTTCACTCGATTCCCCGTCCACACACGGCCACCCTCGTCCGACCCAGCACGGTCACTCTGGAGCAGAGGGACCGCGTCACTGTCACAGACGACCAGGAGCCTCAGTCCTCTGATTATGACAGCAGCCCCACTGGGAACCCACATCAGCCGTGGGAGCCAGCCACAGTTGAACTGCAAGCTGGCACACCGGCACGGAAACCGGCCAAGCCCCGACCCAAGAGTGCCAAGAGGGGGCGCCAGTCAAATGGCGGCGTCGGCATGGCGGCCGCGCCTCCTCAGCAAAAGGGATCCCCGTACTCGCCGGGCTCTGGACTCGTTGGAGGCCCTCATCACCGGCCCAGGCCGCCCTCCAATCCCCGCCCCAATCCCCAGCCGCCGTCATCGTCGCCTGGCACCAACAAGCCCACGCCCCGGGGCCGACCAGTCACAGTCATCTGCTACATCTGCGGCCGGGAGTTCGGCACCAAGTCCATCGCCATCCATGAGCCCCAGTGCCTGGACAAGTGGAAGGCCGAGAACAGCCTGCTGCCCAAGCAGCAGCGCCGCCCGCTCCCGCGCAAGCCTCAGCTCGCCCCTCTCATCGGCGCCAGTGCCGGCCCCGAGGGCTACAACCAGGCGGCCTCTCAAAGCGCCAACGCCCAGCTCCTCCCCTGCGCCAACTGCGGCCGGACGTTCGCCCCGGACCGCCTGCCGGTGCATCAGCGCTCCTGCGGCCGGCCCAAGACCACCACCGTCCGGTCGGGCACCGGGGGCAAGAGCCTGCCCTCCCCCGATCGGGCAACGGGCGCGGCCGCCGCCAAGCCCCGCACCCTGGTCTGCTACATCTGCGGCCGTGAGTTCGGCACCCGCTCCCTGGCCATCCATGAGCCCCAGTGCCTGCAGAAGTGGAAGGTCCAGAACGACCAGCTCCCCAAGGAGCTGAGGAGACCCCCGCCCAGGAAGCCGGAGAGCCTGGGCAAGGGTGCATCCTCCTCATCCACCAATGAAGCCGCCTGGGAGTCTCACAAGGCCAACCTGGTCCCCTGCGGGAACTGCGGACGCACCTTCGCCCCAGACCGCATTACCAAGCATGTAACCGCCTGTCGAGCCAGGGGGCGGGGGAGCGAAGGGCGCCCCCAAACGGGCGGAGGAGCCAGGGGCCAGGCCTCGCAGGTATGCATTTTATTAGACCTTACACGACGACATGAATCCAGTTGAACGTCATTCATGAAGGAAACTTCTTATAACTCAGCTATGACTGGTGTACTCTGAACTACTCTCAACAATACAAAACAGTTATATTTCTAATGATATTAATAACATCATTGTTCAGGCTATAGATATAACATGATGTTTGCATCGAGGAGAATATAATTCAATGAGGGTTTGCCCTGCGCGACGTAGTAAGCACTAAGTGCTCAGTGCTTTGCCCGATGCCTGATAAAAAAAATTCAGGCAGCTGAAAGAATGAATGAAAAAAGAATGAATTAAAAAAAGCCTTGACTAACTCATTAGACAATAATTACCGGTATTTACATTTCTTCAATGCGGATTGATTAATCCAGCGCTTTTTTAAAAACGAGCCAAATGATTTGCCCCACTGCACCCAGGTGTCTAGTAAGCCAGCGGTAGTCAGGCGCCCGCAGACCGTCCTATGCTACATCTGCGGCCGGGAGTTTGGGAGCAAGTCCATCTCCATCCACGAGCCCCAGTGCCTCAAGAAGTGGGCCGTCGAGAACGAGCGGCTACCGCGGGAGCTGCAACGTTCCCAGCCAGTCAAACCTCAAGAGAGGCTGCTCAAAGGTTAGCACTTGGGCCGGGCAGAGGAACCGGGGTTATCTGAAGAAAAAAAAACCTGACAGAGGTAAATGGGTACCTGGTTCCATTTTGTCCACCCTATCACACCCAACCTCCCCTTGGTTTTCTGCCATTTACCTTGAACCCCTAGATGCCCAAATTATTTAAGTGCCAATGGCCGTCACAGTGCCCAAGACTCACTGAATAATCTGAGAACAATCGACATGTATCAATGAGAGCACACTATCTCTGCAAGTCAATCCTGGCACAATTTGGAAGTCTGTGTGGGTTTTGTGAAGGGATTATCTCTCCTAAAAACAGGGGGGTGGTCCTTTGTCTGTTTTACAATAGAGCATACACGGCATAGCATAGCGGGTGTACTGTGTCCCTTTGACCTCAGACTAGCCTCCACTCCAGCGGACAAATCTTCGCGGTGTGGGAATGGATTCAAATGCAGCTCAGTCTGAGCAGAGCCGGTAACTTAGCATCTTGGACACTGCGCGCTGTGCTCATTGTCAGGAGAAAGAGTCTGTAATTATGGCTGTAATCCCAAGCCTCGTATTTGATTCTTTTTGCTTTGGTGTTGTTTTTGGGGTCAAATTATCCACAGGGGAATCGGGGCAGTACAGCATAGAGCAGATGAATGAAGCTGCATGGCAAGCCTCACAGGCTAACCTGGCGCCTTGCGAGAGATGTGGACGTACCTTCCTTCCAGACCGGCTGCTAGTCCACCTGAAATCCTGCAAGCCAAAGAAATGAGGGGCCCTGCAACCCCTTGTTTTATTTTTTTGTGGGGGGCGGGTTTCTTGAAACTCAGATGAGGAGTGTTCACATCCGGGGGCCAGAAAAAGTTTTTCTGTTGATGCCAAAG
This sequence comes from Luidia sarsii, assembly GCA_949987565.1. Classification (NCBI taxonomy): domain Eukaryota; kingdom Metazoa; phylum Echinodermata; class Asteroidea; order Paxillosida; family Luidiidae; genus Luidia; species Luidia sarsii. The sequence continues at coordinate 23,241,034 of OX465108.1, forward strand.
AGAACTTAGGAGTAAGAGATTGTCAGCAACTACCATAGGGCTGCCTTGCAAAGAGTGCATACCCACAGACTGCCACGGTTTCCCGAGGCCCTGATGAATATGTATGAGGTAATTATTCCATATCATTGGTAGCCGGTGTAAATCAAGGTGCCTTATATTAATTATAATTAGCAACTGGTGCCCAGCAGTAACAGGAATGGAGTGAAGAGCCGATCGTGTTCTAGAAACAGTGAAGGGAAATTCAGAATTTCTTTGCTGTTAGTATCTCATAGATAAGAAAAGGAATGAAACTTTCCCACCCAAGAGATTATCGGGAAGGCCTTGTCTGGGCAAGGCTTGGTCTGGGCAAGGCCTGGTCTGGGCAAGGCCTTGTCTGGGCAAGGCCTGGTCTGGGCAAGGCCTTGCCTGGGCAAGGCCTGGTCTGGGCAAGGCCTGGTCTGGGCAAGGCCTTGTCTGGGCAAGGCCTTGTCTTGGCAAGGCCTGGTCTGGGCAAGGCCTGGTCTGGGCAAGGCCTGGTCTGGGCAAGGGTTGGATAGCTCAGGTGCTAGAGTTCTGATTTACTCAAACCAGGGGATTAGGGATCGCCTTCAACTGGACCACGGCAGGATTTCACGAAGCCTTACGATGTATTGTGACTCAACTTACAATGGATAACCCATCGTAAGTTGTGATACACTATGGTTTCTGTGCATCGTTCATCGCCTTGCGATTGATCGTAAGTTACGATGGGTTTGGTGAAATCGACGCCTTGACATGCATGTAGTAATTGTCAACTGTCATTTGGCCGCTGGGCCACTGCTAAGTTCAAACCCTGCCTCGTCTATCTCTGATCTAACTCCAGTACTTTAATCAGTGATTTGTGTAGCTTGGAAAGGGAAAGACACCAGGCTTCATTTTGTTTGTGTTGACCCAATTGGACGATTAGCAATGACCGGCATCGATATAACACTCGCTTTTGAAAGGTGATTGTAACAAGGCAGGAAAACACTGTAGCACAGTAGGATGTTACATGTATGTGTACCTTCCCTACTTAACCTTCGGCAAATGGTGAAACAAAAGTCATCACTGTTAATCGGGAAAGAGAGTTGGCACAATAACCTCAGTTTGTGATGCCTAACAAAGTAACATAACCGTCTGTAGTGGATCTCTTATTATGCCCTAAAAGATTAAGTGTTTTTATTTTCCAAATGATTGACTTATTATTCACATTTGCTTTTTCCCTTAATAATCTAATCAAACTGCAGATGATCATTCTTTATAGGCTTGCCTCCACCACATTCCTCTTTGCTTTCATTTACTACTCCTGGAAAAAAACCACGACTTGGTAATTTATTCTTTTGTATACCTGCTAGGCCCAGCCAGCTAATCTATCCTTTGTCCTCTCTGGCTCGCCAGGAAAAACCCCCAGTGGTGCTTTTACAATTTAAAGAATAGACAACTCTAAGTTTACTTTGTGTTACGGTTCAAGAAAGCACAGGCAGACTTTTATTGATTTACTTTCCAGGTGTATAAAAACCCGGGGAAAAAGCCCTCACTAGTCAGTCACTCAGTCAGTCAGTCAGCAGTGAGTGAATAAAATCCTCTAAGGCAGAAGAGCAATTTTACTCCCCCTCTCTCGTGCATAGTTATTAGTAGATGTACACCTCTATCTACATTTGGTGACCCAGACGTGATTTTTTTAAAACCGAGACCGAATGAAAATGGCGCAGCTGGCAGACCTTGCAGATAAAATTATCGAGGTTGGACCAGTGAGCACAATATCGTCAGTTCAAGGAGCAATTCCATCGGCTCATGCTTCGGACATTTCGAGTCTCAAGCAACAGATTGACAACCTGAGTGTACAGGTACAGTCACTGACCACCCAACTCCACCGAGAACGTGGACGTTCACCGAAGAGACGACCATACCATCAGCAGAGGCAGCGCAGCAGGAGTAACAGCCAGAAGCATTCGTTCTGCTGGTATCACTGGAAATACGGCGCCAGCGCTCGCAAATGCGCACTGCCGTGCAGTTTCCAGCAAACACCTGCATCATCCGAGCAGAATCGACAGTCGGCTGATACCCAAGGCCCGGGAAACGCCAGAACCAGCCGGGACTAAGAGCGACCACCCGAGCTGAAGGAGACAATGGTCGCTTGTTCTACATCAACGATCGCATCAGTGGGACACGATTTCTGGTCGACACTGGTGCGGAAGTCAGCATTATCACACCATCACCAATGGACAGACAACGCCATACAAGGTCAGAACTTTCATTAATGGCAGTGAACAAGTCACCTATTCCTACCTTTGGTGAACGTTCCCTCACGCTTGATCTTGGCCTCCGCAGAACATTTCGATGGATCTTCGTAATTGCCAGTCTCCACACACCAATTATTGGAGTAGATTTCTTGAGAGAGTTTGGTCTAGTGGTGGATGTCAAACACCGCAGACTACTCGACTCCACAACGAAGCTCGCAGTTAATGGCATTCATGCTTCACTCTACACGCAGTCCATCAGCCCTATGTTTTCACGTTCACCAGCTATGGGCAGTGACAGTTATGTAGCCCTATTGAAGGAGTATCCAGATATCACCCGTCCTAACTACCACACCCAGGCCATCAAACATTCTGTCACACATCACATTGTGACAACAGGACCCCCAGTTTCTGCTCGTCCACGTCGTTTAACTGCAGCTCGCCTAGCGATCGCACGCGCTGAGTTTGAGCATATGCAGGAACTGGGTATCATCAGACCATCCAGCAGCAATTGGGCATCTCCTCTGCACATGGTCCCTAAATCTACACAGGGGGACTGGCGCCCGTGCGGAGACTATCGTCTGCTCAATGCTAAGACTGTTCCAGACCGCTATCCAGTTCCACATATCCATGACTTCTCGTCAGCTCTCAATGGGACGACAATCTTCTCAAAGATAGACTTGGTCAAGGCGTATCATCAGATCCCCGTCGAACCTGCTGACATACCGAAAACTGCAGTTACAACACCGTTCGGTCTGTATGAATTCGTACGAATGCCTTTCGGACTCCGTAATGCAGCCCAATCCTTCCAGCGATGGATGGATGAAGTAGTTCGAGGCTTACCTTTTGTCTTCGTGTACATCGACGACATGCTGGTCGCTAGTTCGTCAGAAGATGAACATAAGGAACACCTACGTCTTCTCTTCTCTCGCCTACATGACTTTGGTATTGTTCTCAACCCTGCCAAATGTGTATTTGGTGTGAGTTCCCTTACCTTCTTAGGACATCATGTCAACGGAAATGGCATTCAACCTACGAAGGAACGAGTGAAGGAGATTCACGAATTTGCTCGACCAACCTCGATTCGTCAACTTCGTCGTTTTCTCGGACTTCTCAACTTTTACCGACGATTCATCCCGAATGCAGCCACCATCCTCACACCACTCACGGACATTCTCCGCAATCAACCAAAGCGTTCACTGAAGACATTTGAGTGGACGGAGGAACGCAACAACGCATTTGAGAAGGCGAAGGACGAACTTGCAAAGTCCACCTTACTCGTCCATCCTTCATCAGACCGGAAGACGTGCTTGATGGTAGATGCATCGGACACGGCAGTTGGAGGTGTATTGCAACAGTTCTCCGAGAGTATGTGGAAACCTATCGCATTCTTCTCACAGCGACTCAAAGCTGCAGAAATGCGATACAGTACTTTCGGCAGGGAATTGTTAGCAGTGTATCTTGCAATTCGACATTTCCGCTACTTCCTAGAGGGACGACAGTTCACCGTCTATACTGATCACAAGCCATTAACATATGCCTTGAGATCAAAGCCAAGATCAAGATCTCGGTTGTACACCCGCAGAGCTGGTATATGGAACCACACTGAAACTTCCAGGACAGTTAGTTGCACCAACAACTCAAGACGTCGTCATGGATCCTGCAAACTACATCCATCGTCTACACAAATACATGGCTGACATCAATCCTGTGCAAACTCGTCCACAAGCTACAGCATCATATGTGCCACCGGATTTGCAGAATTGCACACATGTGTTCATCAGATGTGATGCTACCCGACCATCACTTCAACCACAATATGATGGACCATACAGAATCGTCCACAGGAAACCCAAGTTCTTCGTATTGGACGTCAGAGGGAAGATGGACTCTGTCAGCATAGATAGACTCAAGATCGCTTACCTTCCCACAACTATGACCGAAAACGATTCATCTCAGCATCAGCCATTACCTACATTGGACAGTTCATTATCTACCCCTGCTCTTCCTATTCCGCCGGTGCGGATGACAAGATCAGGTCGACACGTTCATTTTCCAGCCCGATTTGCTCCGTAAAATGGAAAATGGAAGAACTTTATAGAACTTTATCATTTTTGCATTGTATCGATCACCTTCACTTCCTTTTGTTGATCTAGGAGGGGAGTAGATGTAGTGGATCTCTTATTATGCCCTAAAAGATTAAGTGTTTTTATTTTCCAAATGATTGACTTATTATTCACATTTGCTTTTTCCCTTAATAATCTAATCAAACTGCAGATGATCATTCTTTATAGGCTTGCCTCCACCACATTCCTCTTTGCTTTCATTTACTACTCCTGGAAAAAACCACGACTTGGTAATTTATTCTTTTGTATACCTGCTAGGCCCAGCCAGCTAATCTATCCTTTGTCCTCTCTGGCTCGCCAGGAAAAACCCCCAGTGGTGCTTTTACAATTTAAAGAATAGACAACTCTAAGTTTACTTTGTGTTACGGTTCAAGAAAGCACAGGCAGACTTTTATTGATTTACTTTCCAGGTGTATAAAAACCCGGGGAAAAAGCCCTCACTAGTCAGTCACTCAGTCAGTCAGTCAGCAGTGAGTGAATAAAATCCTCTAAGGCAGAAGAGCAATTTTACTCCCCCTCTCTCGTGCATAGTTATTAGTAGATGTACACCTCTATCTACACCGTCCATATAGAAAAAAATTCAGTTATTATTCTTCTTGCTAAGGAAGTTTAGGCAAAAGATTATTATTTTCTTCAGTCGATAACACACAATAATTTCACAATGCAATAAATTTGAAGAAAACATCAACAATGGGCAATTATTACGCAATCAAAATAATTGGGGAACTAGAAATTCGAACTTTAAATTAACACTGGATTTTACGCTTGTCACATGTGAAAAAGACATTCTCCCAATCTGTGCTTTTCTTACAGCAATGCAGCAACATTTGGTTTGGTTGGTTTTGTTTTGAGGAAAGATTTTCCTGTCAGAGATATTTCCTGCATCATGGCTGAAATCACTGTACTCTCTTTAAACAAAATCCTAACTTGAAAACTCCCTATTCGATTTTTACAAAATGAAACCATTTTCAATTGCAAAGCATTGTGTGTGCAAGCAATCTGAAAAGTATTCTTTGATTACTAAACCTAGGAGGATAGGTTTGTTTTGCAGTTTCTGAAATACGACTCGACTAGAAATTCCTCAAAATGACGGTTTTGCAATACCCTTTCTACATTAAGACGAAATATCAATGCATTTCATTTGCATAGTCTTGAAATTGTAAGTTTAATTTTCACAATATCTGTTTGAGAATTTTGATTATATAATGAAATCGGTATAGATCTATACAGTTGTCTACAGATGTTTTAAAATTATATCAAAATAATTGACTGATTACTGTGACCCCAACTAGACCAAAATGTTTATTTATTATCCCAATTTGGGGGAAAAAGAGTATCAATAAAATAAATATTTTTACAACTTTTGCTTCTCCTATCTAGTTACTTCTTACAACCTGTCCTTAAAGTTATTACAGACTGGTACATGTAGCTGTTGAAACAATGATTTTAGATTAATACCCTCACTGTAAGAGTATTTAAAAGTTTACAATTGAGGCCCCCTATTGTTATGAAGACAATAGCCAGTGTCTGACACGACCAAAAATCGTTGAAATTGGACAAGTGAGGGTGTTAAGCTAAAATCTTTTTATTAGTTTGTTCCACCATAGAAAGGCTCGGTTTGATCAAATGTGAACAGTGTTCCGTTTGTCCACACCCAATTTTAATTCAGAGGATTACTGGACACCTTGCCGACCAAACTTAGCCACTGTCCTTCGATTGTCCCTCTCCGTGTCCACAAGCTGACGATTATAGAAAAGTGAGGGCATTGACCTGAATAGACCGATTGCTCGACCACTGTTTACACGCCATCACAAGTTATAGTGTTATTTTTGCATCTCATTTGGTGCAGAACAGGAGTGGAAATGAGCAAAGAAGACTATCATATTCTCCACATTCTTCTTTGTATATTTCCATCGCTGCTCTGTGCCAAATGAGATGGGGAAAAATACCCACTATAATTCACGCGATGTGGAGTGGTCGGGCTAAAACGACCGAAGATCAACACAGTCCGTTTACGAAATGGAGGCTTAAGGCTCGGGCTTAGGCTGTGGTCATGTTTCTCTTACCCGTAAGCAGTTTGCAACATGGTGTATACCACTTGTCTCTTATCCGTTATAAATAATGTCACGGGAATCTACAACCAGGCGTTTGGCCCCAGTTTCCTGGGGAATACGTACTCTGCACTTATCAAGCCAACAAACCTTCAAATTCGGGGACATACCACAACCTGGATTATCAGGTTTTGTTAGACGGAGACGAAGCCTGAGCCCGAGCCTGATCCATGGATGTATTTGTTTGTTTGTTTGTTTGTTTTTACAAAAGGTCAGGGTTGGGTCGATCTCAATAATCGACAATAGATATTTTATCAATGATGATTACACTTTATCGCACTTAGCTTATTCAAATACACACGTTACGGTATGTTCTTGGTCTTCCGTGGAGTCGCACCCTGCAAGACAACTTTGAAACCGAAATAACCACACCAGTAAATCACGGTCTTAAATGTTCGCTCGTGATTTTATTGTTTAAATGAAAAAAAAAATCAGATTATCTAGTCTATATTAAATAACCTATAGACTGACAGCGAAACACAACGCCTATGGAAAACCACGTCAGGACACTGTAATGGTGACGGCGCCAGACTAAAATGTGAAACCATGGACGGAAGTAGCATGTGCACAAACATGGAAAAATCCCGGAATGATGGATTCAAACTATATTTTTGGGATGAAACCATGCTTATTTAGATTAAAAGCACTTTTCAGAGAAGACTACATACTCCATTACAGATGTGTATTTGCGTGTTTTATTAAAACAAAATTAATGAATCAAATTTGGCGGTCATTTTTTTCGTGCATGGCTGGCCAGTTATGTAATTTGCACTGAGTTTGTGTACATACGTACGTCCGGGCCGTCCGTGTGACGTTTGCCCATGGTTTTTCACGCGTCCTAGTATGACAGTCTAACGCCCGCTATTGTCCGTCTATAGGTTATTGTCTGTGGCACATGTACGTGTACACGTGTATAATTATAGAGAAAAGACTTGAAGGTTTGCATGGTGGAAACAATTATTATTAATTGGTTTGCGGTGACACCATGTTTATCATCTCTTTTGAGACTGAGTGTGGCTCTGAAAAGAGCCGGTGACTCAACGTTTCGAGTAGTGTGTACTCTGCTCGTCGTCAGGAGACTGCTGGATTCCAACTATCATCAGGGGTTTTGTAGAGATTATATAATAACTAACTCTATGGTGTACACTCAAGTGCGCCCTCAGGTGACCAACACATGAATTGAAGTAAATTCAGCAAATCAAAAAGACGAACAAAATACAGCCTAATAATTGTAATTATGAATTGAAAAGAGAGGGGAAAATATCAAATAGAGTCGAAAATGGAAGAAAACGTGATAGGGAACAGTATTATAACGGAAATGAACCAAAAAAAAAAAAAAGTGCAGAAGTTCCGGCGGTTCGGTATAATGCACCCGCCTTCATGTTCCCTGCTCTCCAAGGTAGGTCCGGAGACCCTTGTGCCGTGCAAGGGAGGTACACGTGTCGGCCCCTAAGCCATTAGCCGCCGAGCCGGCCAAACGAGACAACGGACCTTTACTTAGGCACAAACCCGAGGATTTTAGCGAGCAGTCCCAGCGCACCCGGCCCAACTGATCGGGCTAAGTAACGGTGGTGCTCGGAGAGGTGTTTCTAGAAGCTTTATAGTTTCCCCATTCATTATCAGACAAAATAAGGACAAAATACCCGGAGCGGGTTCGAACACGGACTGAAGACTTTCCAGTTGGGCGCTTTAACCACTAGGCTACGCAAACTGCTTTGTTAACGGAGCGTACGTTTTGCCAATCAATTATACCGTTCTTTGTACGGTTGCCAAAATAATGCTACACGTTTTCGACGCCGCCCGCGATTTTTTTCCCAGTAAACGAGGTCTATGTTTGTTGGAATATTTGTTTGTTTGTTTGTCTGCCTGTGTAACTATTGTCCGTGTGTCTGCTTGTCTGTTTGACTTGTCCATCCGTCCCTCCCTCCGTCCCTTCCTCCGTCCCTCCCTCCGTCCCTCCCTCCCCCTCCCTCCGTCCCTCCCTCCCCCTTCCTCCGTCCCTCCCTCCCCCTCCCTCCGTCCCTCCCTCCGTCCCTCCCTCCGTCCCTCCCTCCCTCCGTCCCTCCCTCCGTCCCTCCGTCCCTCCGTCCCTCCGTCCCTCCGTCCCTCCGTCCCTCCCTCCGTCCCTCCCTCCGTCCCTCCCTCCGTCCCTCCCTCCCCCTCCCTCCGTCCCTCCCTCCCCCTCCCTCCATCCCTCCCTCCCTCCGTCCCTCCCTCCGTCCCTCCGTCCCTCCCTCCCTCCGTCCCTCCCTCCGTCCCTCCGTCCCTCCCTCCCTCCGTCCCTCCCTCCGTTCCTCCGTCCCTCCCTCCGTCCCTCCCTCCCTCCCTCCCTCCCTCCCCTCCCTCCGTCCCTCCCTCCGTCCCTCCCTCCCTCCCTCCGCCCCTCCCTCCCTCCCTCCGTCACTCCCTCCCTCCCTCCGTCCCTCCCTCCGTCCCTCCCTCCCTCCGTCCGTCCCTCCCTCCCTCCCTCCGTCCCTCCCTCCCTCCCTCCCTCCATCCCTCCCTCCGTCCCTCCCTCCGTCCCTCACTCCCTCCCTCCCTTCATCCCTCCGTCCGTCCCTCCCTCCGTCCCTCCGTCCCTCCCTCCGTCCCTCCCTCCCTCCCTCCCTTCATCCTTCCGTCCCTCCCTCCGTCCCTCCCTCCGTCCCTCCCTTCATCCCTCCGTCCGTCCCTCCCTCCCTCCCTCCCTCCCTCCGTCCCTCCCCCCGTCCGTCCCTCCCTCCGTCCCTCCCTCCCTCCCTCCCTTCATCCCTCCCTTCATCCCTCCCTTCATCCCTCCCTCCGTCCCTCCCTCCGTCCCTCCCTCCGTCCCTCCCTCCGTCCCTCCCTCCGTCCCTCCCTCCGTCCCTCCCTCCGTCCCTCCCTCCCTCCGTCCGTCCGTCCCTCCCTCCCTCCCTCCCTCCCTTCATCCCTCCCTTCATCCCTCCCTTCATCCCTCCCTCCGTCCCTCCCTCCCTCCCTCCGTCCCTCCCTCCGTCCCTCCCTCCGTCCCTCCCTCCGTCCCTCCCTCCCTCCGTCCCTCCCTCCGTCCCTTCATCCGTCCCTCCCTCCGTCCCTCCCTCCGTCCCTCCCTCCGTCCGTACCTCCCTCCCTCCCTCCCTTCATCCCTCCGTCCGTCCCTCCCTCCGTCCGTCCCTCCCTCCCTCCGTCCCTCCCTCCCTCCCTCCCTTCATCCTTCCGTCCCTCCCTCCGTCCCTCCCTCCGTCCCTCCCTTCATCCCTCCGTCCGTCCCTCCCTCCCTCCCTCCCTCCCTCCGTCCCTCCCTCCGTCCGTCCCTCCCTCCGTCCCTCCCTCCCTCCCTCCCTTCATCCCTCCCTTCATCCCTCCCTTCATCCCTCCCTCCGTCCCTCCCTCCGTCCCTCCCTCCGTCCCTCCCTCCGTCCCTCCCTCCGTCCCTCCCTCCGTCCCTCCCTTCATCCCTCCCTCCCTCCGTCCGTCCGTCCCTCCCTCCCTCCCTCCCTTCATCCCTCCCTTCATCCCTCCCTTCATCCCTCCCTCCGTCCCTCCCTCCCTCCCTCCGTCCCTCCCTCCGTCCCTCCCTCCGTCCCTCCCTCCGTCCCTCCCTCCCTCCGTCCCTCCCTCCGTCCCTTCATCCGTCCCTCCCTCCGTCCCTCCCTCCGTCCCTCCCTCCGTCCCTCCCTCCGTCCCTCCCTCCGTCCGTCCCTCCCTCCCTCCCTCCCTTCATCCCTCCCTTCATCCCTCCCTTCATCCCTCCCTCCGTCCCTCCCTCCGTCCCTCCCTCCGTCCCTCCCTCCGTCCCTCCCTCCGTCCCTCCCTCCGTCCCTCCCTCCGTCCCTCCCTCCGTTCCTCCCTTCATCCCTCCCTCCGTCCCTTCATCCCTCCCTCCGATCCGCGAGGGGGTCAACAAATAAATATGAGTGACTCAAAGCTCACACTAAGTACCACTTACAATTACACTTAAACCCACGAGTGACCTCACACTACCCGCTCGTCGTCCCTAAAGGCCGCCGCACACGAAAGCTATCTGCTGAGCAAAAATTCTCTCGAGGTCGTTAGCTCAGCACGTAGCCTTGTCAAGTCGCCGCATACGATGAGTTTTTATCCACGAGAGGCGAAACAAATCAAACAGGATATATATTGGTCTCACGGCATCTTGAGACAGAAATCTCACCAAAAGTTCAGCGCACACGGTGAGCTACGTGCTGAGGTAACGACCTCGAGAGAATTTTTGCTCAGCAGATCTCTCTCGTGTGCGGCGGCCTTAAGACTTTTACAGTGGTGTGTAAAGCCCATAGACATTTCTACCATATGGTGTGTGCACGTATCACCCTTGAATCCGACATCCAACTGCTATATAAACGGACACGGTTATCAGGTTTCCAAGATCGGTCTCCCCAGTCGAGGCACAGGAAAGGTCACCAAATTATTCCAAATTAAATATTGGCAAACGATATTAATCACACTTAGAGAAAAAACAGTATATTGTATCATATCTATGTTCATTTTATTTAATTTCAACAGACAAGCTAGTCCACCTGACATTATTGTGTTCAAGTGGCGTACAAAACTCCCTTAATACATGATATACCTCTAGTTATATGCCTTCCTTAATAAAGTGCGCAACAGGCTGTCCTTTTTATTTGAAGTCCAAGATCAGCCCTGTCCATGTAGTGCTCGACATTGGATTTCAAATAAAGAACCAGCAGTTACAATAAGATGTATAGTATTTATTTATGTTCAATATTTTCAAACATCAAACTACAATACAACGTTAAAACGCAACGTCATTTTGAAAGATTATCTGCAATACACGTTTTATCACTTAAATTTTAGTTTTGAAATTAAAGTTTTTAACACTCGTTCTGAGGGTGTTTTTGCAAGTTTTCATTTTTTATGCTAATGAGAATTCCCAAACCCATGCGCATATTTGTCATCACAGGTTCATGCAACAGAAACCCATTTTTTGAATGTGTTTCTCAAACGTTCTGGCTTTTACTGCAGACTCATCCCCAAACCTGTTGATATACTGCCTAATTGTATGCTTTATAATCATTTAGTGAAGGAGTTTTTCATCAAACCTAATCCAGAGGGATTATTTTACAGTTTTGAAGTTAATCTTTGTATCATGTTATTTAAACTGTGGGTTCTTGACATGACCTCACAATAGCGCCCTCATTTTTATCAGGATTTTTTAAAGGTAAAAAAGATGACGCATTTCTGACCCCACTAAGAAAACAAAAGCTTGCCGATAATGTTTGTACACTTCAGATTCCTAGATGACAGCAGAAAATGAGCTTGACTGTGATACTTTTTGCAGAGACCCTTTAACCTATCGAGTCCGCCAGAACATGCCTGGAGTTCCAAATAGCAACGTATTACGCATGTTTGTGGCTGCGGAATATTTACAATTAATATACACGTAACTGAAAAATCGTTGCATTTCGTAAAAACTGCCCACTAATGAGAGCAGAATTGTTGGAGAAGTGTTTCGTGGATTATCTTGTGTGAAATTTGATAACATTTGAGAAACCAAACCAGGAATACTGTTTTTGACCGAAAATGGGCATAAAACACACATGTCCGCCCCTTGTGGTGGTTTATTGAGAGACATTTACGTGCTGACAACAATCAGATTTGGATTTCTGAACTCTCACATTGACGTAATGCATTCGATATCAGGTTTCAAGTCTATGTCCGGTGTTTAGGCAAACCATTTCTGCTACAGACATTGCCTCGGGTTTCATTTCTCGGTCCGACATCCTGTGTCTGTTTTCCTTTCGTTATCAGGCGGACCTTTAATGAGGAAATTGAGGTGTTATGAAAACAGTCAGGTAAATTACCGACTAAAAACCTTGCTGCGGGAATAGGATCTGTTCTCCCGAGTCTCCGAGTCAAATAATTCGCATTGATAAATAAAGAGACAGAGAATAATGGACTTTGTAGGCAATCTACTAGACCTAGGCCGAAAGAACTTACGATGATATCTGCCAAAATCTGCAGAAAATTTGGCCCAAATGGTCCGATCAAAGCGTTTCGCTTTTGCCCTGAAAAATGACGAACCAGAATGTGGAACCGTAAACTTATGTTAATAGTGGCGCCCAACCCCGGCAAAGACTAGTTGACTATTTGGGAGGACACCCTCTAAGGGCTGGATAGCTCAGATGGTAAGAGCGCTGGTGTGCCAAAGACTAGTTGACTATTTGGGAGGACACCCTCTAAGGGCTGGATAGCTCAGATGGTAAGAGCACTGGTGTGCCAAAGACTAGTTGACTATTTGGGAGGACACCCTCTAAGGGCTGGATAGCTCAGATGGTAAGAGCGCTGGTGTGCCAAAGACTAGTTGACTATTTGGGAGGACACCCTCTAAGGGCTGGATAGCTCAGATGGTAAGAGCGCTGGTGTGCCAAAGACTAGTTGACTATTTGGGAGGACACCCTCTAAGGGCTGGATAGCTCAGATGGTAAGAGCACTGGTGTGCCAAAGACTAGTTGACTATTTGGGAGGACACCATCTAAGGGCTGGATAGCTCAGATGGAAGAGCGCTGGTGTGCCAAAGACTAGTTGACTATTTGGGAGGACACCCTCTAAGGGCTGGATAGCTCAGATGGTAAGAGCGCTGGTGTGCCAAAGACTAGTTGACTATTTGGGAGGACACCCTCTAAGGGCTGGATAGCTCAGATGGTAAGAGCGCTGGTGTGCCAAAGACTAGTTGACTATTTGGGAGGACACCCTCTAAGGGCTGGATAGCTCAGATGGTAAGAGCACTGGTGTGCCAAAGACTAGTTGACTATTTGGGAGGACACCCTCTAAGGGCTGGATAGCTCAGATGGTAAGAGCACTGGTGTGCCAAAGACTAGTTGACTATTTGGGAGGACACCCTCTAAGGGCTGGATAGCTCAGATGGTAAGAGCGCTGGTGTGCCAAAGACTAGTTGACTATTTGGAAAGGCCACCATCTAAGGGCTGGATAGCTCAGATGGTAAGAGCGCTGGTGTGCCAAAGACTAGTTGACTATTTGGAAAGGCCACCATCTAAGGGCTGGATAGCTCAGATGGTAAGAGCGCTGGTGTGCCAAAGACTAGTTGACTATTAGGGAAGGCCACCATCTAAGGGCTGGATAGCTCAGATGGTAAGAGCACTGGTGTGCCAAAGACTAGTTGACTATTTGGGAAGGCTACCATCTAAGGGCTGGATAGCTCAGATGGTAAGAGCGCTGGTGTGCCAAAGACTAGTTGACTATTTGGGAAGGCTACCATCTAAGGGCTGGATAGCTCAGATGGTAAGAGCACTGGTGTGCCAAAGACTAGTTGACTATTTGGGAAGGCTACCATCTAAGGGCTGGATAGCTCAGATGGTAAGAGCACTGGTGTGCCAAAGACTAGTTGACTATTAGGGAAGGCTACCATCTAAGGGCTGGATAGCTCAGATGGTAAGAGCGCTGGTGTGCCAAAGACTAGTTGACTATTTGGGAAGGCCACCATCTAAGGGCTGGATAGCTCAGATGGTAAGAGCGCTGGTGTGCCAAAGACTAGTTGACTATTTGGAAAGGCCACCATCTAAGGGCTGGATAGCTCAGATGGTAAGAGCGCTGGTGTGCCAAAGACTAGTTGACTATTTGGAAAGGCCACCATCTAAGGGCTGGATAGCTCAGATGGTAAGAGCGCTGGTGTGCCAAAGACTAGTTGACTATTTGGGAAGGCCACCATCTAAGGGCTGGATAGCTCAGATGGTAAGAGCGCTGGTGTGCCAAAGACTAGTTGACTATTTGGAAAGGCCACCATCTAAGGGCTGGATAGCTCAGATGGTAAGAGCGCTGGTGTGCCAAAGACTAGTTGACTATTTGGGAGGACACCCTCTAAGGGCTGGATAGCTCAGATGGTAAGAGCGCTGGTGTGCCAAAGACTAGTTGACTATTTGGGAGGACACCCTCTAAGGGCTGGATAGCTCAGATGGTAAGAGCACTGGTGTGCCAAAGACTAGTTGACTATTTGGAAAGGCCACCATCTAAGGGCTGGATAGCTCAGATGGTAAGAGCGCTGGTGTGCCAAAGACTAGTTGACTATTTGGGAGGACACCCTCTAAGGGCTGGATAGCTCAGATGGTAAGAGCGCTGGTGTGCCAAAGACTAGTTGACTATTTGGGAGGACACCCTCTAAGGGCTGGATAGCTCAGATGGTAAGAGCACTGGTGTGCCAAAGACTAGTTGACTATTTGGGAGGACACCATCTAAGGGCTGGATAGCTCAGATGGAAGAGCGCTGGTGTGCCAAAGACTAGTTGACTATTTGGGAGGACACCCTCTAAGGGCTGGATAGCTCAGATGGTAAGAGCGCTGGTGTGCCAAAGACTAGTTGACTATTTGGGAGGACACCCTCTAAGGGCTGGATAGCTCAGATGGTAAGAGCGCTGGTGTGCCAAAGACTAGTTGACTATTTGGGAGGACACCCTCTAAGGGCTGGATAGCTCAGATGGTAAGAGCACTGGTGTGCCAAAGACTAGTTGACTATTTGGGAGGACACCCTCTAAGGGCTGGATAGCTCAGATGGTAAGAGCACTGGTGTGCCAAAGACTAGTTGACTATTTGGGAGGACACCCTCTAAGGGCTGGATAGCTCAGATGGTAAGAGCGCTGGTGTGCCAAAGACTAGTTGACTATTTGGAAAGGCCACCATCTAAGGGCTGGATAGCTCAGATGGTAAGAGCGCTGGTGTGCCAAAGACTAGTTGACTATTTGGAAAGGCCACCATCTAAGGGCTGGATAGCTCAGATGGTAAGAGCGCTGGTGTGCCAAAGACTAGTTGACTATTAGGGAAGGCCACCATCTAAGGGCTGGATAGCTCAGATGGTAAGAGCACTGGTGTGCCAAAGACTAGTTGACTATTTGGGAAGGCTACCATCTAAGGGCTGGATAGCTCAGATGGTAAGAGCGCTGGTGTGCCAAAGACTAGTTGACTATTTGGGAAGGCTACCATCTAAGGGCTGGATAGCTCAGATGGTAAGAGCACTGGTGTGCCAAAGACTAGTTGACTATTTGGGAAGGCTACCATCTAAGGGCTGGATAGCTCAGATGGTAAGAGCACTGGTGTGCCAAAGACTAGTTGACTATTAGGGAAGGCTACCATCTAAGGGCTGGATAGCTCAGATGGTAAGAGCGCTGGTGTGCCAAAGACTAGTTGACTATTTGGGAAGGCCACCATCTAAGGGCTGGATAGCTCAGATGGTAAGAGCGCTGGTGTGCCAAAGACTAGTTGACTATTTGGAAAGGCCACCATCTAAGGGCTGGATAGCTCAGATGGTAAGAGCGCTGGTGTGCCAAAGACTAGTTGACTATTTGGAAAGGCCACCATCTAAGGGCTGGATAGCTCAGATGGTAAGAGCGCTGGTGTGCCAAAGACTAGTTGACTATTTGGGAAGGCCACCATCTAAGGGCTGGATAGCTCAGATGGTAAGAGCGCTGGTGTGCCAAAGACTAGTTGACTATTTGGAAAGGCCACCATCTAAGGGCTGGATAGCTCAGATGGTAAGAGCGCTGGTGTGCCAAAGACTAGTTGACTATTTGGGAGGACACCCTCTAAGGGCTGGATAGCTCAGATGGTAAGAGCGCTGGTGTGCCAAAGACTAGTTGACTATTTGGGAGGACACCCTCTAAGGGCTGGATAGCTCAGATGGTAAGAGCACTGGTGTGCCAAAGACTAGTTGACTATTTGGAAAGGCCACCATCTAAGGGCTGGATAGCTCAGATGGTAAGAGCGCTGGTGTGCCAAAGACTAGTTGACTATTTGGGAGGACACCCTCTAAGGGCTGGATAGCTCAGATGGTAAGAGCGCTGGTGTGCCAAAGACTAGTTGACTATTTGGGAGGACACCCTCTAAGGGCTGGATAGCTCAGATGGTAAGAGCACTGGTGTGCCAAAGACTAGTTGACTATTTGGAAAGGCCACCATCTAAGGGCTGGATAGCTCAGATGGTAAGAGCGCTGGTGTGCCAAAGACTAGTTGACTATTTGGGAGGACACCCTCTAAGGGCTGGATAGCTCAGATGGTAAGAGCACTGGTGTGCCAAAGACTAGTTGACTATTTGGGAGGACACCCTCTAAGGGCTGGATAGCTCAGATGGTAAGAGCGCTGGTGTGCCAAAGACTAGTTGACTATTAGGGAAGGCTACCATCTAAGGGCTGGATAGCTCAGATGGTAAGAGCGCTGGTGTGCCAAAGACTAGTTGACTATTTGGGAGGACACCCTCTAAGGGCTGGATAGCTCAGATGGTAAGAGCGCTGGTGTGCCAAAGACTAGTTGACTATTAGGGAAGGCTACCATCTAAGGGCTGGATAGCTCAGATGGTAAGAGCGCTGGTGTGCCAAAGACTAGTTGACTATTAGGGAAGGCTACCATCTAAGGGCTGGATAGCTCAGATGGTAAGAGCGCTGGTGTGCCAAAGACTAGTTGACTATTAGGGAAGGCTACCATCTAAGGGCTGGATAGCTCAGATGGTAAGAGCGCTGGTGTGCCAAAGACTAGTTGACTATTTGGGAGGACACCCTCTAAGGGCTGGATAGCTCAGATGGTAAGAGCGCTGGTGTGCCAAAGACTAGTTGACTATTTGGGAGGACACCCTCTAAGGGCTGGATAGCTCAGATGGTAAGAGCGCTGGTGTGCCAAAGACTAGTTGACTATTTGGGAGGACACCCTCTAAGGGCTGGATAGCTCAGATGGTAAGAGCGCTGGTGTGCCAAAGACTAGTTGACTATTTGGGAGGACACCCTCTAAGGGCTGGATAGCTCAGATGGTAAGAGCGCTGGTGTGCAAAAGACTAGTTGACTATTAGGGAAGGCTACCATCTAAGGGCTGGATAGCTCAGATGGTAAGAGCACTGGTGTGCCAAAGACTAGTTGACTATTTGGGAGGACACCCTCTAAGGGCTGGATAGCTCAGATGGTAAGAGCGCTGGTGTGCCAAAGACTAGTTGACTATTTGGGAGGACACCCTCTAAGGGCTGGATAGCTCAGATGGTAAGAGCGCTGGTGTGCCAAAGACTAGTTGACTATTTGGGAGGACACCCTCTAAGGGCTGGATAGCTCAGATGGTAAGAGCACTGGTGTGCCAAAGACTAGTTGACTATTTGGGAGGACACCCTCTAAGGGCTGGATAGCTCAGATGGTAAGAGCGCTGGTGTGCCAAAGACTAGTTGACTATTAGGGAAGGCTACCATCTAAGGGCTGGATAGCTCAGATGGTAAGAGCGCTGGTGTGCCAAAGACTAGTTGACTATTTGGGAGGACACCCTCTAAGGGCTGGATAGCTCAGATGGTAAGAGCGCTGGTGTGCCAAAGACTAGTTGACTATTAGGGAAGGCTACCATCTAAGGGCTGGATAGCTCAGATGGTAAGAGCGCTGGTGTGCCAAAGACTAGTTGACTATTAGGGAAGGCTACCATCTAAGGGCTGGATAGCTCAGATGGTAAGAGCGCTGGTGTGCCAAAGACTAGTTGACTATTAGGGAAGGCTACCATCTAAGGGCTGGATAGCTCAGATGGTAAGAGCGCTGGTGTGCCAAAGACTAGTTGACTATTTGGGAGGACACCCTCTAAGGGCTGGATAGCTCAGATGGTAAGAGCGCTGGTGTGCCAAAGACTAGTTGACTATTTGGGAGGACACCCTCTAAGGGCTGGATAGCTCAGATGGTAAGAGCGCTGGTGTGCCAAAGACTAGTTGACTATTTGGGAGGACACCCTCTAAGGGCTGGATAGCTCAGATGGTAAGAGCGCTGGTGTGCCAAAGACTAGTTGACTATTTGGGAGGACACCCTCTAAGGGCTGGATAGCTCAGATGGTAAGAGCGCTGGTGTGCAAAAGACTAGTTGACTATTAGGGAAGGCTACCATCTAAGGGCTGGATAGCTCAGATGGTAAGAGCACTGGTGTGCCAAAGACTAGTTGACTATTTGGGAGGACACCCTCTAAGGGCTGGATAGCTCAGATGGTAAGAGCGCTGGTGTGCCAAAGACTAGTTGACTATTTGGGAGGACACCCTCTAAGGGCTGGATAGCTCAGATGGTAAGAGCGCTGGTGTGCCAAAGACTAGTTGACTATTTGGGAGGACACCCTCTAAGGGCTGGATAGCTCAGATGGTAAGAGCGCTGGTGTGCCAAAGACTAGTTGACTATTTGGGAGGACACCCTCTAAGGGCTGGATAGCTCAGATGGTAAGAGCACTGGTGTGCCAAAGACTAGTTGACTATTATGGAAGGCCACCATCTAAGGGCTGGATAGCTCAGATGGTAAGAGCACTGGTGTGCCAAAGACTAGTTGACTATTAGGGAAGGCTACCATCTAAGGGCTGGATAGCTCAGATGGTAAGAGCACTGGTACCCAAATCAAGGTTATTGGGATTAAGTCCCAGCCAAATGGAAATTTTCTTTGCCATTGTAACAGTTATGCAACACAATACTTGCTGTGGGTGAATTAATGATAATATTTGAAGGGTTGCATGACTAAAGGAATCACAACACGGAAAGTTAAGAGTGATAGGTTCACAACTGAGAGTCATCTCTTTGGAATACGAGCGTGGCTCTGAGAAGAATTACGTTTCTTCGGGGTACCCAACGCATTGTCCAAAGAGATAACGTGCTTGCATGTCACCACAAACTGTACATTTTCAGTGGATTTAGATGGATCGAGAAGCTTCGTAAAGTTCAGTCCTACGATGTGGGAGCGCCTCATTCCGTTCGCACCTTCACGACGTCATTGTCGTACACGTCGTCGTCACCTGCTCGTCTGAGGGAGCTCTGCGGAGGATCTCCGCCAACGTATTGTACGCGTACGGTGGCCTCGTGGGAGCAATCCTCGTACACCGCCTGCGATTCGGGCCTGGTTTCTACGGTCGAGGCTCGGTCGCCCGGCGCCAAATCCGCGTACGCGTACTGCGACTGACCCAGGCCTTGGTAGGCGTTCTGCACATGCGTCTTGCCTCCACTGTTGAGATCCTGATAGTCCTGCTGGGAAGGTGGGCCTGAGTGGACATCGGAAGTGGCAGGCCGACCAGGCATGGCTGGACCGCCGTGCAGTGCCGGCGATCGACGGCGACGCCTGGCGAGGCAGACGAGGCCGGCGACAGCAGCCAGGACGAACGTCAGAGCTGCACAGGCCAGCGGGACGGAGGGCACGAGCGGGATACTGAGCCGGGAATCCGACTCCTCTCCCGGATGGTGATCGGTGGCAGTCGGCCGCCAAACATCCAACTCCAGGGAGCAGTTCATGGGGTCCAGAGCAGTAGCCGCCTGTTGTAGGTGACAGGTCAGTTCGTTAGCGCCGGCCCCCTTCTCCTCTGCCTCCATCCCGTGGGTGTACTTGAGCTCCTTCACGGCCGGGCCGGCCACGAGTTGCTCGCCGACGAACCAGGTGATCTGGGCCGGGGGCACTCCGCCAGAGGAGCGGCATATCACCGTGACATTGGCCCCGAGTGAGTACGCAGCTGTAGCTGAGGGTCCTTCCACCACCAGGCAGTGGGGCGATCCAGCATCGGGCAGACGGTGAACTGTGAGAAACCCACGACCGAACGGTGCTCCCTGCGCCTCCTGGTCAGTGTCACGGCACCGGTACTCCCCAGCGTCCTCCAGCGATACGTTGGCTATCGTGAGTTGCACTGCGTGCCTCTCAATAGCAATACCAAGGACATTGGTCATCGTCACACCTACGGTAAAACACACCCGTTCACCGCAATGCGTGCAATCATTCGAACACTCCGTGAACACATCAGCACCGTGCATCCACGTCCAACGCCGCGACAAAGGTCCGAAGAAACTCAATCGTTTGATTTCAAACACGCAGCGCAGTTGGACACTCTGTCCAGCCACGGCCGTGACGGGACCGGGCTCATCAAGCAGCGTGAAAGTTGCCCCGGCAGGAGGTGCCGTCCCCAGCAGCACTGAGCACAGCACCACCGTCATCATCTGCCAAGAACTCAGAAGCGATGACGACATTTTCCCCCTCCCCCTACCCTAAAACAACCCGGCAAACCTTAGAGGAATTTACACGAAGCTGAATTCTGGACCGTCTGTGATCCCAGTGGCTGCCAATGTTCAGCACGACAGGGTGATGTTCCCAACAAGAAATGAGTGAAGCATTCAAACCTCTCCGAGGTTTTGTCAGACACAGTCGCCCTGAGTTTGTGATGTCCAAGTACATGTAGTCCCCGTTCGTTGTTTCGCTATCTTGTCTTACACTGCCGCGTTGTTGAGCTGCTGATCATCTGACCAGATTTCGCAACTTACAACGCCGCCGGTTAATTCCCGCAGCCCGTCCGATAATGCGTGCACATTGCATCAGGCAGTGTATATGTGGATGAAGACAGTGATTGAGCACTTTTCCATTCTCCCTCAATCAAACAGTGTAACCAGAGAGAGGTGATGAGAAACAGAAACCGTCAGGGTCATGGTTTTCTTTGGTTGTTTCCTTGTCAGTTTATCAAAATGAAAGGGTCCATGTGTTGCTCAGTGCTTACCCACCACTTACTGATTCAGACGTGCCGATATGACAATAGAGTAAGCGTAAGTAAGCGGGAGTAAGCGTTTGGAAACAGAAAGGAAGACGGAACTCACGATCGTGGTGGTGGTGAAGGTGGTGGTGGTGGTGGTGGTGGTGGTGAAGGTGGTGGTGGTGGTGAAGGTGGTGGTGGTGGTGGTGAAGGTGGTGGTGGTGGTGGTGGTGGGGGTGGTGGTTGTGTTGGTGGTGGTGGTGGTTGTGGTGGTGGTGGTGAAGGTGGTGGTGGTGAAGGTGGTGGTGGTGGTGGTGGTAGTGGTGGTGGTGGTGGTGGTGGTGATGGTGGTGGTGGTGGTGGTGGTGGTGGTGGTGGTGGTGGTGGTGGTGATGGTGATGGTGGTGGTGGTGGTGGTGGTGGTGGTGGTGGTGGTGGTGGTGGTGGTGGTGGTGGTGGTGGTGGTGGTGGTGGTGATGGTGGTGGTGGTGGTGGTGGTGGTGGTGGTGGTGGTGGTGGTGGTGAAGGTGGTGGTGGTGGTGGTGGTGGTGGTGGTGGTGGTGGTGGTGGTGATGGTGGTGGTGGTGGTGGTGGTGGTGGTGGTGGTGGTGGTGGTGGTGGTGGTGGTGGTGGTGGTGGTGGCGGTGGCTGCGATGATGTTGAGCTGACAGTTTTGATAGCATGTTATTTCTCTATTCCACTATAAAGGTTATTCCTTGAGCATTTTCTTCCTCAAGTCCCAAAACTCAAAATCAAGTCACTTAACACATCATTTCGGTGGCAATCGGAGTAAATATTAATTTTATTGCAAAGCAGGAATCTATTAAGCCATTGATGTCAACGCTGTTTCATTTTGGAAATCAGGTCAATGGTAGTGTGGCCTGTTCTGAAGACAACCGTCCATCGCATGGCGTCACCGCAGATCACCCTTGACTTGTTACATCCTCCACACAAATAACCAGAAATATAGATATCTGTGTGATCTTTCTTTGGGATGATTTATTTAAAAAGTCATAAAAAGAGGTAAGGAACTGCAATTATACTCACTATGGGAATCGGTTTTATTTCTCTGCTTCTTTTAGAATCCAATCTTAGGTCTGACTCGGTTCTCTCGCGTACGTGTCTGACTAGGAATTCTTGTACAGGGAGGGGTTCCCGCCACCAACGGCTCGCTCCTATTGGACCAGGCCGTTGGTCAGTTTGAATAAGAAAAACATTAAATAAACTGTATACCGCAATTTACCACAGTGCCCACCGGGATGTAGGCTCACATACCACAGGTTACCACAAAAAACCCGTTGTGGAATGTCGTGGTGCATGGCCCTTATCCTCCCACAGGAAAAACCATGTGTGGTTAATTGTGGTTTCAATGCCAGTTAGGGTTAACTAAAAGGAACGTCCGTTCTTGTGAACGTTCTATAGTGGGTTAAACCAAAATCTTACTGGGGTAGTCAGACTTAAACTTATGACAATGTCCCCTCTACTAAACAAAATGGCGTTCTCGCTTTTTTCAAATACATTGTCTTCTGGTTGGCTAATTTACGACATTCTAATTTGTATGAACATTCCAGAATTAGCATACTTTTTTAAACATATATAACATTAACTATTCATAGGCCTATACAAAATTAAACTTCAAAATCGAACTTGGGTATGTTTGTAGCTTTGTATACTTTGCATCAAACTACTGTCAGAGATCGCATCATTAAAACAGGTCCTGGTTTCATAATGTCATTTGAATGTAGAATACCCTTTATCGATATGATACCAATATTTACCTCACTTGCTTTTAGTTCCGATGGTATACCACATTCATTGTTCACACGAAATTGTTGTTTTAACTCATAAGGCACTCTCTATCCAACCATGTGAAATGATGCCTCGCCAAAGTTAATCATACAATAATTAGAATTCATCGCAAACAATATCAATCACGAGGGATTACGTTCTTTTGCATATTCTAGAAATAGCTTTTTAAGGATAAATCATTAAAATCATCCGTCAAATCGAGCCGGCTGCAACTTCACCCTAATCCAGAGTTGTCGGGTTGAAGTCAGGTTCAGTCAAAGTTTTCTTGGCCAATTTTTAAATTTTTCCAAATTGAACAATTGGCAAGCAATTTCAATTATACATCGAGAGTAACATTATATTGTATCACATTAATGTTCATTTTCATTTCAACAGGCCAGCTAGTCCACCTGACATTAATGTTTCAAGTGACGTACAAATTTGCCATATTTAGGCCTACTGTTATTTTATGCCTTTCTTAAAGAGTGCGACAGGCTGTCTGTTTTCATTTGAAATCCAAAATCGAGCTCTGTCCAAATAGTTCTCGACATTGCATTTCAAATTTAAAAAATCAGCAGTTACTAACAGATGTATAGTATTCATTCATGTTTAATATTATTGACTAATCTTAATATCACACTACAGTACAAACATTAAAACGCAACGTCATTTTGTTTACCTAAGTAGTCCGTGGACCAGAACTCATGGCATGTAATTCCGTTGAGAGCTTCGAGTGGCAACTCATTAGGCCAATTAGTGGCTGCGGAATATATGTACAATTAATCTACACGTAACCAAAAAAACCCGTTCCCATTCGTGAAGACTGCCAAATAATGAGAACAAATGGTTATACAAGTGGTTCATGGATCATTTTGTGTCAAATTTTAAAACATTTGAGAAACGAAAGCAAGAAAACTGGTTTTTAATAAAAATGGGCCCAAACCGCATGTCTGCTCCCTTGTGGTGGTTTATTGAGAGACTTTACGTGCCGACAGATTTGGATTTCTGAACTCTCACATTGACGTAATGCATTCGATATCAGGTTTCAAGTCTATGTCCGGTGTTTAGGCAAACCATTTCTGCTACAGACATTGCCTCGGGTTTCATTTCACGGTCCGACATCCTGTGTCTGTTTTCTGGAATGAGGAAATTGAGGTGTTATCAAAACAGTCAAGTACATTACCGACTAGCAACGCTCTCGCGGGAATAGGATGTGTTCTCACGAGTCTCTAAGTCGAATAATTCGCATAGAGAATGACGTCTGCCAAATTCTGCAAAAATTCGGCCCAAATGGTCCGATCGAAGCGTTTCGCTTTTGCCCCGAAAAATGACGAACCAGAATGTGGAATCGTAAACTGATGTTAAAACAATACGTGGCGCCCAAACCCCGGCAAAGACGAGTTACCTATTTGGGAAGGCCACCCTCTAAGGGCTGAGTAGCTCAGATGGTTAGACCACTGGTACGCAAAACAAGGTTCTTGGGATCAAGTCCCGACTAAATCAAAGTTTTCTTTGCCATTTTTTTTCATTCAGTCAGTTTTTCATTTAATATTAATTAATTTATTTGTTTAACTACAACAAAATGGGAAAACGACACCCGAACAAATCTATTTGCGTTGATCGGTACCCATTTTTTTCAGAAGGGTTGCGTTAAAATTACCCTTCAGTTCGGTTTTATGGGGACATTTTTCCAGGTGTGTGAGCAGTGATTGGAACAGTTGTGCAACACAATGCTAGCTGCAGGTGAAATAAAGATAATACATGAACGGTGGCTTGACTAAAGGAATCACAACACGGAAAGTTTGGAGTGATAGGTCCACAACTAAGAGTCATCTCAGAATTACGTTTCTTCGCGGTACCCAACGCATTGTCCAAAGAGATAACGTGCTTGCATGTCACCACAAACTGTACACTTTCAGTGGATTTAGATGGATCGAGAAACTTCGTGGAGTTCAGTCCCTTAACGTGTGCGTGCCTCTTCCAGGTTGCATCTTCACGACACTGTGGTTGACGTACAGGTTGTCGTCTCTTGCTCGTCTGAGGGAGGTCTGTGGATCTCCGCCAACGTTTTGTCCGGTGGCCTCGTGGGAGCAAACATCGTACACCGCCTGCGATTCGGGCCTGGTTTCTGCGGTCGAGGCTCGGTCGCCCGGCGCCAAATCCGCGTACGCGTACAGCGACTGACCCAGGCCTTGGTAGGCGTTCTGCACGTGCGTCTTGCCTCCACTGTTAAGATCCTGATAGTCCTGCTGGGAAGGTGGGCCTGAGTGGACATCGGAAGTGGCAGGCCGACCGGGCATGGCTGGACCAGGGTGCAGTGCCGGCGATCGACGGCGACGCCTGGCGAGGCAGACGAGGCCGGCGACAGCGGCCAGGACGAACGTCAGAGCTGCACAGGCCAGCGGGACGGAGGGCACGAGCGCGATACTGAGCCGGGAATCCGACTCCTCTCCCGGACGACGGCGGCCGACGATCATCAGGGTGGCCGTGGACGAAGCCACCGGGTCGGCGGAGCCATCGTGCACCCGGCAGGTCACAGCCAGCTCGCTAGCGCCACCGTCCAGCGCGGTGGTGCTCACTTCGATCAGAGTGAGTTCGTTCCCGTCGGTCACGTTTCGGGCGATGTTCACGCCCCGGGTACCAGGACGGGGCAGCAGCGCCCACGAGTAGGTCTCCGGGCCACCGCGGACGTCGCTGTCCAGGCAGGCGAAGGACGCGTTGTCCCCGCTCGTGATCCGCAAGTGGTTCGGTTGAACGGTGGCAGTCGGCCGCCGAACGGCCAACTCCAGAGAGCAGTTCATGGGGTTCAGAGTGGTAGCCCTCTGCTCCAGGTGACAGGTCAGTTCGTTAGCGCCGGCCCCCTTCTCCTCTGCCTCCATCCTGTGGGTGTACTCGAGCTCCTTCACGGCCGGGCCGGCCACTAGTTGCTCGCCGACGAACCAGGTGATCTGGGCCGGGGGCACTCCGCCAGAGGAGCGGCAGATCACCGTGACATTGGCCCCGAGAGAGTACGCAGCTGTAGCTGAGGGTCCTTCCACCACCAGACAGTGGGGCGATCCAGCATCGGGCAGACGATGAACTGTGAGAAACCCACGACCGAACGGTGCTCCCTGCGCCTCCTGGTCAGTGTCACGGCACCGGTACTCCCCAGCGTCCTCCAGCGATACGTTGGCTATCGTGAGTTGCACTGCGTGCCTCTCAATAGCAATACCAAGGACATTGGTCATCGTCACACCTACGGTAAAACACACCCGTTCACCGCAATGCGTGCAATCATTCGAACACTCCGTGAACACATCAGCACCGTGCATCCACGTCCAACGCCCCGACAAAGGTCCGAAGAAACTCAATCGTTTGATTTCAAACACGCAGCGCAGTTGGACACTCTGTCCAGCCACGGCCGTGACGGGACCGGGCTCATCAAGCAGCGTGAAAGTTGCCCTGGCAGGAGGTGCCGTCCCCAGCAGCACTGAGCACAGCACCACCGTCATCATCTGCCAAGAACTCAGAAGCGATGACGACATTTTCCCCCTCCCCCTACCCTAAAACAACCCGGCAAACCTTAGAGGAATTTACACGAAGCTGAATTCTGGACCGTCTGTGATCCCAGTGGCTGCCAATGTTCAGCACGACAGGGTGATGTTCCCAACAAGAAATGAGTGAAGCATTCAAACCTCTCCGAGGTTTTGTCAGACACAGTCGGCCTGAGTTTGTGATGTCCAAGTACATGTAGTCCCCGTTCGTTGTTTCGCTATTTTGTCTCACACTGCCGCGTTGTTGAGCTGCTGATCATCTGACCAGATTTCGCAACTTACAACGCCGCCGGTTAATTCCCGCAGCCCGTCCGATAATGCGTGCACATTGCATCAGGCAGTGTATATGTGGATGAAGTGATTGAGCACTTTTCCATTCTCCCTCAATCAAACAGTGTAACCAGAGAGAGGTGATGAGAAACAGAAACCGTCAGGGTCATGGTTTTCTTTGGTTGTTTCCTTGTCAGTTTATCAAAATGAAAGGGTCCATGTTGCTCAGTGCTTACCCACCACTTACTGATTCAGACGTGCCGATATGACAATAGAGTAAGCGTAAGTAAGCGGGAGTAAGTTTGGAAACAGAAAGGAAGACGGAACTCACGATCGTGGTGGTGGTGGTGGTGGTGGTAGTGGTGGTGAAGGTGGTGGTGGTGAAGGTGGTGGTGGTGAAGGTGGTGTTGGTGAAGGTGGTGGTGGTGGTGGTGGTGGTGGTGGTGAAGGTGGTGGTGGTGGTGGTGGTGGTGGTGGTGGTGGTGGTGGTGGTGGTGGTGGTGGTGGTGGTGATGGTGGTGGTGGTGGTGGTGGTGGTGGTGGTGGTGGTGGTAGTGGTGAAGGTGGTGTTGGTGAAGGTGATGGTGGTGGTGGTGGTGGTGGTGGTGATGGTGATGGTGGTGGTGGTGGTGGTGGTGGTGGTGGTGGTGGTGGTGGTGGTGGTGGTGGTGGTGGTGGTGGTGGCGGTGGCTGCGATGATGTTGAGTTCACAGTTTTGATAACATGTTATTTCTCTATTCCACTATAAAGGTTATTCCTTGAGCATTTTCTTCCTCAAGTCCCAAAACTCAAAATCAAGTCACTTAACACATCATTTCGGTGGCAATCGGAGTAAATATTAATTTTATTGCAAAGCAGGAATCTATTAAGCCATTGATGTCAACGCTGTTTCATTTTGGAAATCAGGTCAATGGTAGTGTGGCCTGTTCTGAAGACAACCGTCCATCGCATGGCGTCACCGCAGATCACCCTTGACTTGTTACATCCTCCACAAATAACCAGAAATATAGATATCTGTGTGATCTTTCTTTGGGATGATTTATTTAAAAAGTCATAAAAAGAGGTAAGGAACTGCAATTATACTCACTATGGGAATCGGTTTTATTTCTCTGCTTCTTTTAGAATCCAATCTTAGGTCTGACTCGGTTCTCTCGCGTACGTGTCTGACTAGGAATTCTTGTACAGGGAGGGGTTCCCGCCACAAACGGCTCGCTCCTATTGGACCAGGCCGTTGGTCAGTTTGAATAAGAAAAACATTAAATAAACTGTATACCGCAATTTACCACAGTGCCCACCGGGATGTAGGCTCACATACCACAGGTTACCACAAAAAACCCGTTGTGGAATGTCGTGGTGCATGGCCCTTATCCTCCCACAGGAAAAACCATGTGTGGTTAATTGTGGTTTCAATGCCAGTTAGGGTTAACTAAAAGGAACGTCCGTTCTTGTGAACGTTCTATAGTGGGTTAAACCAAAATCTTACTGGGGTAGTCAGACTTAAACTTATGACAATGTCCCCTCTACTAAAAAAAATGGCGTTCTCGCTTTTTTCAAATACATTGTCTTCTGGTTGGCTAATTTACGACATTCTAATTTGTATGAACATTCCAGAATTAGCATACTTTTTTAAACATATATAACATTAACTATTCATAGGCCTATACAAAATTAAACTTCAAAATCGAACTTGGGTATGTTTGTAGCTTTGTATACTTTGCATCAAACTACTGTCAGAGATCGCATCATTAAAACAGGTCCTGGTTTCATAATGTCATTTGAATGTAGAATACCCTTTATCGATATGATACCAATATTTACCTCACTTGCTTTTAGTTCCGATGGTATACCACATTCATTGTTCACACGAAATTGTTGTTTTAACTCATAAGGCACTCTCTATCCAACCATGTGAAATGATGCCTCGCCAAAGTTAATCATACAATAATTAGAATTCATCGCAAACAATATCAATCACGAGGGATTACGTTCTTTTGCATATTCTAGAAATAGCTTTTTAAGGATAAATCATTAAAATCATCCGTCAAATCGAGCCGGCTGCAACTTCACCCTAATCCAGAGTTGTCGGGTTGAAGTCAGGTTCAGTCAAAGTTTTCTTGGCCAATTTTTAAATTTTTCCAAATTGAACAATTGGCAAGCAATTTCAATTATACATCGAGAGTAACATTATATTGTATCACATTAATGTTCATTTTCATTTCAACAGGCCAGCTAGTCCACCTGACATTAATGTTTCAAGTGACGTACAAATTTGCCATATATAGGCCTACTGTTATTTTATGCCTTTCTTAAAGAGTGCGACAGGCTGTCTGTTTTCATTTGAAATCCAAAATCGAGCTCTGTCCAAATAGTTCTCGACATTGCATTTCAAATTTAAAAAATCAGCAGTTACTAACAGATGTATAGTATTCATTCATGTTTAATATTATTGACTAATCTTAATATCACACTACAGTACAAACATTAAAACGCAACGTCATTTTGTTTACCTAAGTAGTCCGTGGACCAGAACTCATGGCATGTAATTCCGTTGAGAGCTTCGAGTGGCAACTCATTAGGCCAATTAGTGGCTGCGGAATATATGTACAATTAATCTACACGTAACCAAAAAAACCCGTTCCCATTCGTGAAGACTGCCAAATAATGAGAACAAATGGTTATACAAGTGGTTCATGGATCATTTTGTGTCAAATTTTAAAACATTTGAGAAACGAAAGCAAGAAAACTGGTTTTTAATAAAAATGGGCCCAAACCGCATGTCTGCTCCCTTGTGGTGGTTTATTGAGAGACTTTACGTGCCGACAGATTTGGATTTCTGAACTCTCACATTGACGTAATGCATTCGATATCAGGTTTCAAGTCTATGTCCGGTGTTTAGGCAAACCATTTCTGCTACAGACATTGCCTCGGGTTTCATTTCACGGTCCGACATCCTGTGTCTGTTTTCTGGAATGAGGAAATTGAGGTGTTATCAAAACAGTCAAGTACATTACCGACTAGCAACGCTCTCGCGGGAATAGGATGTGTTCTCACGAGTCTCTAAGTCGAATAATTCGCATAGAGAATGACGTCTGCCAAATTCTGCAAAAATTCGGCCCAAATGGTCCGATCGAAGCGTTTCGCTTTTGCCCCGAAAAATGACGAACCAGAATGTGGAACCGTAAACTGATGTTAAAACAATACGTGGCGCCCAAACCCCGGCAAAGACAAGTTACCAGTATTTGGGAAGGCCACCCTCTAAGGGCTGAGTAGCTCAGATGGTTAGACCACTGGTACGCAAAACAAGGTTCTTGGGATCAAGTCCCGACTAAATCAAAGTTTTCTTTGCCATTTTTTTTCATTCAGTCAGTTTTTCATTTAATATTAATTAATTTATTTGTTTAATTACAACAAAATGGGAAAACGACACCCGAACAAATCTAATTTCGTTGATCGGTACCCATTTTTTTCAGAAGGGTTGCGTTAAAATTACCCTTCAGTTCGGTTTTATGGGGACATTTTTCCAGGTGTGTGAACAGTGATTGGAACAGTTGTGCAACACAATGCTAGCTGCAGGTGAAATAAAGATAATACTTGAACGGTGGCTTGACTAAAGGAATCACAACACGGAAAGTTTGGAGTGATAGGTCCACAACTGAGAGTCATCTCAGAATTACGTTTCTTCCGGGTTACCCAACGCATCGTCCAAAGAGATAACGTGCTTGCATGTCACCACAAACTGTACACTTTCAGTGGATTTAGATGGATCGAGAAACTTCGTGGAGTTCAGTCCCTTAACGTGTGCGTGCCTCTTCCAGTTTGCATCTTCACGACACTGTGGTTGACGTACAGGTTGTCGTCTCTTGCTCGTCTGAGGGAGGTCTGTGGATCTCCGCCAACGTCTTGTCCGGTGGCCTCGTGGGAGCAAACATCGTACACCGCCTGCGATTCGGGCCTGGTTTCTGCGGTCGAGGCTCGGTCGCCCGGCGCCAAATCCGCGTGCGCGTACAGCGACAGACCCAGGCCTTGGTAGGCGTTCTGCACGTGCGTCTTGCCTCCACTGTTAAGATCCTGATAGTCCTGCTGGGAAGGTGGGCCTGAGTGGACCTCGGAAGTGGCAGGCCGACCGGGCATGGCTGGACCGCCGTGCGGTGGCGGCGATCGACGGCGACGCCTGGCGAGGCAGACGAGGCCGGCGACAGCGGCCAGGACGAACGTCAGAGATGCACAGGCCAGCGGGACGGAGGGCACGAGCGCGATACCGAGCCGGGAATCCGACTCCTCTCCCGGACGACGGCGGCCGACGATCATCAGGGTGGCCGTGGACGAAGCCACCGGGTCGGCGGAGCCATCGTGCACCCGGCAGGTCACAGCCAGCTCGCTAGCGCCACCGTCCGGCGCGGTGGTGCTCACTTCGATCAGAGTCAGTTCGTTCCCGTCGGTCACGTTTCGGGCGATGTTCACGCCCCGGGTACCAGGACGGGGCAGCAGCGCCCACGAGTAGGTCTCCGGGCCACCGCGGACGTCGCTGTCCAGGCAGGCGAAGGACGCGTTGTCCCCGCTCGTGATCCGCAAGTGGTTCGGTTGAACGGTGGCAGTCGGCCGCCGAACGGCCAACTCCAGAGAGCAGTTCATGGGGTTCAGAGTGGTAGCCCTCTGCTCCAGGTGACAGGTCAGTCCGTTAGCGCCGGCCCCCTCCTCCTCTGCCTTCATCCTGTGGGTGTACTCGAGCTCCTTCACGGCCGGGCCGGCCACTAGTTGCTCGCCGACGAACCAGGTGATCTGGGCCGGGGGCACTCCGCCAGAGGAGCGGCAGATCACCGTGACATTGGCCCCGAGTGAGTACGCAGCTGTAGCTGAGGGTCCTTCCACCACCAGGCAGTGGGGCGATCCAGCATCGGGCAGACGGTGAACTGTGAGAAACCCACGACCGAACGGTGCTCCCTGCGCCTCCTGGTCAGTGTCACGGCACCGGTACTCCCCAGCGTCCTCCAGCGATACGTTGGCTATCGTGAGTTGCACTGCGTGCCTCTCAATAGCAATACCAAGGACATTGGTCACCGTCACACCTACAGTCAAACACACCCGTTCACCGCTTTGTGTGCAATTATTCGAACACTCCGTGAACACATCAGTACCGTGCGTCCACATCCAATATATCTTCCCAGGAGCAAAAAACAGGTAATACCTGTTTTCAAACACGCAGCGCAGTTGGACACTCTGTCCAGCCACGGCCGTGACTGGACCGGGCTCCTCGACAAGTCTTAAAGTTGCCCCGGCAGGAGGCGCCGTCCCCAGCAGCACTGAGCACAGCACCACCGTCATCATCTGCCAAGAACTCAGAAGCAAGGACGCCATTTCCCCCCTCGATCCTGACAATCCTGCAAACCTGACAGGAATCTACACAGAGCTAGGTTTCTGGACCGTCTGTGACCACAGTGGATGCCAATGTTCAGCACGACAGGGCGAGATCCAACGAGAAACGAGTGAAGCAAGCAAACCTTTCCAAGATTCTGTCAGACACAATCCTGTTGGCCTGAAGTTGCATTGTCCAAGTGGTCCCGGTTCGTTGTTTTGTCTCACACTACATCTATCTGTCCAAAATTAGCAACTTACAACGCGGTCGGTTAATGCCCATAGCCCGTCCGATGACACGTGGAAATGGACCTTTCGCATGAAATATGCAAATAAGAGCTGGCGCATGCGCTTTACTAAATTGGTGGGCAAACGAGTGCGCGTTGCGTGCAGGTTTCGAAATACGCGCGCAGGAGACGCTGAATAGCCAATGACCGCACGCCAAACTGTTAGTGAGAAGGAACGCGCGCACGCCCGTGGAAAACTATGATTGGTTGGCAGCCCGCTTGCCCACCAATTTAGTTAAGCGCATGCGCTAGGTCTAATTTGCATATTTTATGGGAAAGGTCCATTGACACAGCAGTATAGGGAGTGTGCATTTTGTGAAGGAAGTGACTGCTAGAGCACTTTTGGTGATATAAGAGACATAAACAGGCAGAGTCATGGTTTCCTTTGGTTGCTTCCTTTTTCGATGTCATCTACCTGTATATGGAACTGTTTGTTGTTTATTGCTTACCGCCACTCCAGACGAGGTAATATGGTGGTGGTGTGTGGTGGTGTGTGGTGGTGTGTGGTGGTGTATGGTGGTGTGTGGTGGTGTGCGATGGTGTGCGGTGGTGTGTGGTGGTGTGTGGTGGTGTGTGGTGGTGTGCGGTGGTGTGCGATGGTGTGTTGTGGTGTGTGGTGGTGTGTGGTGGTGTGTGGTGGTGTGTGGTGGTGTGCGGTGGTGTGTGGTGGTGTGCGGTGGTGTGTGGTGTGCAGTGGTGTGTGGTGGTGTGTGGTGGTGTGTGGTGGTGTGTGGTGGTGTGCAGTGGTGGTGTGTGGTGGTGTGTGGTGGTGTGCAGTGGTGGTGTGTGGTGGTATGCGGTGGTGTGTGGTGGTGTGCAGTGGTGTGCGGTGGTGTGTGGTGGTGTGTGCTGTTATGTGGTGGTGTGTGGTGGTGTGCAGTGGTGTGTGGTGGTGTGCAGTGGTGGTGTGTGGTGGTGTGCAGTGGTGGTGTGTGGTGGTATGCGGTGGTGTGCGGTGGTGTGTGGTGGTGTGCAGTGGTGGTGTGTGGTGGTATGCGGTGGTGTGTGGTGGTGTGCAGTGGTGTGCGGTGGTGTGTGGTGGTGTGTGGTGTTATGTGGTGGTGTGTGGTGGTGTGCAGTGGTGTGTGGTGGTGTGTGGTGGTGTGCGGTGGTGTGCAGTGGTGTGCGGTGGTGTGTGGTGGTGTGTGGTGGTGTGCGGTGGTGTGCAGTGGTGTGCAGTGGTGTGTGGTGGTGTGTGGTGGTGTGCGGTGGTGTGCAGTGGTGTGCGGTGGTGTGTGGTGGTGTGTGGTGGTGTGTGGTGGTGTGTGGTGGTGTGTGGTGGTGTGTGGTGGTGTGTGGTGGTGTGTGGTGGTGTGCAGTGGTGTGTGGTGGTGTGTGGTGGTGTGTGGTGGTGTGTGGTGGTGTGTGGTGGTGTGTGGTGTTGTGCGGTGGTGTGTGGTGGTGTGCAGTGGTGTGTGGTGGTGTGTGGTGGTGTGTGGTGGTGTGTGGTGGTGTGCGGTGGTGTGTGGTGGTGTGTGGTGGTGTGCGGTGGTGTGCGGTGGTGTGTGGTGGTGTGCAGTGGTGGTGTGTGGTGGTATGCGGTGGTGTGTGGTGGTGTGCAGTGGTGTGCGGTGGTGTGTGGTGGTGTGTGGTGTTGTGTGGTGGTGTGTGGTGGTGTGCAGTGGTGTGTGGTGGTGTGTGGTGGTGTGTGGTGGTGTGTGGTGGTGTGTGGTGGTGTGCAGTGGTGGTGTGTGGTGGTGTGCGGTGGTGTGCGGTGTTGTGCGGTGGTGTGTGGTGGTGTGCAGTGGTGTGTGGTGGTGTGTGGTGGTGTGTGGTGGTGTGTGGTGGTGTGCGGTGGTGTGTGGTGGTGTGTGGTGGTGTGCAGTGGTGGTGTGTGGTGGTGTGCGGTGGTGTGCGGTGGTGTGTGGTGGTGTGCAGTGGTGGTGTGTGGTGGTATGCGGTGGTGTGTGGTGGTGTGCAGTGGTGTGCGGTGGTGTGTGGTGGTGTGTGGTGTTGTGTGGTGGTGTGTGGTGGTGTGCAGTGGTGTGTGGTGGTGTGTGGTGGTGTGTGGTGGTGTGCGGTGGTGTGTGGTGGTGTGCAGTGGTGGTGTGTGGTGGTATGCGGTGGTGTGTGGTGGTGTGCAGTGGTGTGCGGTGGTGTGTGGTGGTGTGTGGTGTTGTGTGGTGGTGTGTGGTGGTGTGCAGTGGTGTGTGGTGGTGTGTGGTGGTGTGCAGTGGTGGTGTGTGGTGGTGTGTGGTGGTGTGCGGTGTTGTGCGGTGGTGTGTGGTGGTGTGCAGTGGTGTGTGGTGGTGTGTGGTGGTGTGCAGTGGTGGTGTGTGGTGGTGTGTGGTGGTGTGCGGTGTTGTGCGGTGGTGTGTGGTGGTGTGCAGTGGTGTGTGGTGGTGTGTGGTGGTATGCGGTGGTGTGTGGTGGTGTGTGGTGGTGTGTGGTGGTGTGTGGTGGTGTGCGGTGGTGTGTGGTGGTGTGTGGTGGTGTGTGGTGGTGTGCGGTGGTGTGCGGTGGTGTGCGGTGGTGTGTGGTGGTGTGCAGTGGTGTGTGGTGGTGTGTGGTGGTGTGCAGTGGTGGTGTGTGGTGGTGTGTGGTGGTGTGCGGTGTTGTGCGGTGGTGTGTGGTGGTGTGCGGTGGTGTGTGGTGGTGTGTGGTGGTACTACGGTGTGCGGCGGTGTGTGGTGGTGTGTGGTGGTGTGCAGTGGTGGTGTGCGGTGGTGTGTGGTGGTGTGTGGTGGTGTGCAGTGGTGGTGTGTGGTGGTGTGTGGTGGTGTGTGGTGGTGTGCGGTGGTGTGCGGTGGTGTGTGGTGGTGTGTGGTGGTATGCAGTGGTGGTGTGTGGTGGTGTGTGGTGGTGTGTGGTGGTGTGCGGTGGTGTGCGGTGGTGTGTGGTGGTGTGCAGTGGTGGTGTGTGGTGGTGTGTGGTGGTGTGTGGTGGTGTGCGGTGGTGTGTGGTGGTGTGTGGTGGTGTGCAGTGGTGGTGTGTGGTGGTGTGTGGTGGTGTGTGGTGGTGTGCGGTGGTGTGCGGTGGTGTGTGGTGGTGTGCAGTGGTGGTGTGTGGTGGTGTGCGGTGGTGTGTGGTGGTGTGCGGTGGTGTGTGGTGGTGTGTGGTGGTATGCGGTGGTGTGCGGTGTTGTGCGGTGGTGTGTGGTGGTGTGTGGTGGTGTGCAGTGGTGTGCGGTGGTACTACGGTGTGCGGCGGTGTGTGGTGGTGTGTGGTGGTGTGTGGTGGTGCGCGTTGGTGTGTGGTGGTGTGCGGTGGTGTGTGGTGGTGTGTGGTGGTGTGTGGTGGTGTGTGGTGGTGTGCGTTGGTGTGTGGTGGTGTGTGGTGGTGTGCGGTGGTGTGTGTACGTGGTGTGCAGTGGTGTGCGGTGGTACTACGGTGTGCGGTGGTGTGTTGTGGTGTGCGGTGGTACTTTGGTTTGAGTTTACCGCTAGGTCTCTGGGCCTAGGTGGAGAAGTGTTACTTGGCGGTAGAAATAGACCGAGCACCACAGATAGCAAAGGAGACTACGAGGCATCAAGATTGGGTCGATGGGTGGTTTATTAGAAATCCAGACTAACTTGACTGCTCGAGGTTTGGCCAGCAGAAGGAGGCAAGGTGGAGAAATCTACCTTGGAAGGGTTTGGGGACCTTTCTTTTATACATGGATAAGGGACTTCGAATGGGTTTGGGGTAATACCTAAAAAGGACTTGTTTCTATCATTTACTGAATATGCAATTGTAGTCAAATTATTAAATGTTGAACAAGGGATGGGGTTGGATGAGAAACTATAGGGGACTGAATAATGAAAAATGGATGAAAGGTGGTTTTCCTAATAGGGGCATGTTTTTGTCTGGGACACTCTTTCTTAGAACAATGACCATACCCATGATGTCATAGGAGACCTTCAAATGCCTATGGGGTTGGTCACTACCGGACTTGGTCCACAGGGGCATGGCTGGGGTGAACATTAGGGGCTCGAATTAGGGCTTACACATGTAATGGTGTTTATTTCTACAGGGGTCCCACACAAGTCAATATACCGAGGGAAACTCTTGCATCTTGCATGTTACACAAAGTCACATCCACTGGCATCAATCTGCCAGTCAGTGCATGTAGGATATTCTCCACTAATCCATTGGTGCATGTTTTTCCTCTGGGCCTTGCCAGTCCTCCAGTCTATGCAATGAAAGTTAGAACTTCCTCCCAAGGTCAAACTGGTCGCTTTCCCTTGTGCCGGCACAGGCCACTTCCGTGGGAGCCAAATTGTTTGGACTGTGAGCATAATGCAAATTAACACTCCTTTTTTTCACCATGAAGCCATCCAACATTTCCAAAAATTAAAAAACAAAGAGCAATTTACAAAAATCTGACCCAGGATGGCATAATGAGGATTCTCGTCCAAAATTTGAGTTTTTGAGATTTTCCCACCACTGCAAAGAGTACTCATCACCTTTCCAATGATATCAAAATCAATCACGGAAACCGCTTTTTGAGAAAAACAGCTCTAAAGTTTGAGGTCATGCACAGAGTGCGCCAAGAGTGATTGCAGCATACACGCACTTTTTTAAACATTCGTTGAAAAGTCCTTTAGACAGGTGATTCTTTTTAAATAAGCTTTCCGAAAACACACCAAAAAGCATTTTGACAATACTTTGACTTGCGACGCCATTTACTCGAAAAGAACAGTTTGCAGTAGATGCCACATTACGCCATTTTAGGTCACAAATGTTGCAAACTGCTCACAAATTTAGAGGGCCCGACGCAGCAGCCTTTGAGAGCGGTCCTGCTTGGATCGAAACGTCAGACCCTCCAAGTTGATGAGAAATATAACAGAGGCAGCAATAATGAATGGTCCTGCTTGGATCGAAACGTCGGGCCCTCCAAGTTGATGAGAAATATAACAGAGGCAGCAATGAAGAATGGCTAGATGCTCTTGTACACACAGTCACGTACCAGTGAGTTATCATTGTAGATATTTTCTGATCCCAAACCCTCAGCCTGATAGTTTTCAGATGTTGATGACACTCAGTAACAAAGCCCGCTGCCAAATCATGCAATAAGCACATGCCATAAGCACTGCAGTGGTTCATTCAATGACTCTACCTTGATATTACATATCAAGGTATATGTCGGCATAGCGACATGAGGAATATCCCACCAAAACACTTTTCAAGTAAACAACGCCTGATTTCAAAGTATCTTCTCAATTCGATAAACAAAACCAATTTTTAGTTTTTTGTATTTTCGGAAAGTTAATGTATTGGAGGATATTATGTCCAATGGATTTTTCCGAAATCCGTCTCTAAATGTTGAAAAAACAAGGATTTTGGGGAGTGTTTGTGTACTGTTTTCATGAAAATGTAAAGTTCCTGCCTTTTTGAATGGCCGCATTCGAGGAGTTAGAATGGTGCTGCTAAAAGCCTGCTATATATATTGTGTCTGGTACCAAACGAATTAGTCCCCTTGTACTATTTACAACAAAGTTCATACGGAAATAATTTTGATATCATTCGAAAGCTAATGGTATACTCTTTCACATCATTAGAAAATCTCCAAATCTCAAAAGTGGGGGTTATTCCTCATTATGCTGTGCCGGGTCACATATGTTAAAGCGGTCTGCCACAGGAGGCTCTACAATTCCATGAATTTTCTCTCTTTATGAAAATCATACGTGAGTAGCTCATAGGTAATTGTAGGTAGAATTTAACACCCAATCAGCAAACTTTTGTTTTTGTTTTTTTGAGCTGCATTGCCCTTTAAAGATGTGTAGGATATCTGCAATCTTGTTTTTTCCTCTTTTTTTCAAGTAATGCTTAAAAACTTGAGATCACATCTGGAATGTCCCAAATTCTGGGTCTAAATCCCATCTCATCCTCCCAAAATAAGAAATTATAACACAGCTGGTTGCCCTCTCATTTTCAAAAACTCTGAAGCTGCAGAACGGGCCAGAATGCAAGGAGGGAGATCACAGCACTATCAGGATTTCTTGACTTTAGACTTCTGCGCGGCAAAGTGCTTGCGTCGCTGCCGCCACATGTGGCTCAGAAGTATGGGACCACCTGGGAGGAGACAGCAGAGAACGAGAGGGGAGAGAGAGCAGAGAGAGACAGGTGGAGGGTGAGAAGGAAAGGGAGAGGAAGAGGGAGATAAAGAGGGAGAGAGGGGTGGGACAGGGAGAGAAGGGGGAGAGCAGAGAGAGACAGATGGAGGGGGGAGTGAAAGGGTAAAAGAGGCAGAGGAAGAGAGAAGAAAAGGTGAAAGAGAGGGGAGAGGGAAAAGGGGGAGGGACAGGGGGAGATAGAGAGGAAGAGAGAGGGGGGGAGGGGAGAGGGGAAGTGAGAGGAAAATGAAGACAAAAAAGGCAATTGGGCAATGTTCATAGATTGGAAAAACTTTTATGTCAATGAGTCCAAGACAATTCTAGGATCGATAATAATGCAACCTGTGCAAAGCCTTGTCCTTGTATTTTGGAACATTTGCTGCATTACTGTTCCTATGACATTGATTTCATTTTTCAGAGACATGTGACACACTAAACAGAAAAAGAAAAACTTGAGTTTCCGGATCCACAGTTGGATCTGGTGTCAAAGAACAAACAAATTCTCCAAACTTGGAGCCCTGGCACGAAGTGATGAACACAAACAGTAATGAGGAGGTGACGACTAGGCTTGGGCGGTTCCAGGATTTTGGGAACCGGTTCCGGTTCCAGTTAGGAACCGCGGTTCCGAGATAGAACCGGTTCCTAAAAAACAAAGAAAAACATAAGATTTAATAAAAAACAAAAAGACCTCAGTGAGCGCGGTTTCGCAGACGCCGCCATGAGCTTGGAAGGTTCAACTACATGCGCGTGTTTTATGGCGACTTAATTTTGCTTCAATGCATTGATAAAGTATACCGAATGCTGGTTTGGCAGTCTAATTGTCCTTTATGTATCAATAGGATGTATGAGACATGTTTAAAAGATTTGCTTGAATTGTTTGGCTGCTCATTTGCCCAATATTTTTAACGGAAAATACAACGCGGTTCAATAACGAAACCGTTAAACGAATGGAATCATCCAAACCCAAACTCGGGTCTTCCCATTCTTAAAAAAGGGGTGATTTGATTTCATTTCGATGGAAAAAAATAATTTCTGTAGACCGATGAATAAACCGTAGATTGATATAGATTTAGATTTGAAAACATGTTTAGATTTTACGATCCTCTATTCAAAAGCAATTCTGCATGGCATATTAAGAACAGGGAATAAAACCCTTTGAGTAAATTCACCCGTAGAAAGTGGAAGGGTCAAGCCATTACCTTTTGGTTGTTTATTGGACGCGCGCCAGCATGGTTGGCCAGGTAACTTGGATAACTTCGGCAGGTACGCTACAGACAAAATGTACCACGTGGCTACTTCCCGAGTCCTCGATTCCAACGCCTGCAGTCCCCGATTCAAACACCAGCAATCGCTGGAGCCGACAGCTAGCGCAAATAGCCGTGTCAGTCCCAAATCCCACGCAAAACTCGGACCCAACACTGTCCCATATCCCGAGCAATACCCGAGCCCCGCGCGGTCCCGAATCCTGAGCAATACCCGAGCCCCACGCAGTCCAGAATCCCGAGCAACACCGGGGCCCCACGTACGCGATCCCGAGCCCCACGCGGTCCCGAATCCCGTGCAAGACCATAGCCCCACGCGGTCCCGAATCCCGTGCAACACCATAGCCCCACGCCGTCCCGAATCCCGTGCAACATCATAGCCCCACGCCGTCCCGAATCCCATACAATACCCCGAGACGCACGTGGTCCCGAATCCCACGCAATACCCCGAGACGCACGTGGTCCCGAATCCCACGCAATACCCCGAGACGCACGTGGTCCCGAATCCCACGCAATACCCCGAGATGCACGTGGTCCCGAATCCCACGCAAAACTCGAACCCAACACTGTCCCGAATCCCGTGCAATACACGAACCCCACCCCACACAACGCTGTACCGAATCCGCTCCCATGCAACACACGAACCCCACCCCACACAACGCGGCGCGCCGTACCGAATCCTCTGCCATAGCAATACACGAACCCACCCCACACAACGCTGTACCGAATCCGCTGCCATGCATGCAATACACGAACCCCAACCCACCCCACGCCGTACCGAGTCCGCTCCCATGCAATACACGAACCCCACCCCACACAACGTCGTACCGAATCCGCTCCCATGCAATACACGAACCCCACCCCACACAACGCTGTACCGAATCCGCTCCCATGCAATACACGAACCCCACCCCACACAACGCCGTACCGAATCCGCTGCCATAGCAATACACGAACCCCACCCCACACAACGCTGTACCGAATCCGCTGCCATAGCAATACACGAACCCCACCCCACGCCACGCCGTACCGAAACTCCATTCCTGGGACACCTCCCGAGCCAATTACCCGGTTCCAAACTTGGGACCGGTCCCAATCCTGGGACACCTCCCGAGCCAAATACCCGGTTCCAAAGCTGGGACACCTCCCGAGCCAAATACCCGGTTCCAAAGCTGGGACACTTCCCGAGCCAAATACCCGGTTCCAAACCTGGGACACTTCCCGAGCCAAATACCCGGTTCCAAAGCTGGGACACTTCCCGAGCCAAATACCCGGTTCCAAATCTGGTACCTCCCCCCCGCGAAGGAACCGGGTCCGAGTCCAATGCAATCGTGCAATAGCCGAGTCCTACGCTGGAGCCGCGCGAGTCCGGCCGTATGTACGTGCAGAACAATGTAAGAACACAAGTAACAAGACGAGATAAATATATCTCTGCCTAGGGAGCCAAGTGAACCCGTCACAACCATGTGGTCTGTAAAAGAATCGCGTGATTGGGCATTGGTAGCCGATGAAATACTGATGAAATCACACATGCTTGGGAGCCCTACTCAGACTTGCACCACATGGCAACACAAGTACAGTGCGTGTAGGCTGTAGTACAATGTATGCGTACAGAATTATCCACGATCGAATGGGGTCATTCAATGCGTTGCTTATTGCTGCCACGTGCAGTACCACAGTAGCAGCCTGCGTTCGATTGTTGTGAATTTACAGGCATACAAAGTAAATTGTACATGTACATGTGTCATGCACCCATTGCACTGTGCATGTACAAACCAACATTGCATAAGTTATCCATGGTTGGGGCCAGGCCATTGCGTGACTGCGTGTTCGCTAAATGTGCGCTGGGCCGCGCTGGCCACAGAGTTTGGAACCGGTTCCTCTGAAGCGGGAACCGTCCAAAGCGGGTACCCGGTTCCAAAAAAAAGCGGAACCACGGTTCCGGTTCCCATTTTGGAACCGCGGTTCCACTTGGAACCGGGAGAACCGCCCAAGCTTAGTGACGACTAGGCCTTCTGAGGGCTTTTTCCAAAACCTGGCTGAGGCTTAGGGTCTGGCTTTGGCTTAGGCCTAGGCTTACACTTACAGTCTGGCTTTGGCCTAATCTTAAGGCTTAGGGTCGGGCTTTGGCTTAGTCTGAGGCTTAGAGTCTGGCTTTGGCTTAGTCTTAGACTTACACCTAGGCTAAGAGTCTGGCTTTGACTTAGTCTCAGGCTAAGAGTCTGGCTTTGGCTTAGTCTTAGACTTAC
Source organism: Luidia sarsii (assembly GCA_949987565.1). Classification (NCBI taxonomy): domain Eukaryota; kingdom Metazoa; phylum Echinodermata; class Asteroidea; order Paxillosida; family Luidiidae; genus Luidia; species Luidia sarsii. The sequence continues at coordinate 23,282,708 of OX465108.1, forward strand.
GCCTAGGCTAAGTGTCTGGCTTTGGCTTAGTCTGAGGCTTAGAGTCTGGCTTTGGCTTAGTCTTAGACTTACGCCTAGGCTAAGAGTCTGGCTTTGACTTAGTCTCAGGCTTAGAGTCTGGCTTTGGCTTAGTCTTAGACTTACACCTAGGCTAAGAGTCTGGCTTTGGCTTAGTCTGAGGCTTAGAGTCTGGCTTTGGCTTAGTCTTAGACTTACGCCTAGGCTAAGAGTCTGGCTTTGGCTTAGTCTGATGCTTTGTCTCCATTTCATTCATCCATTTTTAAGTACAAGGCATGAAAACAGGAAGCTTCTGGCTTCATTTTTGGAGAAGAAGAGCCGGAGAGAGAGATGGAGGCGGAGCTGGAGCCAGAGCTGGAGCCAGAGCCAGAGCCAGAGCCAGAGCCAGAGCCAGAGCCGGAGCTGGAGCCGGAGCCGGAGCCGGAGCCAAAGCCAGAGCCAGAGCTGGAGCCTGAGCCGGCTTTGGGTGGAAATTTGGAGGGGCCAGAGGGAATCCCCTCTGTGGCAAGGGGAGTTGGCTCTCCGATGAGCAAACATGCAGGTCAATGGAGAGGCGGACAATCTACTCACCCGAGGTGATGAGGACCAGGTGGAAGTACAGGTACAAGTCAAAGCGGAAGGCCACGTTCAAGGAGTTGGGAAGAGTCCAGGAGAACAGCCCCGTCTCTTGGAAGAAAGGAATGGCAATGTAGGTCACAATGGCTGTGGAAGCAAAAGCAGAGAGAACAACAAAAATAGTTTAGGTTTTCCCGTAACTCCTCTCTGAAACACTCCACCAAGTACAGGCTTGTACAAGGTGATAGTACATAGTACAGGTGATCCAGCACACAATTGGGCTAATAGTACAGGTGATCCAGCACACAATTGGGCTAATAGTACAGGTGATCCAGCACACAATTGGGCTAATAGTACAGGTGATCCAGCACACAATTGGGCTAATAGTACAGGTGATCCTGCACACAATTGGGCTAATAGTACAGGTGATCCTGCACACAATTGGGCTAATAGTACAGGTGATCCAGCACACAATTGGGCTAATAGTACAGGTGATCCAGCACACAATTGGGCTAATAGTACAGGTGATCCAGCACACAATTGGGCTAATAGTACAGGTGATCCAGCACACAATCGGGCTAATAGTACAGGTGATCCAGCACACAATCGGGCTAATAGTACAGGTGATCCAGCACACAATTGGGCTAATAGTACAGGTGATCCTGCACACAATTGGGCTAATAGTACAGGTGATCCTGCACACAATTGGGCTAATAGTACAGGTGATCCAGCACACAATCGGGCTAATAGTACAGGTGATCCAGCACACAATTGGGCTAATAGTACAGGTGATCCAGCACACAATTGGGCTAATAGTACAGGTGATCCAGCACACAATCGGGCTAATAGTACAGGTGATCCAGCACACAATTGGGCTAATAGTACAGGTGATCCTGCACACAATCGGGCTAATAGTACAGGTGATCCAGCACACAATTGGGCTAATAGTACAGGTGATCCTGCACACAATTGGGCTAATAGTACAGGTGATCCTGCACACAATTGGGCTAATAGTACAGGTGATCCAGCACACAATTGGGCTAATAGTACAGGTGATCCTGCACACAATTGGGCTAGAAGCACAAGTGATCCACTAGACCATTGGGCTAGTAGCACAAGTGATACACTAGACCATTGGGCTAGAAGCACAAGTGATCCACTAGACCATTGGGCTAGTAGCACAAGTGATCCACTACACCAAATATTACAAGTGCTTCAATGAACCATGTGACTAGAGGTACAGATGATCTTTTTTTCCAGCTATCTAAACTTTCTCTGAAATTCTAATCTGACAAGGCATGGGCCCGACAATGCAGAATGACCTACGACCTAGGTCGGGACCTAAGAAGGACCTCTCACCTTCAGAGACCAATCCCAGGGGATAGAGAGGCATCCACATGGTGTAGCGCAGCCATGACACCACCTCGCTCTCGTACTTCAAGACTGCACACATGTAATAGGGATACCTAGGTGCAAGGAAATGGCAACATGTGGGGATCAGGCATAGCCATAGATGGTCAATAGAGGGCGCCAGACGGAAATGCCATGGAGGCTGCCATCTTTACAAAAGCATGGGCAGAAGTAATGAACATGTAGAAAAACCACGTATGCACATGAGCATCGCTGCATAGCATCATAGAACCATGGGCACATTGTTGTGTGTCTCACGCCACACAGCACACAGATGTGTGGCAGTGCTCTTTACCTCTGCCCATACTTTGAAATCTGATTCACTTGTTTACCTCATGAACCACCCCCAACACAAAAACACTTTTACACAGAAAAAAACTTTCCTGCTGGTGGTTTCCCAGTTCATGAAAAACAAAAACGATTAACAACATAGCAACACCATTCGGAGCACCGGTGGTGTTGCTTTGCAATGGGCCCTCCAAAGCCGGGCACCAGTATTGTCCAAACAGCATACAAAGACTTTTTCCAGCCTACCACAAAGCAGTTTGTAGTATATCAAAAGCCATCCAGACATCTGATTGTGCCAGGTTTGACTCACTTGTACACATAGTATAAGCTTCATAAAATTTAGTGGGCCTGACTTTTGGATCCTAGCAGGACCTTTCTCAAAGCCTTTGAGAAAGGTCCTGCTAGGATCGAAACATCACTAAATTTTATGATTTGCACTTTGGTAATTTTAGTCAGTAAGCAGTTTGCAACATTTTTGTATATCACTTCATAATATAAACTTACTGATTTATTCCACTACTCCCGATTGTTTAGCGGGTTTTGAAAACGGGGTATTGTTAAAAAAAACCCACTAGGGTGGCAGTCGTTTCCAGCAGAAAGCCACCAGTTCAAAGGGGGCTCACGCAAGTACTGTACCTGACCACTTCGATGGTGCTCCAGACCAGGAACAGGTAGCTGACTATGGGCTCAGAGTGGATGGTCTCGTTCGGCATGATGACCATGAATAGCAGCAGGTTGCGACCCACGACCTTTGAAAGAAAAGCCATCGCGCCAAAGATCTAAATGACTTGGGCACTTTTAGTGCATCCAAACACTGCTGCATGTGCTTACACACAATGCAGAACTTACAATTTAGTGGGCCTGACGTAACACGACCTTTCTCAAAAGGTCCTGCACTGGTGTGCCAAAGACTAGTTGACTATTAGAGAAGGCCACCATCTAAGGGCTGGATAGCTCAGATGGTAAGAGCGCTGGTGTGCCAAAGACTAGTTGACTATTAGGGAAGGCCACTATCTAAGGGCTGGTTAGCTCAGATGGTAAGAGCGCTGGTGTGCCAAAGACTAGTTGACTATTTGGGAAGGCCACCATCCAAGGGCTGGATAGCTCAGATGGTAAGAGCGCTGGTGTGCCAAAGACTAGTTGACTATTAGGGAAGGCCACCATCTAAGGGCTGGATAGCTCAGATGGTAAGAGCACTGGTGTGCAAAAGACTAGTTGATTATTAGGGAAGGCCACTATCTAAGGGCTGGTTAGCTCAGATGGTAAGAGCGCTGGTGTGCCAAAGACTAGTTGACTATTAGGGAAGGCCACTATCTAAGGGCTGGTTAGCTCAGATGGTAAGAGCGCTGGTGTGCCAAAGACTAGTCGACTATTTGGGAAGGCCACCATCCAAGGGCTGGATAGCTCAGATGGTAAGAGCAGTGGTGTGCCAAAGACTAGTTGACTATTAGGGAAGGCCACCATCTAAGGGCTGGATAGCTCAGATGGAAGAGCACTGGTGTGCCAAAGACTACTTGACTATTAGGCAAGGCCACCATCTAAGGGCTGGATAGCTCAGATGGTAAGAGCACTGGTGTGCCCAAGACTACTTGACTATTAGGCAAGGCCACCATCTAAGGGCTGGATAGCTCAGATGGTAAGAGCACTGGTGTGCCAAAGACTAGTTGACTATTAGGCAAGCCCACTATCTAAGGGCTGGATAGCTCGGATGGACGAGCACTGGTACGTTAATCCAGAGGTCTCGGGTTCAAGTCCTGGTCAAGTCAAGTCCTGGTGTTTGCCAATATTTAAATTTGTTAAAAAGTTCCCAGTCACTTTTTTTCCTCTGCCAGGTTTTCCTTTGTTTGTTTGACAATGCGGAAAGCTCAATAGTTAGACAAAAGCTCAAAAGTTAGTCAAAAGCTCAAAAGTTAGACAATTGCTTGGCTGCAAAAATCATCCTCAAAATTAAACTCAAAAGCATCCTCCCCAAAAGTAACTCCCCAAGTAACTCTAGAAAGTCTTGCATAACATAACCAAAGACAGGGTAGCCGGCATTCAAGGCCAATCACCTGATATTTGATCGCATGTCAAAGGCATTGAGCATCTCGCAGAAGAAATGGAAGACTCCTCATGCTTGGCAGTTGGGAAGAGGGGACCAGCTTTTGTATTATTACTACTTCTTCATCAGATCCATCAGAGGGTTAGACAGCATAAATCAGATAGCACTGCATCGGATGAATGTTTTAGCTACAAAAACTCCTGCACTCTTCCCAATTGGGCTCAATTTCATAGAGCCGCTTAAGCGCGAAAATCTGCTAAGCAGGAACAGTCTTCCTTGTGTAAACAGCATTACAAACCACACTGTAATGTGATGTCAATCTTCTTCACTTTGCATGAAACAAAATGTGAAGTTTGAGTTGGCAAGGTGATCCTTTTACAGGTAGTATTAATATTAACCCTGACTTTCTATGCTTAAGCAAATCCTGGCGCTTAAGCATATCTATGAAATCGGTTTCAGGTTAGTCTCTCGGTAAGTTGTCGTTACTCATCAGTTGGACTAACACAGCCGACTTCACACATCTTCAGTGTGTAAATGTCAAATGTAATGATACCCTTTGCAGCCCACATCACATCTGACTCCACCGGGCAGGGCATTCCACACTCAAGCATGCTGCTCTCTCAAGAAGCAGCGGCATGAAGCTGCTCTGTGTACAGTGAGGCAGATCCCTACGCCTACAGCACATACCTGCAGCACTGGGGCCATCAGTCCAGTCTTGACGAGGCCGATCAAGGGGTGAACGACCTCCAAGGTGGCCAGCAGCTGGCAGACGGCCAGCGGGTAGAAGGACCGCTCAAAGGCCTCTCCGATGTCAGCTAGCAATCGGGGAAGAGAGGGGAGGGGAGGCGATTTCAATACCAAACAGCGAGGCTGTCATGACTCACTACGGCCTCGCAACCCATTATTCCATCACCCTAATACTGTTTCATACCAAACTTTAAGAGTGTCTGGGCTGTCAATACTCATGCATCTAGACAAAGTGTCACAGACAAAGAGTTTGCCTGGTGCCGGTATTCCATTCCAAAGTTCCACTTGTATCTTAAGCTAAGCACCCAATATCTCAATACAGGTTGAATGTAACAAGCTCCAAATTAAAATTATAGTTAGAAATCTTGTTAAAATCAAGGAAGAATTTCCAACCTTAGCAGGTTTACACGCTTAAGCATCTCTATGAAATTGGGCCCAGGTATTCAGTTTTGCAATAGAACCGTGTAGTTTCTCTGGGTGTCTGGGGTTCTGAATCAGACTGTACTAGGACCGATTTCACAGAGCTGCTTACAGTAAGCACAAAGAACCTGCCAAGCATGAAAATCCTTTCCCAGTGAAAAAGAAGATTGCCCCCACTCATTCACTCAATGCCTGGTGCACTTTACTTAGCATAAAAACAAACAAAGTGGAACTTTGGCTGGCAAGCTTATTTCATCAAGGCAAGCTTTCCGTGCTGAAGTAAAGTTTGATGGTTTAGCAGTTATACGAAACTGGCCCCTGGGAAATCAGCAATATTCTCTCCATTGTTGGGTGACTTGTGTCTCCGATATAACGGCATGATTCTTAAAACAGCATGAAACGTGTGCCAATGGACCATATTGCTTACCCTTTCCGTAGCAGATGAACCAAATGAAGAGAAGTCCCGCCACATAGCTGAAACCGATGAACTGCACGAGGTTGTAGATGAAGAGGTAGGCTTTCTTGATATCACCATAGGCTGTTTATACAGACACATTGAAAGGTGTGGCCGTTTCAACTTCTTGGCACCTGCTGCCTAACTCTGTCTGGTTTTATAAGATTTGCCTAACTCTGTCTGCTTTTCGTGCCTTTCTTTTTGGCATATCTCTACCAGGTTTGATTACCTGCCACTGAGTATAAGATTCAACACACTGATCAGTTCTACTGCATAATCTGGATTGGATCTGCCACCTAATTGTGATAGGTTTTCCTACCTAACTCTGGCTGGTTTTACTGCCTAAACCATTAAACCTGGCTTGGTTTACTACCCAACTCCGGTTAGCTTAATTGCCTAACTCTGGATGGTATAACTGTCTAACCCTGGTTGGATTAACCAACAACTTTGTTCAGCTTAACTGCCTAATTCTGGCTAAAATTACTGCCTAACGCTGGTTGGATTAACCACCCAGTTCCAGTTAGCTTAACTGCCTAACTCTGGCTGGTATTACTGGCAAACTCTGGCTAGGTTTACCACCCAAATTCAGTTACCTGAACTGCCTAACTCTGGCGGTAATAGTGCCTAACTCTAGCTGGGTTAACCACCCAACTCCATTCAGCTTTATAATTGCTTAACCCCGGCTGGTTTAACTGCAATGACTAACCTTGGTCCTTGGCATCCATGATTTGTTTCTCTATGGTCTTGAGCTGCTCCCTCTGCTCCTTCTAAGGGCAAACAGAAAAGTGGGGTAACCAATGGAAATAAATGAAGAATAGACCAGAAATACACGGCTCCCAGGCTGAGAGAAACACACTCCATCCCACAAGCAATGATGTACAAAATGTCAACGCAAACCTTCCACTGATAGAAATTGGACAGTGTGTGTGTGCATTCTACATGTATACATAAAGCTTGCCATAATCCAACAGTACTAATGAGATTGGGATAATTCTCTGAGGCCTGCAACACACACCATGCATCTACAATCACTTTTTTTGAGACAGTTGCTGTTGTCCTTTATTTCTGCTGCCGCTGCTGCTGCTGTTGCTGTTGCTGCTGTTTCTACTACTGCTGCTATTGATATTCTTGTCTCATATAATCACACACCTCTGATGAGAGTAGGAGTTGCTTTGTACTACAGGCTTTTGAAGAAGAAAAAACACGTTGTAAGCTGATCAGATTTTCAGCCACCAGTAATCTTTAATCTTTTTTGTTTATCTTGTGGAGTGGAGTTTGGCCCACTGATATCTGGCCTGCACTGGAGAGCAAACAGGATTATCCTCAGCTGGGACAGGGATAACAATCAAATGATTGAAACAAATTCTGCCATGGACAAGGGAGCTATAGAACTAGGCGCTATTATTATTATTAAATTTCATTTAGAAGACGAACAGAGTACACTGTTCGAAAGGTCGAGTTCCTCCGGTTCTTTTCAGAACCACACTTACTCACAAAAGAGAATTAACATGGTGTCACCGCAAACCTAATTATCCTGCTATTCTCACCATGCAAACCTTCAAATCTCATTTAAATTAATTTTTAAAGCGCAAATTCCATTATGCATGTTCAAATGCGCTGTATATATACAAATTAACAGATTGTGCTGAGACGACGCCTCCCTACCTTTCCATGACCCACCCTTTCCTGTCCTACCCCGCCCTGTCCTGTCCTACCCCGCCCTGTCCCGTCCTACCCCGCCCTGTCCCATCCTACCCCGCCCTGTCCCATCCTACCCCGCCCTGTCCCATCCTACCCCGCCCTGTCCCATCCTACCCCGCCCTGTCCAATCCTATCCCAACCAGTCCCATCCTACCCCGCCCTGTCCCATCCTACCCCGCCCTGTCCCATCCTACCCCGCCCTGTCCCATCCTACCCCGCCTTGTCCCATCCTACCCCGCCCTGTCCCATCCTACCCCGCCCTGTCCCATCCTACCCCGCCCTGTCCCATCCTATCCCAACCAGTCCCATCCTACCCCGCCCTGTCCCATCCTACCCCGCCCTGTCCCATCCTATCCCAACCAGTCCCATCCTACCCCGCCCTGTCCCATCCTACCCCGCGCTGTCCCATCCTACCCCGCCCTGTCCCATCCTATCCCAACCAGTCCCATCCTACCCCGCCCTGTCCCATCCTACCCCGCCCTGTGCCATCCTACCCCGCCCTGTCCCATCCTACCCCGCCCTGTCCCATCCTATCCCAACCAGTCCCATCCTACCCCGCCCTGTCCCATCCTACCCCGCCCTGTCCCATCCTACCCCGCCCTGTCCCATCCTACCCCGCCCTGTCCCATCCTACCCCGCCCTGTCCCATCCTATCCCAACCAGTCCCATCCTATCCCAACCAGTCCCATCCTATCCCAACCAGTCCCATCCTATCCCAACCAGTCCCATCCTATCCCAACCAGTCCCATCCTACCCCGCCCTGTCCCATCCTACCCCGCCCTGTCCCATTCTATCCCAACCAGTCCCATCCTACCCGGCCCTGTCCCATCCTACCCCGTCCTGTCCCATTCTATCCCAACCAGTCCCATCCTACCCCGCCCTGTCCCATCCTACTCCGCCCTGTCCCATCCTATCCCAACCAGTTCCATCCTACCCCGCCCTGTCCCATCCTACCTCGCCCTGTCCCATTCTATCCCAACCAGTCCCATCCTACCCCGCCCTGTCCCATCCTACCCCGCCCTGTCCCATCCTACCCCGCCCTGTCCCATCCTACCCCGCCCTGTCCCATTCTATCCCAACCAGTCCCGTCCTACCAGGCGCTGTCTCGTCCTAACCCCCTCCAGTCCTGTCCTACCCAACCCTGTCCCATCCTACCCCGCCCTGTTCAGTCCTACCCTGCCCTGCCCTGTCCCATCCTGTCCCACCCTCCCTGCCCTGTTCCATCCCGAAGTAGACCTTGATGAGGGGGGAGTCAGACTCGGAAGACTTGGAAATGGAAGATTCAGGACTCGGAAGAGATGGGACTCACACAGGGAAGACACGGGACTCAGACTCAGAAGACACCGGGACTCAGAAGACACCGGGACTCAGAAGACACAGGGCTCAGACTCAGAAGACACCGGGACTCAGACGACACCGGGACTCAGAAGACACCGGGACTCAGAAGACACAGGGCTCAGACTCAGAAGACACCGGGACTCAGAAGACACCGGGACTCAGAAGACACAGGGCTCAGACTCAGAAGACACCGGGACTCAGAAGACACAGGGCTCAGACTCAGAAGACACCGGGACTCAGACTCAGAAGAGATGGGACTCACACTCGGAAGACACGGGACTCAGACTCAGAAGACACCGGGACTCAGAAGACACCGGGACTCAGAAGACACCGGGACTCCCTGCCCTGTTCCATCCCGAAGTAGACCTTGATGAGGGGGGAGTCAGACTCGGAAGACTTGGAAATGGAAGATTCAGGACTCGGAAGAGATGGGACTCACACAGGGAAGACACGGGACTCAGACTCAGAAGACACCGGGACTCAGAAGACACCGGGACTCAGAAGACACAGGGCTCAGACTCAGAAGACACCGGGACTCAGACGACACCGGGACTCAGAAGACACCGGGACTCAGAAGACACAGGGCTCAGACTCAGAAGACACCGGGACTCAGAAGACACCGGGACTCAGAAGACACAGGGCTCAGACTCAGAAGACACCGGGACTCAGAAGACACAGGGCTCAGACTCAGAAGACACCGGGACTCAGACTCAGAAGAGATGGGACTCACACTCGGAAGACACGGGACTCAGACTCAGAAGACACCGGGACTCAGAAGACACCGGGACTCAGAAGACACCGGGACTCAGAAGACACCGGGACTCAGAAGACACAGGGCTCAGACTCAGCAGACACGGGACTCAGACACAGGCCCGATATTTCGTGGCTCAAAATACAAATCCGCTACTGACCAGCTTGGTCTCTTGCTCGTCCTCCTCCTCGTCGCTGTCCTGCAGGGTCCACTTGTTGAAGTCCAGTCGCATCCAGGGCACCTTGGTCTTCTTGTAGGTCACCCTCGGCCATGGGTCAGACCTCTCTGCCTTGGCCAGGTTGATCTCAATGTCGCGGTCGGTGATCCGATAGGTGCTTTTCTGATGACCAGAATCAAATTCCGCACAAGATCATTAACCCTAACCCCCAACCCAGACTGTCTTGCGAGGAAACCTTCTCAATTTGGAGGATTGAGGCTGGGAGGCAAATGCATCAATTGGTTGATTGCAGAGGATGCATTGTCTCCAGCTAGAATGCCATATCCTGCAATGTTTATGTTCAACCGTGCATAAATCAGCCCTGCATTTCTCCTTTACAATCATCCAAACTGTCTCTGAATGCCATTTTAGCTCGGCCTGAAACCGTAATAGCAGGATTGAGGCAGGATTTTGCTGGCTTGAATTTGTGGTCACCCCTGAATTTTTGAGGATTTTTGCCTTCCAGCCTCAATCCTCCATATTCCTAGGTAGGCAAAGAGGAGTCTGTAGGATTTGGGCTAGTTACTGAAAAACAAGGAAAACTGACTGGAAAATCTGTTGAACATCTTTTAGAGAAATCAACAAAGGAAAATTGGACTGGACCCCTGACATAACGTACCAGCACTTTTACCACCTGAGCTGTCCAGCCCTTAGATGGGGCCTTTTCAAATAGCCAGCTATCTTTGCTAGGGTAAGGAGAGCCAGTCAAAAGCAATTCAACCATTTAATAACCTCCCACATGTATATACAGGGATCAAGCTCCCATTTTCATTCAGATGCAGACAACACTTTGTTGTAGTCCTGCCAACGGAAGTTCAAGAAACACGCAAAGTGGACGCAGTTTCGATCCAAACAGGACCTCGATCAACGGCCGCTACCTTGATATTACTTTGCATATATTTTGCATACTAAAGAATGGTTGGTTGCTTTGCTTCATCGTGTTCACATACAGGGAGAGCCGTCATACTGTAGGTGATATCATGAAACCCTGAATCCGATGACACGGATGGGGGGAGGGGAAGGCAAACATTAGGCTCGGCACAATCATACAGTTTGCACAAGGCTCTCTGTTTGATTCACCAATGAGACAAATTAGCGAAAAGGGAAGAGGATACCTTTTCATCCACCGCTCCGTAAAAGTCCAACGAGAACTGATAGGTGTGAAAACCACCGGCCCCCACGCACTGAGCTGGTCAAGAAGAAAGAAACGTCAAATAAAGAAATTATTGCCGGAATACAGACTCGCATTAAAATGTGGCAGTAGTCTGAATAAAAAAGGTAGCACAAAATTTTAATTTGAGAATTGTGACAAACTGCTTTGAACGCAAATTGCAACATTTTAGGGGGTGGTTGCATTTTGATCCTAGCAGTAGCAGGACCTTTGTCAAAGGCAGAAAGTGCTAGGATCTAAATATTTCAGTCCCTCTGAATTTCTCTAGGGATTAGATTAGAACGGACTTCAACAAGGGTTTGAACACCAGTTGGAAACAATGCAAACATTTACGACAGTCTGACGTTTCAGTCCTAGCACTGTGGGCACACCTTGTTGAAAGTAATCAAATCCGCAACATTGATAATAAAATCGGCAACATCGATAAAACAAAATTCAGTTGTGGTTTTCCTGGGTTTCTTCGACGACCAAAACAATCAAGCAGCATTGTTTGAACATTGTTTTATGAGATTTGAAGGTTTGCATGGTGAGAATATCAGGATAAATAGGTTTGCGGAGACACCATGTAAATTCTCTTTTGTGAGTTAGTGTGGTTCTGAAAAGAACCGGAGGAACTCGACGTTTCGAACTCTGCTCGTCTTCAGGAGAAACGTCGAGTTCCTTCGGTTCTTTTCAGAACCACACTAACTCACAAAAGAGAATTTACATGGTGTCTCCCCAAACCTATTTATCCTAACATTGTTTTAACATGGTGTCTGAAACAAAAACGATCAGCTAGAGTGCTGTATCACAACACGTGCATCGTGTAGACTGGTTCCCTCTCAGTCGGCCTGGATGAAAACCACGTGAGTGAGGCCGCTGAGGCGGGAACCATGCTAAAAAAAAACACCTCTGGCCTGTGCCCGTACTGCTGCGTATTCAAGTGCGTACGTGGCCGTGCGGTACACAAGCTATAGGCGACGTGTTGCATCATCGCACTGCACACGGTGCTGAGTGCGTTGGTTTCGCGACGTACAAAAAAACTGCGCTTCGTAAAATATTAATCAGAGGTCGGACGTTATGCAGTGGACCTTATTAATTTGTTATAATTCTAGGGTATATTTTTTCTGAAACAGTTAGGCCTAAATTAAAATCTCATTTTTATTGTGCACTGCCATTAAAATAGTGCTGTCTGGAAAGTGCCTCTGGCAGGGTCACATTTCAGGCACGTGCAGTTCTGCTGCCTTTGGCCCACGAAAAAAGAAAAGAATCGCGATCCACTTTCCGAAACTATTGCCGTGTGTGGACGTGTGCACAAAAACAAATTTATTCTTGAATCGCGATCATGTGATCCACTTTTCAAGGGTTTTCCTTTTCAAGCGGGATTGCACCTTATGATAACCATGGCAAAAACTCAATATTTCAATAAGGCCAAGGATCCAGCGTGGAGTTGTTATAAGTTCGGTTCCTCTTGTACAGTATTAAATTGGAGGCCAATGTCTCTTACAGTCTCATAAACAAAGTAAAGATACGTTAATCGGAAAACAAAATCGGATTATACCCTAACTAAAAAAAATGGAACCGGGTGTCCGATGCCTTCAGTCGGGTTTCGGATACACGGGTTTTCTACCCGGCCTTACCTAGTGACATATCAATTCATCCTGATTCACCTTATTCCTCCTGTAACCGAGGTTCAAAGTGTTCAGCTTTTACGGCTAAATAAGTGGCAGGCTGAGCAGGATTCAGGAAGTTGTGTCTTTATTAACCTTGACCTTGCCAGAGCCTCCCCAAAAACCCAAAGCCATAAATTATTTATTTCAGAGATATTCTTCACAAAGTTCCGAGGGTAAAAAGTGGGACAGATACAAACCTTGAAAGTTGAGGCTCTCATCTGTCACATCGATAGAGTGCTCCTGCCAAAAAATACAAAATAAATAACCGTACAGAAAATAGTGCAAACTGCTAAAACATGAACATGTATTACCAGTACATGAATGTGAAATATGCACAGGAGGACCTAACACTGCAATCACAGTGAAACCTGTCTGTCTTTGAGAACTTGGGTCCTGCAGTTGCTAGGATTGAAACTTCATAATAGTGAGCGTGTCCTTGAGGGTGGCCCACGCAGGGCCCTGCCAGGAAACAAGTAAGGCACTTCCTGTCAATCAGAGCGTGGGAACACATGACATAGTTAGTTTACAGGGTTTCCCAGCAGGATTCATTGGACCATACTATCGCCCGGACTCCCTGAAAATTAAAAAAAAAGGGCGATTGTAAGGGTCCAAGTTACTCGGACTAGTACAACTACTAGTACTAGTACTAAGTAGTAGTAGTAGTCGTATAATAGTATAGTAGTAGAAGTAGGCCTATTCAAGAACTGAAGTCTGAAGTACATGTAGGCTTCTGCAGTTCTGCTCTGGCACTGACTTTGTACTGTAGTTGAAAAAACCGCACTGAACTACTTACAGAAACATCATGAACATCCACCCTAAGCGAGACGCTCTTATCTGTTTGGGCCCAGTACACCAGTGGGTGCAAAACACCGCCTCTGGACATTTTCTGGAGTACCCTGGTCACCACCTGGAAATTACCCCACTGAAAACGAGGGTTACGATGTCTCTATGATTGAATGTCTCGGCGAACCTGGCCATAAATTTGGGGCTGAATTTCGGCTGGAAGCAGTCAGAAGCAGTGCGTGAAACATATGCAGCACGATTTGAACTATAAAATACAGGACATCCTCTCCGCACATTACCGGTACCATACTATGGACCAACAGAGGGCGGTAGATAAAGAGTTATAAGGGTGCAGAACACTAATAGAGCTCCCATTGAACACTGTACAAAACACTCACTTTCAAAGTCAATTATCCCATGCCCAAAAGTCTCTCAGTTCTTGTAGCTATACTTAAAATTGTAGTTTGGACCTTCATCTCTCAGATTCTTTTCAATTTTAGTGCTCTTAGCCGATTAGATTTTTTGCTAATTACCCTCAGAAAAAAACACCCCCAAAATGTGTAGCCGTCCAAGCCGAATTTCTGCAAGGATTTTGGGATGGACCCCTCCACTTCCACAGCCAAATAGGGTCACATTTAAAGCCAGATATGATCCAAATTACATACCAAATTGAAGAGTGAACCCCCAGGTTTTCTTAAGCTTCACTTGTTCTACAATGTATCAGTTAATTAGCCTCCAAAGACCCCTTCTTAAAAAAAAGTTGTGGCTACACACTTTATGATAATCAGCTCGGCGGAGCCATCTTGGATGGATTTTGTGTGCTGCACCCATAAGTGTTTTATTTTATCGGACGCCGGCGTCCGATTTTGTACAGGGCTGAGTTTAAAGGGACGGCAACCGCAGTTTGGTCATTCTCTGAATACAGTTGTTCAAAATATTATCCAACGACTGATCGTCTTGGCCCGAGGACTGTTCCAGTGTCTCCCGAAGAAGATCGTTCGCCGTCTTTGTGATGCTTTCGATGTCGGAGTCCCCTTCATGCTCCACGTACACGAGCACGTTTAGCAGCAGGTTGACTCAGCATGGCTGTCTGCATCGTTTCGATGGCATCTGCCATGAGGCTTGGTTTTTTTCTGACACATCGGCACATTCTTGCCGAGAAACTGTGTCGGGCTGGGCCGACAGCATTTTCGATTTTCGCCCTCGGTTTGCTTGAGGATTTCATGACCTCTATCGTCATGATTCACACCCGTATCTTGTAGAGTGTCTTACAACTCCTTGTCAACCGTATCAGACGGGCCGGCCATCAGCTCCAAGGCCAGCTTCCACGTAGCTGTCCATTAGTAGGCTATGTGTAGTAGTCACTTACTCCAGCACAGACAAATGTATTGAGGTGTGCAGGGCGTGGACGGGCTTTTATGTGGAGAAACCTTTTTTCAGAATCACTCAACTGTGACTAATTTATTCTAGTTGAAAGTGTAATGTCAATGCATGTATGTCCGAGGAGGAGGAGAAAGTGAGGTATTCCCTAGTCACTCGTCAACATGGCGTTTCGAGTGACGGCAAAGCAAGCATTCTTCCTGGCCGCGCTGTATTTCATTTCGTTAGTTCTCTTAAACCCGTTTTTGAAAGAGATGGTGTTTCAGAGGCGAATGTGGATACCAGGCAGGGAGAGGTTTGCACCTCAGCCGTCCGGTAAGAAGACTAGTCTACGAGAGGAAAGTAGACCGCAGTCTACTGGAAAAGACAGAAATCAGGTATGTAATGTTTGACAGGATGTGTAATCCTCGGGGCTTTGTCGAGTATTAGTCGTTTTGATTAGCAGGAATGTAGGCTAAAATAGTCTGAGTAACTAATTTACCCTAGGCCTATAGGCCCTACGTGTTGGCTTTTTTAAAGATTTGGAGTGTTCGGGTGACGATATCCGTAGTGGCTGTTGTTACGGCAGTCGTCCGTGTGGTTCCCTGACTTAATTGTATTTCGTCAGCATTGCAGGCTGGTTGAACCAGTCTATTAGCTGATAGTCTGGTTCCAAGAGCTAAACATCTTATCCAACGACTGATCGTCTTGGCCCGAGGACTGTTCCAGTGTCTCCCGAAGAAGATCGTTCGCCGTCTTTGTGATTCTTTCGATGTCGGAGTCCCCTTCATGCTCCACGTACACGAGCACGTTTAGCAGCAGGTTGACTCAGCATGGCTGTCTGCATCGTTTCGATGGCATCTGCCATGAGGCTTGGTTTTTTTCTGACACATCGGCACATTCTTGCCGAGAAACTGTGTCGGGCTGGGCCGACAGCATTTTCGATTTTCGCCCTCGGTTTGCTTGAGAATTTCATGACCTCTATCGTCATGATTCTCACCCGTATCTTGTAGAGTGTCTTACAACTCCTTGTCAACCGTATTAGACGGGCCAGCCATCAGCTCCAAGGCCCGCTTCCACGTAGCTGTCCATTAGTAGGCTATGTGTAGTAGTCACTTGCTCCAACACAGACAAATGTATTGAGGCGTGCAGGGCGTGGACGGGCTTTTATGTGGAGAAACCTTTTTTCAGAATCACTCAACTGTGACTAATTTATTCTAGTTGAAAGTGTAATGTCAATGCATGTATGTCCGAGGAGGAGGAGAAAGTGAGGTATTCCCTAGTCACTCGTCAACATGGCGTTTCGAGTGACGGCAAAGCAAGCATTCTTCCTGGCCGCGCTGTATTTCATTTCGTTAGTTCTCTTGAACCCGTTTTTGAAAGAGATGGTGTTTCAGAGGCGAATGTGGATACCAGGCAGGGAGAGGTTTGCACCTCAGCCGTCCGGTAAGAAGACTAGTCTACGAGAGGAAAGTAGACCGCAGTCTACTGGAAAAGACAGAAATCAGGTATGTAATGTTTGACAGGATGTGTAATCCTCGGGGCTTTGTCGAGTATTAGTCGTTTTGATTAGCAGGAATGTAGGCTATAATAGTCCGAGTAACTAATCTACCCTAGGCCTAATGGCCTATAGGCCCTACGTGTTGGCTTTTTTAAAGATTTGGAGTGGTCGGGTGACGATATCCGCAGTTGCTGTTGTTACGGCAGTCGTCCGTGTGGTTCCCTGACTTAATTGTATTTCGTCAGCATTGCAGGCTGGTTGAACCAGTCTATTAGCTGATAGTCTGGTTCCAAGAGCTAAACATCCTGACAAATACTGTGAAGTCAGGGAACCACACGGACGACTGCCGTAACAACAGCCACTGCGATAATCGCGGTCCGATAACAACAGTAGGCTATAGTTATAGGCGAGGTTGGAAACACGATTTTTCCACTAGGATAGCTGAGGTGGTAAGCGCAAGAGCGTTAATATGCAAAACCAGAGATTCCCGTGTCAACCAATGTTCTAATTGCTGAGAATTTCCTCGTCTGTCTTCCATTGCGTTCCTTCGTTTATCTGGAAGAAAGAACTTGAGAGGTCAGTGTTATCGCCCCGATAAGTTTTCTTGTATGTCAGGTCCAGGTTCATAGAAAAGTCCTCCATAGCGTATTATATTGTATGAGTTGTAGAATCTCGTTCGCCCCGTGTTCCTAAAATGTGAATACATTGTTAGTGCACTTTCGTTGCGTCCCTCTTGCACCATTATTATTCACAATCTAGTAATCCCCACGGGTTCCTACCCTGGACACCGCTCCACTGTCTTGTAAGACTCGGTTACGTAAGCAAACCCAGCGGTTAGTCTTGGGGGCTGATTTGTTGAGCAGCCCCAACCAGGGTTAGTCTTCACCGCGCTACCTGAGGTAGCAGGGAGGCTCACTAGCACACCATGGCGTCACCCCAGAAACTCCCTCTGGCCTAGGCCTGGGACAAAATGTCGACTAACCGACATTTCGCGACCGGCAAAGACATGCCGACAGTCGACATTCGTTTTCACGAAAGTCGACTTGTCGCGGTGGCGACTTGTCGGCGACAAGTCGACCCCCGCGACAAGTCGAACTCCCACGGCACGCCACGAATTTTCGACAGTCGAAATCCCACGGCACGGCACAACATGCCGCGAAACACAGTGCAATCGCCATCGGCCCATGCATCGCGTGCAGTACTAACACAGCACTGTCTTCAGTGCAGCAAAGGGGAGTTGGTCATCGGACTGTTCCATTTTATTTTAGGGGAGCATAATTGTGTACGTGCTGTTTCGTTGTCCAATCAGACTACCGTTTCCACGCCAACAGACGGAAATGTATTATTCATAGGCCTTCCCGGTCTACCATTGGTTCTATTTTGGTGATACATATTCATCCGAATTCGTTTCGGACACTACCGTCCTCACTGTACTAACGGAGGTCTGGGAACACAAGTGCGATGACCTTTCCCACTTGCGCGCCACGTGCCAGCTAACTCATGCAGGATTTGAGGATTGTTACATGTACATGTACACATGCACATGTACATGTGCTGTACTTTTTAGGCATGAACAAATCCAGAGATCGGCAAACCTTTCTGGGCTCGTGTAAAAATCATATACATGGACATTGTACTGATATAGTTTCCACCAGAATGTAATCACCTCGTAATGTTTTTTTTCTGTTGAAAAATAATGTTTCATTTCCTTCTTTTCACGCAAACTTTATTTGAAAAAAGGGTTTTGATAAAAAAAATGTATACAGACTTAAAGACTGTTTGCGCTGGACTTCTACTTAAGATAATCTGAAATGAAACATGACACTATTGAAGACTGCTTTCTGAATATAAATGTCCCAATTTACCAAATAAAAGAATACAGACCCTCGACTCCTCACTTTCGTTGTCATTAATTTGAGAAAGGTCCCGCTAGCCAAGCCCTGGGATCAAAACATGGGGATCAAAATCATTTTTCCTTCCGACAGTTCAGTTTGTTTATTTTACGAACTCACGCTGTGCCGTGATTATTAGCAGCGAAGTTAATTTTCCCCGTGCGAATTAAGTTGCGGACTAATCCGTTCACCCTTCACGGAAAATTATCAACCTCACCGAAAGCACGACCAGATTGTATTATTTCTTCCAGAGGATAATTAACTGGTTGGTGAAAGGTTGGAGTTGCTGTTTCTCCATAATATTCTGAAATGCCTAGAGACGAAACAACTCCCTGTTTGAGGTCCACATTTCTGGGAGGCTTAGCACGGAAGCAATATTGTAACACTAACACGTGCGCTGTAAAAACGGCCGCCATGACCATGATGAGTCCACAGTTTCACCGGCTCATTCCAAAAATGGAAAGGGGGGTTAATAGAGTCAAGTTCTTAAGGTAAACAAAATAGACACACATTTTACCAAAGTTCTGAAACCATTTCAAAATAAATGGCTTACAAAACATCACAATGCGCGCATGACATAAAGCTATGCATGTAAGTCCTGTAAACCAATGAAATTTAATTCATTCCACAACCACAATTTAATTTGTCCCCTACAATGAAAATGGAAGTGTCCGTCTGGTCTTGTTGTGTTCGCTGCAGAGCTGGTAACACACATGTACTGTACATGTACATGTACACGTGTGCACGTGTGTAGATGGCATGTACATGTACATGTACATGAACACGAAATGTACATTGTACATGTACAGTAGATGTACAGTACTAATACACGTACACTAGTACACGTACTACATGCAAATAGGCTGCAATAAGTGTACATGTACTGTACATGTACATGTACACGTGCATAGTTATACAATAAAAACGCGTGTACTAAACAATGGTCGACTAGTCGACTTTTCGCGACTATTACGCCAACGACTAATCGACTCTTGAAAATCAATAGTCGCCCAGCTCTCCTCTTAACATCTCCGTCGTCCTGTATCGTATGGAAAACGTTCCCGCAAACGATGACAATTAGTTTACAAATTCACGTCCCTGTTGTGTGTAAACTCCCTCCAGATAAATCGACTGATTTGTGTGAATTTTGAATGATAATCAGTGAGTGTGATCCTCGTAAATGCAGTCACAGACCTTGGGTCTAATGCACGTGCTATTTTTTTATAGATTATTTCATAGCATTTCATTTAATACCATTATTTTTTGCTTTTAGATCGGACGAGATTACTTGATACCACCGTCCCCTGTCAAAGGTTATGAGTCCACTTCCGCTTTGCGACCTGGCACTAACCCAATATTCAAACTCTGGGATAAGGGCACCTTCGACTTTGTCACTGCCGACGACTTCAAGGACTCGGACAAGCGCCACGACGACAGCAAGACGGGCGACATGGGACACACCAGCTACAACATGACAAGTGTGAAGCTAGTGTCGCCTAAATTGAGGCACATCCACGTGGGAGATGTCTTGCAGTTTCGAATTCAGAGTCGAGATTTTAACGGCCGGGACAGAATCGTAGGCGGTGATATGTGGTACGCCGTTCTGAGCTCTTACAAGCGACCCAATACGACCACGGCCGGGTATATAGCCGATTACGAGAACGGGACGTACGACGTGTTCGTGCTGGCCGCCTGGCCCGGTCCAGCGCGGCTCAACCTCCGCCTGGTGCACGCCAGCGAAGCCTGCTACCACCTTCGGCACGTCGTCTGGAATGCCGACGAGCGTGAGGTCTGGACGGGCGAGTATAAGTCCGGCCCACGGAATGCCAGCACCAAGTGCGCCCTCAAGGGTCACGGGACATGGAAGGGCAAATGCGAGTACATGTTCCCCCGTTCTTTGGGTAGCGCGGTGTTTCTATGCGACCAGATTCCTGGTTTTCCCTGCAATACGTTCCAGACTTACTTATTCACCTCCAAGTACTCTGTACAAAGAGCCTTCCAACTCACCAAAGGTGTGGAGTACCTCTTCAAATGGTGGGTTCTCTTCCTCTCTTCTAATAATTATTGTGACGTTATGTAAATGGAAATTCTGAATGAAAATTCTGATTGGTCGAGGCGCCAGGTTCGGATTCCGAACCTGGCGGAGACGTTGACGGGACATTTACAGACAGTATTTGGGTGAGTTTCTGCCCGTTTTTCGGAAAAGTATTTTACCCACGATGTTTTGAGTTATCTGATCACATTCAGTATACATTTGGGATCAAGTGCATGTCCTTAGATTGTGTGTGGCGATTTTCAAAAGGGTGGAAAAAGGGGGCGATCGGGACAGTGGTGTTTCCAAAATGGTAAAAACAAGAACCTCGCATATAATCTTGTACATATATTCCCGTAACCCTCAGGTCTCCGACCTTCGGGAGGATGAGGGTTACGGTTACCGCAACTAACCGTGGACATGCGGGCGCAATTGCTATAACGAAGGACCGCTATACCGAACAATTTCCATGGATCCCGGGATGTTCGTTATAGCAACGATACATGGCAGGAGCAGGTATAATATTTGGTGCTCTGCAGAACATCATACAAAGATTCCTGTGAAGCTTTAATCAATTTTACCCTTCTTCGTTCAATTACAGGCCTTACTATTCAGTGGAGGTTCCTGTAAAATATACAAACATGACGATCAAAGGTAGGTATACAATAATTGTCTAGATTCTTGAATAGGGCGAGTGTCAGGGACGGGGTCAAGGGTCAGGGGACAGTGGGGAAGATAAAGAGCCAGAGCCAGATTTAAAGTAATTCAAAACATCTGCACTAGCCTATAGAAAAGCAGGTTGTTGCAGGCTACAAACCTGTCCCAGCTGAATATACTTTTTTCTCAAGCAGGTAATCGGGCACATCGCTCAGCCTTTAGTGCTAAGTACACTCCTTCAAGTACTCTACCTAGTGAAAGACTCATTCAATAAATCCTTCTTTTCTCGCTTGTCTAAAATGGGACTGAAACACCAACCAAAACTCCCAAACCAAGGGTCGGATCTTCCAGAGCAGAACCTGACCCGCTGTCACCCGGACCAGCCCATCCCTGCCATCCAAGGCTACTGGAAGGACGGCAAGTGGACCTCGCTGCTCTGCAGTTTCTCCGACTGGTTGACGAAGGCCCGCCTGACGTCATGCCTTAGGAACAAACATCTTGTGCTCATTGGCGACTCGACGACCCGTCAGTGGTGGGAAGAGCTGGCCCAGATCCTCGGCAAGCCAGACAACTTCACTCAATCCCCTAGTCCCTTCAGAGTCTGGAAGAAAAACGTCTACAAATCCTTCGGCCTGAGGATGGACTTCCATTTCCACGCGTTTGCCATTACCGTGGCAAAGGTGAATCTGGATGAACCGCGCGACGCGGCGTACATCTTGGAAGGCCTTGGCGTGAGTGAGTCTGACTGTGATGACCTCGTCTTGGTGCTCAGCCCCTGGGCACACTTCACCTATTGGTCGCGCGTCACCTATGTGGAACGCGCGCGTCACCTGCGCGCAGCCGTGCTGCGCCTGCGCGCGCGCTGTCCGCGCGTGCCAATCGTCGTCAAGGGACCGCACTTGCGTCACCACAATAATTACAACGAGATCGTGCACGGCTCCGACTACTTCGTGAGGGAGATAGGGCGCATCAATCAAGACGCCTTTGCCGGGACCGGGGCCCTCTTCCTGCCCGTCTGGGACATGAACCTCGCCTACCCTCGCCCCGGAGGCCCTCACATTCACATGCCGGTGGAAGTGGTCAGGGAGGAACTCAAGATATTCCTGGGCTATGTCTGTGACAAAGTGGCGTCAGAAAGACAGGACAAGAGAAGGAGAAGGTGAGGCGAGGAGAGGGGAAGGGGAAGTTGAGGTAAGGAGAGGGGAGGGAGAGGGGAGATGGAGGTGAGGAGATGATTAACACCTTTACCGTTTACCTCCTTTTGTGTTCAATTCTCTCACCCTACCAGCTACCCCCTTTATCCTCTGTCTGTCATCCATGTCCTTGTTACTTCCCCTTCTTTAAGAAAGATCCTGGCGGGGTCATTTCGTGCGGCCCTTCGAATTTTTCAGATTTTGCTTCAATTTGTTAATTGGTTGGTTTTTTTTTGCATCGCATTTCGTTCAATTTCAATTATTCAACAAAAAAAGCTAATGTCAAAATAATATGCTTGGTTCTGTGTTTTTCGTTCGTGTTGGTTTCGTCAACACACAGGGTTTGGCTGGGGGCTCAGCCAATTTGAGGAAATGTTTCAACTCGATCCAAATTCACCAAAATAAGTTTAACTTGATTTAATTCCTGTGTACAGTAACTATTTTCGTTAGTTCCGTTCATAATGGAAAATGTTCGGGATCTTTGTTTAGCAAAAGCTGTTTTCTGTTAATTTCACATAATAATTTCAAGTTATCAGTTTCTATTCCAAGAACTATTTGGGAACTTGTTAGCTGGCTTGATTAAACTATAACTCGTTTTATTTTGGGAAAAATCAATTTCCATCTCTGCCAATTTTGTATTTAGATCACTGTAGTCAATTGCAACATTTTTGTCAATATTTTAATGGTCACCTTTTATCGTGTCCGAATCGAAGGTGGAACGATAATGGGACAGATGGTGAAGGGATTCAGTTGTATTCAGTCCTTTTAACTGCTATTAATCAGTTGAAGATTTAATGAGAATAATGTACTTTTGATTTAATCTGTATCATCTGTCTTGGTTTGGTTTTTGTGCCGCCTGTAGCTGTCTCAATGTGAAAGAATGTCATGTCTTACTCCTCAGTCGCAAAGGTGCACAGGTCAATTCATGAAAGGCATTTTCCTAAATCTCTTCTGGTCGGTACAACGACTTCAACAAAGATTAATCACTAGGTAGAGACAATTTTAAACAAATTAGCTACACACAAAACTGTTTTTGTGCTCTTTTTGCAAATTAATCACCAATGGTCAGATTCAGATGTCTGGGTGAATTATATCAGACATCTAATCACAGCGACTTTAACCCCGAAGCTGACACGAAATGTAACCAAATACATGTAATGACGATATTTGTCAGCAAGCACAAATCATGGTGAGCCTTGATTTATCCGCCACGGGTTACCTTGAATTTAAATTTTATTTCCTTCCAGGGTCCTAAATTTTGGAACTCTTTAAGTAACAATCTTAAATCAATTAAGAGTCTGTTTGTTTTTAAGAAACAACTTAAAAGTTGGCTTGTGGATAAGTATAGACTAGAGTGATTTATGTCATTCCCATTTCCTTCATTTATTGTATCGGGTAATCATCTTGATTGGACTTGTCTAGCCTCACGTTTTCGTCCTGTCCTGTCCTGTCCTGTCCTGTCCTGTTGTTTCCAGCCCTGTCTCATGCATGTTATTTCGTGTTAAACCTTAAGTTATTAACTCAAATATTATGTACTTACTTCCCAACAATATTCAAAGGTAATTTTATATAATTTTCAACAATGTATAAGTACACAATCCAAGGGGGTCTCCGCCTTACAAGCTCTGCTTCTTGGAGACCTCCTCCACTTACTGCAAACCCATTATAAAATTCTAATATTCTAGTATTGTACTTTATTTACCGTGTAAGTGGAAATAAAATGAACGGAACTGTAGTATTTCGTGTGGAACACGGATTTAACCAGACGGATTAAACCAAGATTCAAGACCCAATTTAATGTTCGCTGACTGTCCAATGTTTTATTGTCCTCCCGTTTCCATAACCATGGTACAACTAACCTACATCACGTGTCTCGTAAGCGCCACGGCCTATACAACAGTACTGGTAACTTTCCATGCACATAATACATATAAGCCAACATTTGCATATAACCTCACGCGCGTCGCATTACATCATTGTGCAGATGTAACCACCACAGGAACTGAACTGAACTTTACAACCGGACGAGTTAACAATCTCCAGACATGACGTTACATATAATGACTGATGGTATCATGACACGCATTAGCAAGTCAAGTCATTCCAATCTTGCTCTTGCCAACAATATTTGTCCAACAAATCAATTCTTCAATTTATTCCAATTTACTTGCAATGTGACAGCTTAGTCTCTAGTTTATAGACACTTGTCATACTGCATGGAGTCCCTGTGGCCGTTTACGAAATGAAAGCTTAGGCTCGGACTTCAATCCTTAAAAAGTACTTCAGGCTTCAATCCTTTAAAAGTACAATTTAATTCTATTTGATATGACATTTTTATCTTCTTCTTTTTTACCAAAATCAGTAATGAGTCAACAAAGATAAATTTATGCTAGTATACATTTAATTCGAAATAATTCAAATACGGTAAGCCTATCTGTCACTGCCATGAACTCGGAAACTCACAACTAAGCATTCAAGTTTCACTAGTGTATATTGATAATTATTGCATTGATTTGTTCATTACTTTTTACTTCTACCAAAAAACACTACATGCATGGCTAGTATTAACAAATGAACTTGTTTAAAAGAGAAACGTCTACAAAGATTAATCTTTTTACTTTTACTTTTTCTACAATAATTATTATTTTTCGGTGAGCGGTGAATTCATTTTAGATTTTGTTTTTAATTAAATTGGAGTTCAAAATTTATTGCCATGGTTTTCATACGTTCTGATCTGATGTTCATGAACATCTAATGCTAATAATCGGAGAATAAATTTAAAATATAATGTAAAAACATATAATTAAAAGCTACTATATCCTCGCCTGAGAGGTTAATTTATAATTATTGATATTATCAAACAAACACGATAATGAGTATGTGAGACCACATAGTAGTGCTGTCTCACAGTCTCGAACGTATCTCTGGTGGTTGGTCTGTCTACCAGCTTTCCTCCTTTGATCCCTTCCCTACTGCTTACCCTTCCCTTCGATCTCACCCTAGTCTGGCTATGAGCTTTCCTCCCTTCCCTACTGTTTGCCCTTCCCTTTGATCTCACCCTGGTCTGTCTACCAGCTTTCCTCCTTTGATCCCTTCCCTACTGCTTGCCCTTCCCTTTGATCTCACCATGGTTTGTCTACCAACTGTCCTCCTTTGATCCCTTCACTACTATACTTGCCCTTCCCTTTGATCTCACCCTGGTGTGTATACCAGCTTTTTCCCTTAGAACCATTCCTTACTGCTTGCCATTCTCTTTGATCTCACCCTGGTGTGTCTACCAGCTTTTTTCCTTAGAACCATTCCTTACTACTTGCCCTTCCCTTTGATCTCACCCTGGTCTGTCTGCCAGTTTGTTTTTCCTTTCATCCATTCTCAATTGCTTGCGCTTCCCTTTGATCTCACCCTGGTGTGTCTACCCACTTTATTTCTTTGAACCATTCCTTACTGCATGCCATTCTCTTTGATCTCACCCTGGTGTGTATACCAGCTTTTTTTCTTTGAACCATTCCTTACTGCTTGCCATTCTCTTTGATCTTACCCTGGTCTGTCTACCCGGAAATGTTTACACTCATATGGAATGCCTACGGATTTATTTTCTACATTTTATAACAATACCTGTGAAAGTCATCAAAATAAAGAAAGAACTGACCAATTTAAACATGAACAAATGACTGCGAAAATGTTGAAACAAAACCATTTCTCATTTAAATGTAATTTTAACTTTTATGTTATGATATTTCTTACTTTTCTGAAAAAATCTTCAAGCAATAATTAACATTATCAAGTCAATAAAGAATTTGTTTTTTCAAATGATTAATTGAAAACCACCAATTGATATTCAGAATTGTGGAACTGCTCGAATTAAGATGCGATTTGATGAAGGCCGAACATAATCCCTAGACTTGTGAGACGACCAAGGAAGAGTCCTACACGTACAAGGAAGAATTGACGAAAGAAACAAAGTGAATAGTTTGACTACACTCAACTTTAGTAAACAGATTTCGCCCCATGGATACTGTAAACCAATGTATAGAAGGGATATCGTGTAATGATAACCGTGATGTAAAACCAGTTCGCTGAAGTTGTGATTGGTGTCTGATTATGTCTCCGAGGGTCATTACGGGTAAAATGTTATTGTACAATTCAGTGCTCAAAGTCGATTAGAAGGTATAATAATTAGAATTTAGATTTCAACTCTGATGAAATTGAAATTTGGAGTAAGAGAAATTAAAATCTGTGTCCTACCTTTAAGCAGGCACTGATTCGTAGAGAGTGACTTCATTCGTGCTCTGTGCAGATGCATCAGATGGCTGTCGGCCTTCTCGTCGGCGTAGAAAGAGACCCACGCCGATCACCACGCCCACAATGACAACTGCTATTGTCACCTCGACGACAATATGAATGATTCGCAGATCGTCCCGGACCGCACGGGGTTTTGTCGTGGTCGTCCCTGGCATTTGCGTCGTCATCACGGTCGTGCTGGGTCGTGGGACTACTGTCAGCCACGCTGTGGTGCTCGCGGACAAGCCAGATGGGGTGCTTACCGTGCAAGTCAATTCAGTATCAAATCGAGCTTTTAGATGCACACTACTCCCATTACCAACAACCTCATAGTCCGGGGATACGTCCTCTGCATTTCTGACGTACTTGATAGTCCAGTTATATTCGGCTATACGAGGCAAGCCGAGTCCGTTGCAATCAAAGGATGCACTGTCACCTTCCTTCATGGTAAAGGCAGCTGGTTGGATGCTGGCTGTGGGAGCGATGCTCAGCGGTATCAAGGAGCATGATCGTGGGTTATCCAGCGCTGGGGTGCTCATTCTGCAGACGAACCTCTCGCCGTTATCCTCTGCAGTAAGCTGGTAAGCGTGTGTGATTGTTTTAGCACTATATTTTGACACCAACACGTGGCCTCGTCGGAGGATGGTGATGTCGGGTGTTGGTGTCCCTCCAATGGTAGAGCAGGTCAAATCAATGGAGCCGCCGACCTGATTACCCGAGGAAGGCTGCATACTGCATTGGGGCGAGTCTGGGTTGGGTGGCGTCAAGATTGTAAGCTCTGCGTCTTCGAGAAGCTTGAGTAAAAAAGACCCACCTGTTCTATATCTGCATTCGTATCTTCCTCCATCGGTCTTACGGACATTTTCGATTCTCAGAGTGAAATTTCCTCCCCTACCAATAACCGAGAAGCGGGATTCTGGATCCGAAATATCTATACGCCTATCGAGGCTGATGTACGTACCATCACGTGTCCAAATAATTTCGTTGCCAATGTAATCCTCTACGAAGCATGTCAAGCTGACCGTTTGGCCCTTGCGAGCCGTGGTATTTGTAGGCCCCTCTACGAGCAGTGAACCATCGGTGCCAAAACACAGCAAACTAACGACAACAATCACCAGACACGATGAAAACAACATCTTGAATGATTCGTAGAAGTCGAACAAAACCCGAACCGCTTGGACCTGCGTTGCAGTTCACTGCGAATGTCTCAAATGTTCACGGGAGTTCTTTCAAATACCAGGGGCTAGTCACACGATACGACTTCTACTTTCCTCTATTCAGGTGATGATGTTGTGATCATCTATAACTAGGCTATGGAGACAAGGAAGCGACTACTTTCATATTGACATCTCTCTGTGGTGTGATTTCTGTCTGACTATGGAGCTGTACCAGTCAGACTGATGCCAAGCATATGAATGAGGGTTTGTATACAGCATCACTTCCGCTATACAACGGTGCAGGGCAACGTGGTCTTGAAGTTCCTGGTTCATGAGACTTCCTGGCACAGAAAACAAGTGCTTTTGTTGATTTTGGTGGTAGGCCTATAAAGGCAAGGGAAATGACCTGACGATTTTTGTCTGTCCCGTTCTTAACAGAAAAGGGGAAATTCACCGTGTTTTTAATCCGTTAAAGAGAAAGGTTGTGAAAACAGAGGAAAAACGTTAACACACCAAAGACAACTTCATACTCTCCCTTAGTCATACTCAGTCTTTAGCTAATGATACCCCGGCTAAATTACACCCATTCTAAGGTACACTTACCAATTGAATATTTTTGTTATCCAATTTCAAATTATTTTTTTTTACTTTAAAAAAATCATGAAAAAAGACATTTCCATTAACTTTTAAAAGAACTAAAAACAGATTAAACTTTAAAAGATTCACACATGGACACAGTCTTAGGTAAAGTTGTCATATCAATCTATCTGGATATCATCCATCAATTTCATGGCACAAAACTACTTGCAAATCCCAGTGAGGCTGCCGTCCAAACTCAATTTCAGTAACAAGCTGCAGACAATTCGAGGTTTTGACGTTTCCATGCTAGCAGGACCTTTCCGAGAAGTAGTGCCTGATTCTCGGAAAGGTCCTGCTATGATCCAAACATCAAGATCTGTGAAACATTTGGAGATTTGGATTGTAGGCCTTTAGTCTGAAAGCAGTTTAAAATAAGCTTGGATTTAGGGTTTAGTTCATTAATGTTGTTTCTCCTGAAAAGCTGGACGTCACTCAGTTTTTAGGCTATACACGGATGATGTATTGACCATGAGAAGGTTTGCGGTGACACCAAGTATAAAGGGATGCTCTTTTGTGATGAGTGAGTGTGGTTCAGAAAAGAACCGGACCATTTTATCTGATGTTTCGAATAGTGTGCTCTGTTCGTCTCCTTGAGAGAAGACAGCAAAGACGATCACAGCAGCTAGGATTCTAGCATAAACATCTTTAAACTGTGTAAATTAGTAGAATATCTGTGGACATAAAAAATCTGGGGGTTTTGGTCGGGGTAGTCATAGAGTCAAACACATAGTTAGTTTGACGGGATTCCGAGCAGTTTTTCTTGGACCCTACTATCGCCCGAAATCACAAATTTAAAAAAAAGGGTGATTGTAAGGATCCAATTTACTCGGACTAACTCACCAGTAACAAAGAACGCGACCAAATTGATTTACTGGAATACTGGTCAGTAATCACAGTCCGTAATCACAGTTGCAGTCAGTTTTCTAGAAAGACATTAATTTTGGTCTTGCTTGATTGGATTAGAGCCACAGTAGTATACTGCCACTACCACATTAAGCTCTACGATCGCGTTTATTATGGAGAAACAAAGGTCAAAGTTTATCAATTAATTATTAATAAAAAAATAATGTTCAACCAGAACAGAACTTAAAAAGAGATACACAGCAGTACAAAAATGTTTTATGGGTGCAGAACACTAAATAGAGCTCCCATTGAACACTGTACAAAAACACTCACTTTCAAAGCCAATTATCCCATGCCCAAAAGTCTCTCAGTTCTTGTAGCTATACTTAAAATTGTAGTTTGGACCTTCATCTCTCAGATTCTTTTCAATTTTAGTGCCCTTAGCCGATTACATTTTTTGCTAATTACCCCCAGAAAAAAACACCCCCAAAATGTCTAGTCGTCCAAGCCGAATTTCTGCAAGGATTTTGAGATGGACCCCTCCACTTCCGCAGCCAAATAGGGCCACATTTAAAGCCAGATATGGTCCAAATTTCATACCAAATTAAAGAGTGAACCCCCAGGTTGTCTTAAGCTTCACTTGTTCTACAATGTATCAGTTAATTAGCCTCCAAAGACCCCTTATTAAAAAAAAGTTGTGGGTACACACTTTATGATAATCAGCTCGGCGGAGCCATCTTGGATGGATTTTGTGTGCTGCACCCTATAAGGGGGCTAAACTTTAGAGTTGGGTCACAAAATTGGGCTTAAAATGTGGCAGAGATGGTACTGATGCAACATGTGAAAATAAAATTGAAAAAAAGTATTGCGTTTGTCCGCAGTGATTGAAAATGTGATGGGTGGGGGCCCATGCCTTTGTGCACAGTCTGGCATGAGAAACCCCTGCATAACAATGTGTACACTATAGGGACAAGTCATAAGTTTCATCCAAATTCCCCCTTAATTAGTTGTTCTTGTGTCATAATTTTGATGTTACAGTAATCGCGACATTACAAACTGTGTAATTAATCAACAGGAGGGGGCACAGAGTGTCAAAGAGGTGTCAAAGAGGTGTCAAAATACAGGGGGCGGAGAGGGGGGGGGAGGTTTTACTTTCCTCACATTATCAATTACCACACATTAATATTGAGTCTTATTTTGCAATTGACTTGGGTAAGGGAAATGCATGGGTCATCTTCACAACACTTTCTGACTCAAACTGACCACCCTGCCCATTAAAGTGGTAAAAGGGGGGTCGGGAGTGGGCGGAGCTTGTTGGCTGCCATCACTGTAAGTTGACTTCTGGTTGATGTGGCATGACCTCTGGGCTCTTTCAACAGGTGGATGGTATTGCTGAGTCCCCTTGGGTTGCTAGGGAGATGTTGGGGAGGGGGTTGATGTTGGGTATTTTTGAAACTGCATCTCACAGCCCTTAAAATACCTTCTAATTGCCCAAATTAGGGCAGGGATGCTTCCTGGCTGCGCGAGTGGGCCCGTTACTTGAAAACAAGCATTTCCAACTTGTTATTATTATAATTAAATTTGCACATAATGGCAAAAATACTACAAAAGGGGACAGTGTTCTTGCTACATGATCAGAATTACTTTATGAACCTGAATATACCACTCATTGCATCAATTGCCTAATTATGGACAGAGGTTGACGAGCATTTACAAGATGCGAAAGTCTTAGCTCAAAACGACACAACCATTTGGCACCTGATGAAGGAGGCACGCCCTGTTCAAATCAACACCGAGACATGCCAGCTAGGCTGATAAACTGGTAATTACATCCAATGAATCTTACAAATGAATGAGGTGAATTATGTTATGATGCAGTACAAACTGCATAGGAGGACTGCAGGAATGTGACGCTGCTTCGCTTCGCTCGAAAGATGAAGTGATGACTCTGGTTGACGAGATCCACCGTATGACTGTGAATTCTGTAGCCGAAACATCTGGACAT
Organism: Luidia sarsii; assembly: GCA_949987565.1. Lineage (NCBI taxonomy): Eukaryota > Metazoa > Echinodermata > Asteroidea > Paxillosida > Luidiidae > Luidia > Luidia sarsii. The sequence goes on from OX465108.1 coordinate 23,313,813, forward strand.
GCAGACACAGCCAGTTAGTGGACCAGATCAACACAGAGCAAGTTATTGACTTGTTGACACAGAGCTCAGTGGAACTGTGTTCTAAAAAGCTGCACTTGAACATCAGCAGACACACCCTCGACGTGGTGGCACACTCCGAGTCCAAGAACCGGCTGAGGAGTGTAGACTTGGCCGTCTCAGACACACTGTCATGTGACGAGTACATTGTGAGAGCAAGATATGAGACTAATTAGGCATATCAGTGATAACGCTGTTCACGATAAATGTCTGTGCAGGTTGGTCTTTAATTAAATGGTTTCTACCAACACCTTGTCAACAAATGGGGGCAACAAATTTGCAGATATATCACCACGAGTAACAATTGCAAAGACATGGCAGAAAAAAAAGTAAGACAATCTAGATTTAGGGATGGGTATATGATTTTAGGGGTTGGGTCTGGATTAGGGTTAGGGTGAGGATTGGGGTAAGGGTTAGAGTCAGGGCAAGGGATAGGGCCAGTTAGGGTTAGGCCTAGGTTAGGGTCAGGGTTAGGGGTAGGGTTAGGGTTAGGGTTAGGGTTAGGGTTAGGGTTAGGCTTAGGCTTAGGGTTAGGGTTAGGGTTAGGGTTAGGCTTAGGGTTAGGGTTAGGGTTAGGGTTAGAGTTAGGGTTAGGGTTAGGCTTAGGGTTGGGGTTAGGGCTAGGATTAGGGTTTGCTTAAACTGCAGGTAGCAGGATTAAAAGCACTCTCACATACCACTGGATATAGCTCTGATATTCACAATTCCCCTGACTGCATTTCTTCCCGGAAATGCTTGCAGTTTTGTGACACGAGAGAAATGGTCCATATTCACAGAAGTTGTGGCATAGGAGACTGACAATATTCCAGGGTACGTAGTACTTCCTCTCCGTGTGATGTGAACCTTTTTATAAATACGCGGTGTTGGGCCGGTATTGCTGCTTCACGAGCAAACATTCGTCAGTCCGTATCCATCACCGTCGTACGTACACGTATCCATGCCAAACACTGGCAGGTTTTTAATTCTCGGTTTTGGTTTTTTTTCGTGGGAGGGAGGGGCTGGCAGCTGCTCATTATGGGATCCACGCTGTCACTGCTCCTGACATAATCCTCGTTATGACATTAGTCTCCCCCAGCAACTTAAAAACACCCCTCAAAAAACCCCAACCCCCCAAAACAACAAACATGTTTCGTTTTACTATATAGTTGTATTGTATTATGCACTGTTTACATTATAAATGCCAATATTTTCTTAAGAACGGTGTTTTAATTAATAAAAACTCACTTCACCTCATGTAAATGTCTGAAAACACTCCTCTAAGTGAGGCTCTGTCCTTACTTTGACTCCACGGATCGTTTGTAAACAATCCTGCCATTTTTAAATCACCCTCCAAAATGGCCGCCATCCTTACTATAGGGTGCAGAACACTAAATAGAGCTCCCATTGAACACTGTACAAAAACACTCACTTTCAAAGCCAATTATCCCATGCCCAAAAGTCTCTCAGTTCTTGTAGCTATACTTAAAATTGTAGTTTGGACCTTCATCTCTCAGATTCTTTTCAATTTTAGTGCCCTTAGCCGATTACATTTTTTGCTAATTACCCCCAGAAAAAAACACCCCCAAAATGTCTAGTCGTCCAAGCCGAATTTCTGCAAGGATTTTGAGATGGACCCCTCCACTTCCGCAGCCAAATAGGGCCACATTTAAAGCCAGATATGGTCCAAATTTCATACCAAATTAAAGAGTGAACCCCCAGGTTGTCTTAAGCTTCACTTGTTCTACAATGTATCAGTTAATTAGCCTCCAAAGACCCCTTATTAAAAAAAAGTTGTGGGTACACACTTTATGATAATCAGCTCGGCGGAGCCATCTTGGATGGATTTTGTGTGCTGCACCCTATAAGGGGGCTAAACTTTAGAGTTGGGTCACAAAATTGGGCTTAAAATGTGGCAGAGATGGTACTGATGCAACATGTGAAAATAAAATTGAAAAAAAGTATTGCGTTTGTCCGCAGTGATTGAAAATGTGATGGGTGGGGGCCCATGCCTTTGTGCACAGTCTGGCATGAGAAACCCCTGCATAACAATGTGTACACTATAGGGACAAGTCATAAGTTTCATCCAAATTCCCCCTTAATTAGTTGTTCTTGTGTCATAATTTTGATGTTACAGTAATCGCGACATTACAAACTGTGTAATTAATCAACAGGAGGGGGCACAGAGTGTCAAAGAGGTGTCAAAGAGGTGTCAAAATACAGGGGGCGGAGAGGGGGGGGGAGGTTTTACTTTCCTCACATTATCAATTACCACACATTAATATTGAGTCTTATTTTGCAATTGACTTGGGTAAGGGAAATGCATGGGTCATCTTCACAACACTTTCTGACTCAAACTGACCACCCTGCCCATTAAAGTGGTAAAAGGGGGGTCGGGAGTGGGCGGAGCTTGTTGGCTGCCATCACTGTAAGTTGACTTCTGGTTGATGTGGCATGACCTCTGGGCTCTTTCAACAGGTGGATGGTATTGCTGAGTCCCCTTGGGTTGCTAGGGAGATGTTGGGGAGGGGGTTGATGTTGGGTATTTTTGAAACTGCATCTCACAGCCCTTAAAATACCTTCTAATTGCCCAAATTAGGGCAGGGATGCTTCCTGGCTGCGCGAGTGGGCCCGTTACTTGAAAACAAGCATTTCCAACTTGTTATTATTATAATTAAATTTGCACATAATGGCAAAAATACTACAAAAGGGGACAGTGTTCTTGCTACATGATCAGAATTACTTTATGAACCTGAATATACCACTCATTGCATCAATTGCCTAATTATGGACAGAGGTTGACGAGCATTTACAAGATGCGAAAGTCTTAGCTCAAAACGACACAACCATTTGGCACCTGATGAAGGAGGCACGCCCTGTTCAAATCAACACCGAGACATGCCAGCTAGGCTGATAAACTGGTAATTACATCCAATGAATCTTACAAATGAATGAGGTGAATTATGTTATGATGCAGTACAAACTGCATAGGAGGACTGCAGGAATGTGACGCTGCTTCGCTTCGCTCGAAAGATGAAGTGATGACTCTGGTTGACGAGATCCACCGTATGACTGTGAATTCTGTAGCCGAAACATCTGGACATGCAGACACAGCCAGTTAGTGGACCAGATCAACACAGAGCAAGTTATTGACTTGTTGACACAGAGCTCAGTGGAACTGTGTTCTAAAAAGCTGCACTTGAACATCAGCAGACACACCCTCGACGTGGTGGCACACTCCGAGTCCAAGAACCGGCTGAGGAGTGTAGACTTGGCCGTCTCAGACACACTGTCATGTGACGAGTACATTGTGAGAGCAAGATATGAGACTAATTAGGCATATCAGTGATAACGCTGTTCACGATAAATGTCTGTGCAGGTTGGTCTTTAATTAAATGGTTTCTACCAACACCTTGTCAACAAATGGGGGCAACAAATTTGCAGATATATCACCACGAGTAACAATTGCAAAGACATGGCAGAAAAAAAAGTAAGACAATCTAGATTTAGGGATGGGTATATGATTTTAGGGGTTGGGTCTGGATTAGGGTTAGGGTGAGGATTGGGGTAAGGGTTAGAGTCAGGGCAAGGGATAGGGCCAGTTAGGGTTAGGCCTAGGTTAGGGTCAGGGTTAGGGGTAGGGTTAGGGTTAGGGTTAGGGTTAGGGTTAGGGTTAGGCTTAGGCTTAGGGTTAGGGTTAGGGTTAGGGTTAGGCTTAGGGTTAGGGTTAGGGTTAGGGTTAGAGTTAGGGTTAGGGTTAGGCTTAGGGTTGGGGTTAGGGCTAGGATTAGGGTTTGCTTAAACTGCAGGTAGCAGGATTAAAAGCACTCTCACATACCACTGGATATAGCTCTGATATTCACAATTCCCCTGACTGCATTTCTTCCCGGAAATGCTTGCAGTTTTGTGACACGAGAGAAATGGTCCATATTCACAGAAGTTGTGGCATAGGAGACTGACAATATTCCAGGGTACGTAGTACTTCCTCTCCGTGTGATGTGAACCTTTTTATAAATACGCGGTGTTGGGCCGGTATTGCTGCTTCACGAGCAAACATTCGTCAGTCCGTATCCATCACCGTCGTACGTACACGTATCCATGCCAAACACTGGCAGGTTTTTAATTCTCGGTTTTGGTTTTTTTTCGTGGGAGGGAGGGGCTGGCAGCTGCTCATTATGGGATCCACGCTGTCACTGCTCCTGACATAATCCTCGTTATGACATTAGTCTCCCCCAGCAACTTAAAAACACCCCTCAAAAAACCCCAACCCCCCAAAACAACAAACATGTTTCGTTTTACTATATAGTTGTATTGTATTATGCACTGTTTACATTATAAATGCCAATATTTTCTTAAGAACGGTGTTTTAATTAATAAAAACTCACTTCACCTCATGTAAATGTCTGAAAACACTCCTCTAAGTGAGGCTCTGTCCTTACTTTGACTCCACGGATCGTTTGTAAACAATCCTGCCATTTTTAAATCACCCTCCAAAATGGCCGCCATCCTTACTATAGGGTGCAGAACACTAAATAGAGCTCCCATTGAACACTGTACAAAAACACTCACTTTCAAAGCCAATTATCCCATGCCCAAAAGTCTCTCAGTTCTTGTAGCTATACTTAAAATTGTAGTTTGGACCTTCATCTCTCAGATTCTTTTCAATTTTAGTGCCCTTAGCCGATTACATTTTTTGCTAATTACCCCCAGAAAAAAACACCCCCAAAATGTCTAGTCGTCCAAGCCGAATTTCTGCAAGGATTTTGAGATGGACCCCTCCACTTCCGCAGCCAAATAGGGCCACATTTAAAGCCAGATATGGTCCAAATTTCATACCAAATTAAAGAGTGAACCCCCAGGTTGTCTTAAGCTTCACTTGTTCTACAATGTATCAGTTAATTAGCCTCCAAAGACCCCTTATTAAAAAAAAGTTGTGGGTACACACTTTATGATAATCAGCTCGGCGGAGCCATCTTGGATGGATTTTGTGTGCTGCACCCTATAAGGGGGCTAAACTTTAGAGTTGGGTCACAAAATTGGGCTTAAAATGTGGCAGAGATGGTACTGATGCAACATGTGAAAATAAAATTGAAAAAAAGTATTGCGTTTGTCCGCAGTGATTGAAAATGTGATGGGTGGGGGCCCATGCCTTTGTGCACAGTCTGGCATGAGAAACCCCTGCATAACAATGTGTACACTATAGGGACAAGTCATAAGTTTCATCCAAATTCCCCCTTAATTAGTTGTTCTTGTGTCATAATTTTGATGTTACAGTAATCGCGACATTACAAACTGTGTAATTAATCAACAGGAGGGGGCACAGAGTGTCAAAGAGGTGTCAAAGAGGTGTCAAAATACAGGGGGCGGAGAGGGGGGGGGAGGTTTTACTTTCCTCACATTATCAATTACCACACATTAATATTGAGTCTTATTTTGCAATTGACTTGGGTAAGGGAAATGCATGGGTCATCTTCACAACACTTTCTGACTCAAACTGACCACCCTGCCCATTAAAGTGGTAAAAGGGGGGTCGGGAGTGGGCGGAGCTTGTTGGCTGCCATCACTGTAAGTTGACTTCTGGTTGATGTGGCATGACCTCTGGGCTCTTTCAACAGGTGGATGGTATTGCTGAGTCCCCTTGGGTTGCTAGGGAGATGTTGGGGAGGGGGTTGATGTTGGGTATTTTTGAAACTGCATCTCACAGCCCTTAAAATACCTTCTAATTGCCCAAATTAGGGCAGGGATGCTTCCTGGCTGCGCGAGTGGGCCCGTTACTTGAAAACAAGCATTTCCAACTTGTTATTATTATAATTAAATTTGCACATAATGGCAAAAATACTACAAAAGGGGACAGTGTTCTTGCTACATGATCAGAATTACTTTATGAACCTGAATATACCACTCATTGCATCAATTGCCTAATTATGGACAGAGGTTGACGAGCATTTACAAGATGCGAAAGTCTTAGCTCAAAACGACACAACCATTTGGCACCTGATGAAGGAGGCACGCCCTGTTCAAATCAACACCGAGACATGCCAGCTAGGCTGATAAACTGGTAATTACATCCAATGAATCTTACAAATGAATGAGGTGAATTATGTTATGATGCAGTACAAACTGCATAGGAGGACTGCAGGAATGTGACGCTGCTTCGCTTCGCTCGAAAGATGAAGTGATGACTCTGGTTGACGAGATCCACCGTATGACTGTGAATTCTGTAGCCGAAACATCTGGACATGCAGACACAGCCAGTTAGTGGACCAGATCAACACAGAGCAAGTTATTGACTTGTTGACACAGAGCTCAGTGGAACTGTGTTCTAAAAAGCTGCACTTGAACATCAGCAGACACACCCTCGACGTGGTGGCACACTCCGAGTCCAAGAACCGGCTGAGGAGTGTAGACTTGGCCGTCTCAGACACACTGTCATGTGACGAGTACATTGTGAGAGCAAGATATGAGACTAATTAGGCATATCAGTGATAACGCTGTTCACGATAAATGTCTGTGCAGGTTGGTCTTTAATTAAATGGTTTCTACCAACACCTTGTCAACAAATGGGGGCAACAAATTTGCAGATATATCACCACGAGTAACAATTGCAAAGACATGGCAGAAAAAAAAGTAAGACAATCTAGATTTAGGGATGGGTATATGATTTTAGGGGTTGGGTCTGGATTAGGGTTAGGGTGAGGATTGGGGTAAGGGTTAGAGTCAGGGCAAGGGATAGGGCCAGTTAGGGTTAGGCCTAGGTTAGGGTCAGGGTTAGGGGTAGGGTTAGGGTTAGGGTTAGGGTTAGGGTTAGGGTTAGGCTTAGGCTTAGGGTTAGGGTTAGGGTTAGGGTTAGGCTTAGGGTTAGGGTTAGGGTTAGGGTTAGAGTTAGGGTTAGGGTTAGGCTTAGGGTTGGGGTTAGGGCTAGGATTAGGGTTTGCTTAAACTGCAGGTAGCAGGATTAAAAGCACTCTCACATACCACTGGATATAGCTCTGATATTCACAATTCCCCTGACTGCATTTCTTCCCGGAAATGCTTGCAGTTTTGTGACACGAGAGAAATGGTCCATATTCACAGAAGTTGTGGCATAGGAGACTGACAATATTCCAGGGTACGTAGTACTTCCTCTCCGTGTGATGTGAACCTTTTTATAAATACGCGGTGTTGGGCCGGTATTGCTGCTTCACGAGCAAACATTCGTCAGTCCGTATCCATCACCGTCGTACGTACACGTATCCATGCCAAACACTGGCAGGTTTTTAATTCTCGGTTTTGGTTTTTTTTCGTGGGAGGGAGGGGCTGGCAGCTGCTCATTATGGGATCCACGCTGTCACTGCTCCTGACATAATCCTCGTTATGACATTAGTCTCCCCCAGCAACTTAAAAACACCCCTCAAAAAACCCCAACCCCCCAAAACAACAAACATGTTTCGTTTTACTATATAGTTGTATTGTATTATGCACTGTTTACATTATAAATGCCAATATTTTCTTAAGAACGGTGTTTTAATTAATAAAAACTCACTTCACCTCATGTAAATGTCTGAAAACACTCCTCTAAGTGAGGCTCTGTCCTTACTTTGACTCCACGGATCGTTTGTAAACAATCCTGCCATTTTTAAATCACCCTCCAAAATGGCCGCCATCCTTACTATAGGGTGCAGAACACTAAATAGAGCTCCCATTGAACACTGTACAAAAACACTCACTTTCAAAGCCAATTATCCCATGCCCAAAAGTCTCTCAGTTCTTGTAGCTATACTTAAAATTGTAGTTTGGACCTTCATCTCTCAGATTCTTTTCAATTTTAGTGCCCTTAGCCGATTACATTTTTTGCTAATTACCCCCAGAAAAAAACACCCCCAAAATGTCTAGTCGTCCAAGCCGAATTTCTGCAAGGATTTTGAGATGGACCCCTCCACTTCCGCAGCCAAATAGGGCCACATTTAAAGCCAGATATGGTCCAAATTTCATACCAAATTAAAGAGTGAACCCCCAGGTTGTCTTAAGCTTCACTTGTTCTACAATGTATCAGTTAATTAGCCTCCAAAGACCCCTTATTAAAAAAAAGTTGTGGCTACACACTTTATGATAATCAGCTCGGCGGAGCCATCTTGGATGGATTTTGTGTGCTGCACCCTTATGTATATATTGCTTAGCGCCCTCATCGTCTGTGTTTGATAACTTATAAAAGATACAGGTATCACTCTGACCCTATTATAGCCTCATTGATAACCTCTCTTAAACCTTTTTATGAACCTTATCTGTTACCCTTTGGTAGCATGACTTCTTTCTGAACATTAATGACGATATAGATAAGATCTATGCTTCATAAATTTTCTGTTAATTACAATTATTTACGATTGAGCAATCCCTTTATTTACTGGGTATACTATTGGGGGCGCCATTGTAATTTATCATGAGTTAAATATAACTTATGAGTCATGTTGTTGTAGTTCTAGTAATTTCACTTTTCAGACACGTTGATGTTCTCGAAACAAGCGGATGACACAGTCCACAGGTAAAACTAAAAGTCTTCCTTTTCCTGATGTCGTGTATAAGACTGATCATGTTGATCTTCTGAAAATATATTGATTGGGTGCAAGCTATGCATTTTTGTTTACCTCCTACTCCGAGCATGGAGGAAGTTAGTCCGAGTAACTTGGACCACAAGTCACCCTTTTTTGGCGAAATTTGGATTTTGGAGGGTCGGGTGACTGTCACCCGACCCTCCAAATTCCAAATTCCTACAGTACAGTACTACTATACTAGAACTACTACACTACTACTACACCATGTAATTGGATTTTAAGGCATTATTATGACTATGGAGTATGGACTGTAGTTTGACTTGAGTTTGACTTTGAGTAACTTGGACCCAACAATTGAACAAGTCACCCTTTTTTATCGAATTTTGAAATTTTGAGGGACGGGTGACTGAAGGGTCAAAATATGGAAATGTCATCTTTGAAGAATACCCCCAACTGAAATCCCCAGATTTACCGGTACCCCCCAAAACACCCGTGAGACCGTCCCACGCGCCTATTGACTGATTAAGGATTTAGTGAGAATTACTGATTCCAATACTGGTCATTTTTGTTTTACTCACGATTGGAAAAGGGAGAAATTTCCCCTCAGTTGACCGAGAACGGGTCGACGAGCCGAGTTGGGGTGGCCATCTTGGATTTGAAACTGCATGACGTCACGATGTACAGGCAGGTCCGCGTGCGGAGTGGTCTGCGGAAGTGTGTGCGCTCGCGATGCGATGTCCCGGACGTTGCTTTGCACTGCTGTTCAGGAAACAGTCGTAGGGCTCAACGCCTGCAAAATTAGATAAAAAAGGGTGACTTGTTGGGTCCAAGTTACTCGGACTAGTTTTTGATCCTAGGATCTACGGACTATTACCTGCCAGCAGGGATCGAAATAGGCCTTCTCTTTTCTAAACCTTTGAGATTCACATTTTGGTCATTAATCTTAAAAAGTTTGCAACGTGCTTAATATTATTCGAAAGTTATGAAAATGAATTCAAGGATTTTTAGATCACACATCAGGATGTTTCTTATGTTTGTTCTTGTGGCAGGAAATAATTATTTTCCCAAAGATACAATGTACCTTGCAATGGAGTTCCTAGGAATGAGTGCAAGATTGAAAGTCCAGATGCCCATGCTTGTTTTCATCTTAGCTGTTTCCTACTCATGGAGGTAAATATCAGTGCAGGGATTGTCTGGAAATTGTCCAAATTATCCCAAGATCTTTCAATCAACCTACAATGTGAATGTGTTTGTTCCTCTGCAATTTGTGACTCTTAACTCTAGTAACTGTGTAGTCAAGCAAAGAGGCCCCCAAAAATAAATTTCTGCTTCTGATTACCTGCACATTTCAAAATAGGGTAGGTAGGTGTGGATTTCTTTTTGGCCAATTCTTGTGTTTGTGTACAATCATATGGAGGCATCTGCATGTGGTCAAGCCTTAGGGGTAATAATAAAACGATCAAATTACACATTGAATTGTTATCATCATTGTTTCCCGATAAAAAAAACATGGGTCTTAGGCTAGATATAGGGTCGGTCGGGTAACCGGAAGCAGAATTATTTATGTGGGGCCAAAGCTGTCTGAGAACAGAGAAGAATTTTGCAAAATCTGAAAATTTTGGCAAAGTTCAAGTAATCTGACATGTAAAAGTTTGACTGTACAGGGACTGCAACCCAAGACCTCTGGTTTAGTGTACCAGTGTTTTCCCATCTGAGCTATCCAACCCTTAGATGGTGGCCTTCCCTAATAGTCATCTTTGCTGCAAGTGGTGGATTTCTCATGAAAGATCCTTTAGAAATCAAATCCATTAAGCTACAGTCACAATTCCTTTACTCTGACTTGTAATTCTGTACCCAATTCATTGGCATGGGTTACCACTGAAGAATTCATGACTGATCCTCCAACATCTTGACACATGGATAGAATTCTAATGGGAGAATTCTAACCAGTCTCACTTTGTAATTCCCTGGGCTGCCTTATTTTTCCTGATCACAATTTGGGTTGCCTGTTGTCAGTCTTGACGTTGCAGAGAAACAGGGAGCAGATATGACCGGTGGAGAGACGAGGCAAGGTTTGGTCCATGATGATGGCCAGGACCAGGTCTTGAAGCTCCTTGAGACGGAGACGGAGTTGTCCTCTCCCGATGATCCTTGCTGGAAGAAGGAGAAGTATTCCACGGAGGGCCCGTGCCAAGCATGCGATGAACACGCCTTGGTACGCATGGAGCTATATGGACAAGTCCAAGCTTTACCCTGCTGCTTCATTTCCCTCAGCAAGGAATCCCAAGTATTCTATCCAGATTGGGAGATTTGGGACAATAGCAAAGATGATTTTAGTGGACTGGGACTTGAACCCGAGACCTCTGGCACAATGTGCAACATGCCCGATTGTTTTGAAATTGGGAGCATTGATTTTTTTAATGCAAAATCGCCCAAAACTAGGCTGAAAACCCACTCAAGGTTAATTGCTAAAGAAAGAAGGAGATAGAGAGGGATTCAGGAAGACTGGAGATGGGAATAAAGTAATTAACATTCCCCTTTAAAAGGGTAAGATCGTAGGCAGGGGAAAACAAGAACCAGGAAGGGAATTCCAGCTAGAGGCAGAAAGTGGGAAGAAGCCGTTCTGATACCTCTCCGTTCTACACCTTGGGCTGAGTAAAAGATAGATAAATAGCAGTTAAGTAATATAATCTTGGGTTCTTTCATGATGTCACCTGATATTTGATCCTCAGACTGAAGATTACTTATAGGGGACCTTTAGGTAGCCAAAGTTCCTTTTTTTCTGGGATATGTGTCTTTAGAGGGTCTATAGAGATTTCCTCTGACAGACAAAGGCTGATTAGCATGTCCGTAGGAGCAGTCCAAATCTGCGGAAGCGCATGCAAATATCGAATCTGAGTATATCCATTAGACATTTGATGACTCGAAGGCGCTTGTGTTCCACGAACATCCGTGTGAATTTAATGCTGACTGTCAAAAAGCATGTGACTGAAAAAAACTCTCTAGGTACTGGTACGATCATGTTCAGGTATCCAGTATTTTCACAGGAAAAAGGAAGGGATTATTGTCTGGATTTGCTTCTGGTTCCAATGATCAAAGCCATCTCTGAATAATTGAACTAATGCACATTTTATTGTCTTTTGTTCATAATTTTGTACACAAAATCAGTTCGTGAAGGTGATACAGAAACATTGGATCTAATTAAGTTTTGGGCCATCTTTGGAATGAGGCAAAGTTTGTCTTACATTCTTCAAATTGCGGCAATACTACTGACGACAGTAGGCATGGTATATCTTTTATTCTATCAACTCTAGCAGTGACCTTCATGTCTCCATTGTTTTCTTAGCAATATGCCAGTTACTGTTGCAGTGAGACGGGATTTCGACAGCTTGTACGATGCCAGATGTCCAACTCTCCAACTTACAAAAGGTGAGGTTCATCTTTCCTCATCTGTATTCCCGCTTTATTGTTTGCTTGAGAATGTTTGGAAATGAAACTGAGAGAGTAAACGATAATGATTGCCTTACCCCTTGTGTGTATGACATGTCTTCAAGAAATCATTGCAAATGCAATGCACAGAAGTACAACAGAACTGAAAATAATTGGAGATACTGACGTTAAATTTCGGCTGGATTTTATCCCAGGGCAGACAAGGCCTGCTAGGATTGAAACATCAATTTTTTGTGATGTTTAATAATGCTCAAATATGGGTTAATGTGCTGCTGCAAACTGACTGACCAAGATGACCAAAATGCAAATATTAAAAATTAGGAGGGCCTGACATTTCGATCCTCTTAGGACTTTCTTCCGGATCCTTTGAGAAAGGTCCTACTAGGATTGAATCATCAGGCCCTCTTTATTTGTGATCATAAATACATGTAGGTAGTCACTCTGCCTTTGAGAAAGGTCCTACTAGGATTGAATCATCAGGCCCTCTTTATTTGTGATCATAAATACATGTAGGTAGTCACTCTGCCCTTGAGAAAGGTCCTACTAGGATTGAATCATCAGGCCCTCTTTATTTGTGATCATAAATACATGTAGGTAGTCACTCTGCCCTTGAGAAAGGTCCTACTAGGATTGAATCATCAGGCCCTCTTTATTTGTGATCATAAATACATGTAGGTAGTCACTCTGCCCTTGAGAAAGGTCCTACTAGGATTGAATCATCAGGCCCTCTTTATTTGTGATCATAAATACATGTAGGTAGTCACTCTGCCCTTGAGAAAGGTCCTACTAGGATTGAATCATCAGGCCCTCTTTATTTGTGATCATAAATACATGTAGGTAGTCACTCTGCCTTTGAGAAAGGTCCTACTAGGATTGAATCATCAGGCCCTCTTTATTTGTGATCATAAATACATGTAGGTAGTCACTCTGCCCTTGAGAAAGGTCCTGCTAGGATCGAAACGTCAGGCCCACTAAATTTTGAGATTTGCATTTTGGTAATTTTAGTCAGTAACCGGGATTTGCATTTTGGTAATTTTAGTCAGTAACCAGTTTACAACATTTTTGTATATCACTCATAAATAGGTTTTAATAATTTTGCATTAGTGTACTGAAGCTATAACTGCAGTTCTTGTTTCTGCATTTCTTTGGTGGTTCCTGTGTCTTCAGTTGTCCCAAGACTAGATGGGCCATGGAACGTAGTTTCTGGACATTTGAGGGTGTCATGCTTGCTGTGGGATTGTCATCATTTTTCGTCGTCATCTTCAGACGAAGGGCGTTGGACTGGGAAGCTTTGCAGAGAGTCAAGAAACAGATAGCCAACTCTGTGTGATAGTGGGATGGAAGGGAGGGGATGATGTCAGTCAGGAGATCATCATTCATGTCGATGAGAGGCTGATGACGATATCTTCTTGCCTTGCTGACTCTAATGGCCTTTTCACACTACACTAATGCCCAGGGAAATTCCCAGGAAATAGACACAGACCTTTTCCTTGTTCACACTACAGGAGTTTAACCTAGCAATTCACCTTGGAAATCTTTTATCCTAGTGATTTGCAATCCCAGCTCAGGAGTAGAGTTAATCGAGCTAACCGTGGTTATGCGTACTTCCGGGGAAATAGTGTGACTGAGGCGGGTTTAGTTAACCCCAGGGGTTGTGTACTGTGACCGAGACCAGCAGGCCATTTTTTTCGTAGGTAAGAGAAATTGTTCATGATTTACAAACATTGATTATTCGTAATTTTTTTATTTTCCCTCCCAGACGTAAATAACAGTATTTCATGAGAAAATCATGAAGAATTGTTTACTCGCCCTTCGGGGAAAAAAAGAAATGGTGACTGGCAGTGCATGGTGGTTTTGACACTCGTTGACACTCGTTACAGGTTGTTGTTGTTGACTGATTGGTAGTTTGAACGGACTCGGCAAATCCCTTGGAAATTATTTTCCAACTTTGGTGAATCGTTGGTGGAATTATAGTTATAATCCCCTTGAAAATTCCGGCAAAAAGAAATTCCTTGGAAAAAGCTGGGCAGTGTGAAAAGCTTGGAGTCCAATGACCATACAGGAGGGATATACACTATACAGTATAACTTTGAAAGGATGGTTGTGGAATTGTTTTTTGGTGTATGGTTGTGGAATTGGCTTTTATCAATACAATGTAACGTCGCTATAACAAATGCTGATAATTATACCGAACATTTGGCTATAATGAACATGCCCTTTGGCTCCCAATTTGTGTACAAAATATGTGGCCGCAACTGCTGTATAACAAACGACCGCTATACCAAACAATTTTCATGGATCCAGGGATGTTTGTTATAGCGACGTTCAACTATAGTTGCATTTTAGGCATTGTTTTTTCCCTGTTTAATGAAGAAAACTGGGCTGGTAGGGAGTAAACTCATACCTGTTCCAATTTTTTATTTTTTTTATTATGGCAATAATTTGATTGTGGCAATTTCAAACCTTGAATTTGGTCGTTTATGTTGGGTTTGAAAGCGCGCTCTATACAAGTTTCCTTGGCAAGTAATAAACAAGAATTTGAAAATTAAAGAATTTGAGAATTTTCCTGCTGGGATCAAATCAGGACCTCTACTTTTGGGTTCAATATTATGGCTACCGGTAATAAAGAGCATTGGACCTATCGAGAGAAGAGATAAAATCAAAATATTGGCACCCTTCTATTTTTGTCTGCCATTTATGATTCTAGATTAATATAAATTCATTATTTTCAAAGTTTTAAAATTTCAACTTTTTTTTGATATCTCAACTCGCCCAAATGTTCAAGTATAGGAACAATGGAGAAGACAAAGCCGTGTCCTCAAACGTATGGTGAAACAAGTGTCTGTACATGTACATAATGTATGTGTATGTGCACATTATATGTATTTTGAAGAAGAAATAATTTTTTTTACGGGGGTAAATCAAAATTAGGGGTGGATGGGTTGGTCCATGAAAAATTGAAAAAAAACCCTCTAAAACACAGAAAATTATGAACAGCCCCTAAAGCCATATCAAAAATGGATATTATTTAATATGAATTTTAACCAAACCTGACAAGTTGGTAGATTTTTTTTTCAAATAGCACTTAGGACATCTGTATGGATGTGCTTGGAATTTCAATTTCATTTTCAATCAAGTGTGCTAGCATTTATTGCTACATCATTTGAGGTGTACAAATGTATATTGAACATGAACATATTGTATTTACAATTTGTATATGTATGAATATTAAATGAAATCAGTGTAAGTATTGTATAATGGCACGTGTCTTTGTATATGAAATAAAATGGGAGTGGTCACTGGAATGATAATTGTGATTGTTTCTGATTGAAGAACTTTGAGTGGATAGAGAATGCATTGATGAACATACACGACAGACATTAGATGTAAACACAGGTATACATGTACATAATATACAAAGATTTATGTGAAAGGCAATCAATGTACATGGACTATTGTATTTATATTAATTTCATGTTTTATATACCTGGTGTATGCATGCACTGTAGTAGAGTATATGTACACGTATACACATATTTAGAGGGTGAAAATAAAATGGAACAATTATCGTCAACACTCCAATAATTCATTGAAGGGCTTGTTGGAGTAATATGTTAACTGGCTTCTTAAAAAAATGAAATACATGTACAGTAATTTGACTGTGGTGCCATGAATTCTCTAGTTTTTAGAATGAGCCTACTGAATATATTCTGATCGTCGTGGAGTTAGGCCCAATCCTATCACAGATAGACATCAAGAAAACAAAGACCTAACAGATAAACAAACGCATAGGATTAATTTCCGAATGATGTTTTAATTATCCATCAGTGTTTTTACATTTGAGGGGAATTTTGTTTTCTGAACAATATAACCAAGTGAGACAATGTGATTCGAGGTGAATCAACTATGCCCCAAAAGATCCCAAGGGTATGAATTGTTTGGCCATCTGAAAGAGCTTTTCGAGCAGATGTGCATGGGACATGACCACCGGAGGCTGTGGCATTAAGGTGGAGGCTTCAGAGATCTCCGTGAGGCCTTGTGGGATTAGTTGAGGATTCTTAGATGCGCTGTTGAGGTGGTCGGAATCCAGAGGTTACTGGCTCCGTCACCTGAAGGTTCTGGATGCCACCAAAGTCCTGAAAAAAAAAAATAGGGACAAATATTTGAGTCAATAGAAAAGGGAAATATACAAAAATTAGAAGGGCCTGACGATTCGATCCTAGCAGGATAGAAATAGAAAATTTCAATAGAAAAGGCATTCGTGAAGTGATATCCTATCTTTTTTGATGAAAACGAGGAGTCAGATAGGTAGAAAAGCTACTCTAGATTGGTCCAGGGCGTGAACTATCCTTTGGACCTTACCAGGCCTTGTCTCAATCCTTTGTCAAAGGCCTTTGCCTAAACCTTTGCCTAAGAAAATTTGAGTCTGAGACCTCTGGTTTCTAGAGCAATGCACCAGCACTTGAGCTATCCAGCCCTCTGGTGGGGGCCTTCAGTTTGTTTGAAATACTCCACACTCAATAAGCGTTATCTTTTAATCAGCCAGAAGTCTAACAAATGACGTTCGCTGACCAAATGTAATATTGAAAATATTAGGAGCGCCTGATGTTGTGATCCTAGCAGGACCTTTCTCAGAGGCTGCCTTTGAGAAAGGTCCTGCTAGGATCACAACGTCACGCCTAATTTTTGATATTCGCTTTCAGGTCAATTAAGCAGTTAGCAGCATTTCTGCATATTACTGTAGACAAATGTACAGTGGAACACTGCTATAACAAACGCCGAACACCAAACATTTGGCCGTAACGAACATGCCCTTTAGCTCCCTATTTTTTGTGTAGAAAATATATGGCTGCAACTGCTATAACGAAGGACCGCTATACCAAACGACTTTCATGGATCCCGGTATGTTCGTTATAGCGACGTTCTACTGTAGTTGCATTTTGGGCATTGTTTTTTCCCTGTTTAATGAAGAAAACTGAAGATCCACTGTATTATCATTAGAATGTGAAGTGTTCAGGTTATAGGGGTTGTGAGTGGTGAGAGGACGTACCAGGGCTTTGAGCATTTCCTTTGTGTCTGGGTCCACCTCAATGATGTCTTGCTCAATGGCAGACACATCAGGGACATAGTTGTCTCTCCTCTCACGTTCCTCCTCCTGCAGTTTGATGGAGATTCCACGGACTGGGCCAGCCTGGATTCTCTTCATCAGATGGGTCACAAAGCTGCAAAACAGACACAGGCACGTCACAATGCTCAGGTTAGTACTGCAATATCTATGGACAATATCTATGGATATTTGGCTGAAGCTAGATGACATTACAAAGCTGGCCATGGATCGAATTGTCTGGAGAAGCTTTGTAGTCGCCTACTTCGCAGCCGAATGAAGGAGGATCTATGGGCTTGTTCAATTCTAACTTGCAGTAAGCATCACAGTCAATTTGGTTATATCAACAATTAGAAGTGCCCAACGTTTCGATCCGAGCAGGACCTTTCTCAGAGGCAGAATTTTGGTTGACATCATGCTTGCTTTTGGTTGATATTACAAAATCTTGAAGACCATATCAAATATAACTTGGGTTACATTACACAAAAAGATAACTAGGGGGCCATGTCACAATATCTTGGGGGGCCATGTCACAATATCTTGAGCTAAGTATCGCAATCACTCTTGTCCATATCACATCTTGGATACACAGAGGCCCTAGATACACATCTCAATATCTAGGGGGCCCTATCGTAATACCTTGGGACACATGACACATGTCACAACATCTTCAGACCTCACAAAATCTACTCATTCTTACAATTCAAAACTGGTTCTACCGAAAGGTTCTTTTACCAACTTGTGATTCAGGAGAAATGGTTCCGAGAGCCAAACATCCTCTGCTGACCATTAGGGAAACTTTGAGGGCAAAGATGTAAGCGTCATGGCCATGCTCTGCCTATCATCAGCCGTCGTGTTGGGGGGGGGGGGGGGTAGGTTCAAGCAGCCACTGGCCTTGCTAGTCCAAACAACCAGTATTGAAATCTGTGAATCCAAAAACACTCGTACGGGTGTTTTCGGCGGTAAATCTGGGGATTTCGGTCGGGAATGGTGGTAGGATTGAGACTACTGGTTTCCGTGGACCCTACAGTCACCCGACCCTCCAAATTTCAAATTTCGATAAAAAAAAAAGGGCGACTAGTCGGGTCCAAGTTACTCGGACTATGGCCTGGCAGGGATTGGACTAACTCACCCAGCAATCTTGTTGCGCAGCTTCTTGCTAGGGATGATAGCGATCTCCTCGCATACTCGTTTGTTGGTGTGGAAGTCCAGGGTCAGGCGAGTGTAGTACTTCTCAATAATCACCCTGGCTCCCTTCTTCACGGTCTTTGTCCTTACACGCCCCTACAATGGAATTTAGACAGAGATTTATCAAGTCAAACAATAAAAACAAACCGTAAAAAAACTGACAGGGAACTTTTCAACAATTTTGAACATTGGTCATTGGCAAAGACAACTTTGGACCAGGAATTCATTGCTAAATCTTTGCCAAACTTAAGTTTTTGAATACTGACACTCTGAACATCTGAGCTATTTAGCCCTCCTTACCTTAGATGGCAGACTTCACAATTAATTAGTAAGCTAATCTTTGCCGGGGTGGGGGCGACAGTCAGAACTCAAGCATTAAATCTCCAGAGATCACATCCCCCCAATGGGATCATGAAAACAAAATATCATTGCTGGGTAATATACAAAAATGGTGTATGTGAGATTTAGTATTTACAGTTACACCTCGCATTTTTACTGAATAAATTACTACCGTACCGTGTACCGGTATTATTTTTTATATAAAAACAAAAATCCTTGTGTTCAATTCCTCACATATCAGTCTCTTTGATCCTTTCCCTTTGCTTTTACAAAACAGCCTTCGAATTACCACAACCTTGTCTGTGAGTCAAGTTACTACAGTACAGTACTGGCTGTAACCATCCATGTCAAATGGCATGTGCAACTAAACACTAAACTAAAACACCGACATGACTGCCATGAAATTGGTAATTACACACTACCGAGTGACCGGTCTTCAAAGTGAAATAAAGTCAAATTACAGGGCTTTGTAAAGCACGTCCACCAGCATACTTTGACCAACATATCTGGTATTGAAAGGCAAAAGAATTCCAGGACACGGAGGTACTCAAAGGGCTTAATGAACATTGTTCGACTGAAGGAGTGTGTTGGAATTCAGGAGGTGAAACATGTTACAATAACGTACGGACGACGACGTGTTTAGAAATTGACATGAGATTTCTGGCAGGTTTTAACGAGATGATCACAAAGATACAGTTCAAAAACATAGCCATCATGATCTCTGAAAACACCTCAGTGTGATTTTATCGTGGTAAATGGAACGAATTGGGTGATTGAACGGATGGGGCACGATTTATTTCGAGATATAATTTCCCTCACCATCTTGAATCATCGGCCATTAAAAGAGACCGATAATAGGCAGGCGGCTCCTAGACGTCGAAGTGCGTTTTTGTGCGGTAGGAACTGGCAATGTAGAATACCTGACTATTCAGTTGATGAACGTTGAGGGCGGTATTCCTTACATCCATAGGGCTAAAAAAAAGGCTATAATACAGTACAGTTTACTGTACATGTACTGTACATGCACTTTTACTTATTCAATAGTTCTTTTCCCATAATATTATACCATGATTATACATACAGTGTACTGTTTTGTCATCCAATTAGTTTGGAGAGCCCCCAGACAGAAACCAGTTTCTTTTGGGCAATTCTACGGAAGCTAACTGGATGTGGTTTCTGTGTTATTATTTTTTTCTTAATTTGTTGTGATATAAGTGTTTTGTGTTGATGATTATATTTTTTGCTTTCCCTAATTCAGTGTTATTGTACTTGGAGTGTGATGTGATGTGTATAGTTACATGTGTACATGTATATCTCGGAAAGAAATAAACAAATACAAAGAAAGTGTACTTTTTTTGTCCCCTTTCAAAGCAGGGTTTTAGCCTCATCTTGTAAATTTAGTGCCAATTTGTACTCAAATCAGGATTTAGTTGGACCCATTCCACATAGATCTTCTCTCGTTATGCAGGGTGACGGGATGTACACGTACAGCCATGAGGCAAACTAGAAACGATCGCAACTATAATTCACGGTCAAAATGCACCCCGGAAAAAGTCGATATCATTTATTATTGTTACATGTATACCTTTTTTTCCAGTAAATTAAAGGACTTCCAGACTCTCCCCTCCAAAAGAATAAGTAACTCACAACTATTGGAAGACGTGACCTTGAGATTCTTCGTAAAATAACCTTCCTGACGAAAAGGAAAATACCGACATGATCTATCCCAGAAGTCAATGTACAGAGCAATTTGCACTTCTTTCCTTTTTTAGAATTGGACATTCAGATATGAACTGCCGGTCACTTCGTTTCACAAGTATCGTCTACATCCAAACACTCACCCTCCTTGTATTTCTATCTTTGTCAATTTAGTAACAGGAATCATTTAAAAAGAACCCCGCGTTATCACAATTATGGTTTTAATTGAAAAAATGACTCGGAAAATCAACGCAAACAAAGACAATGTATTTCCTTTAAAATGTATTTTATTATCCACACGCAAAGTCCCAACACTAAAAACCAAAAAGGAAAAAACAAAATACACATGTAAAAGTAAATTTAACTATAACAGGAGGTATCGATTACAAGACTTATAGGTTTGAAGTAAAAAAAATCCCTGATTCCCATAAACTATGAAACTCTCTGAGAGACATTACAGGTAAAACTAAAGACATTGGAGGATTGTGGCTATTACTAGTCGTACATACATACTTAGCATTAAAATGAATATGGTTTGTAGGATGTGGAAGCAAAGGAACTTTATACACTGTATATATCATCACCAATTACATGAACAAGTCACAATAAGCAAAACGTGTATATATCATCTGGAAAATAACAGAACAGTGCAGGAATACTTATGTGATAATTTATACAATCAGAAGTCAATAAAAAAAACACAAAAACACTCTAGTGAAAACTGGAATTTGACTTCTACATCACACACAATTAACACACTTCCTGGTTGTTTTGTTAGTCGATATCTCGAAGCAAATGAATGCCCTCTTTGGTGGTCTAAAAAACTAAATATTTGCCTGTGTTCTGATGCATAATATCTTTGATTTTCTGATCGTTTCAATCTGGAAGAAGTTTGCATAAGGACCTCTTGAATCGTTGGACAGTGGTGACTGGTGAGGTTAGTGGCCATTTTCAGTCACTCAAACAAATGCATACAAAAAGTACAAAATATAAAAGTACTGTGACTGTATAAAAATACTGCATCTATGTGTCCCCAAATCAGAGAAAATGAGATGCAGAAAAATTACACCAATAAAGGCTTTCCCAATCTTATTCGGAGATATTGAAACCAAAGTTAGTAATGTGATTTCATTTACATGCAAAGGTCTAAAAAACACGTAAAATGAAAGACATCAGCGATTAAATTCCAAGTTTTATACAAACATTTGACTCATCTTATGAACTGATTTTCAGCAGAAAAGTTCTCTTACACCAGAGAAAAACAAATAAACATCTTGAAGGTGTAAAATGCCTCACTTATTTGTGAGTCCGGGTTTAAATATTTACAGATGCATAAAAGTATCGAGACCCAGTGTTGTCTGACAAAACGAGATATTCCCTGGGAATCAAGGTAACATACCCATCAGCCCATGATACTAAAAAGAGGATTTCTATTGGGAAGCATGCTTCCTATTGGTAGCTGATATGTAGCCTTTTGTAACTCAGTAACTCGGTGAACCAAACTGACAAATCTCCTAGATAAGGTGGTTTGAAAGATCCATGAACCACGTCTCCCCTTCATAGATAAAAAATAGACATCTGAGATGCTCAAGGCAGCTTAATACAGCAGCTTAGCCAAGACAGCGGCGAAGAGCGCCACCAAGAGGCTGGACTTGACCATGTTGGAGCCACTGGGAGAGTCTACGTTGCACTTTTCTCCGGAGCAGCATGTCTTGCATGATCCCCAGGCCTCGTTCTTGCAGTTGTCTGAGTCAGAGCAGGACGTTCCGGATGGACCGGCGCAGCCCCGACGGATGAACCAGAAGTTGCTATCATCACTGGGACCACCAGACTGGAAGGTTTCAGACTGAGCAGAAGGAAAAAAAAACCAAGTTGACAGGATTTGACAAGGATTGCTTTCCATGAAGTGACCGTGTTAACACTTTAAAACTTTCACTGGACCTCTGGTTTTTGTACTGTACCAGCGCTTTTAGCACCTGAGCTATCCAGCCCTTAGATGGCGGCCTTCCCAAATAGTGAACTAGTCTTTGGCACACCAGTGTTCTTACCATCTGAGCTATCCAGCCCTTAGATGGTGGCCTTCCTAAATAGTCAACTACTCTTTGGCACACCAGCGCTCTTACCATCTGAGCTACCCAGCCCTTAGATGGTGGCCTTCCCAAATAGTCAACTAGTCTTTGGCACACCAGCGCTCCTACCATCTGAGCTATCCAGCCCTTAGATGGTGGCCTTCCCAAATAGTGAACTAGTCTTCGCAAGGGTTAAGGTGCCAGCCAAACAATTAAGAAAAAACATTTTGTTAGTTTTACCCACAAAACAAGCTTGTAAAAGAATATTCATTTTGTGCTGAGTGACAGAATATGAAATGAACACCATTTCAGATGTTTAACAGCATTGACTGAAAACATACATGTACATTGCTGGCACCATGGTTCACAACAGAACTGACGCATGACTGCATGTACAGGTAGTGTTCAGTACATGCATGTGCTGCATAGCGGTAGTCAAAGTCCTTGGTTCAGATTAGAGAGCTCATGAAGAGCTGTAGTGTAAAATAGACTGCCTGCAAATAATGCATGGGTGCCCATTCACGTGCATGCAGTCTACTGTACACTATACATTGTACACACAAGTGACAAAAGGTAACCCAATGGGTTGTTTGTCCTGCATACCTACATCAACTCCTGCCAGTGGCAGCTATGTGTGCCAATGGATGTATTGTACTGATTCATCAGCTACCCACACTGAGGCATTTCACAGTCAACTAGTTCTGATTAAGTTTCGGCAAAATCTATAACACTCCAGACATTTTGAATGCCAACTGCCAACACAATGAACACATAGTAGTACTCTTACTTTATGGATAAGGCCAGGGCATTACAGATTTCAGGCAACAACTAGGCTATCTACTGTGGAGTGTAGGCCTCATGGGTGCAAGGGTTTTCCCTGCCTTTTTGTGTGTCCAAAGTGACATCTAATTATTTGCTAGATGAACAGGCTTGTTTATTAGAAAGATGTTATCATGAGGAGGAACGAGTGTAAAGCACTGTGCCTGCTGGAAAATGCTTTCTCTATCACTCCGCAACATGTTGAAGCGCTTTTGACTTGTGATAATATTCCTGCCATGATTTTCACCCCTGAAGTGGCATTTTTGGGTGACTTTTCCCTTGGATGGCCCATCCAAGTAGTGAGGTGGGCTGCCTCAGTTTATGCAATGGAAAGCCTGATAGGTACATTATCCAAGTACAACTAAAAATTTCAATAAAATTAACTTTAAATAAAAACATTATACATCGACAAGCTCTCACTTTAATTAGTCATTCCATTTCCAAGTAAGACTTTCAGCAGCGAGTCGGATCAAACTTTAATGGACAACTTCACAAGTAAAACAACTTGAGAGGATGTACATTCTTTCTAGATGTAACCATATAAATTCATCCCAAGTATCACGGTTTATATCTACTTTGTTAAGTGTCCAATAAAACCTCATGGGCAATTTCACAACTCAAGTTTTCAGACATTGATTTCATAATGTTGACAGGCTTGAGGCAACAAAAAAATAGTTCTGCTTCTGAGTACATGGCATTTCAATATAGGGTAGTTGGTAGAGTTAGGAAATATTTTTCTTTGCCAATTTTGTCGGTGTACAATCATATGGAGGCATCTGCATGTGGTCAAGCCATAAGAAAAATAATTAGTGAAATACACATTGAATTTGTATCATCATTGTTTCCCGATAAATAAATTTAGGGTCGCAGGCAAGAAATAGGTTCGGTCGAACTTAATTCTGCCTTTGAGAAAGCAAAGGTCCTGCTAGGTTCAAAACGTCAGGCCCCCGCCCTCCTAATTTTTGATACTTGTTATTTTAATTACCGGTCCGGTACCCACACCGACCAAAGGTTTATCCTTTGTCAATATCCCCCTCACAAATTCAAATTGACCTTTGTGACTTCTTGACAATTAAACAAAATGTAAAAGACATAAGTATGCTATCAGTGAAATAAACCTACGTGACTTTGAAAAATGGAAAATCTCATCACGCTCATAATTAACAATGCTTGTTTTTGAATATAAAAAATGTTTGGTATTCCTGCCCACTTCTTTTTGAAGAAATCTCATGATTTTTAACCGGGAAAAATTATTTTAAAAAAAGGAGTTTTTATATACCTATACGGTACCTGTACTCGGTTGTCACTGTTGAAATTGTCAATTTGTACGAGTTAAGTTTTGATTAAAAAAGAAAAAGAAAAAAACAGACAGCCATCTTGGAAAAATGACCCAGTCGGTTATTTTAGATAAATGAGTCGGTCGGACATTTAAAAAAACAACGAAAAAAAAGAAGGGCCTCCTTGTTACCATTTATTTGGCCTTCACAACGAAAATGTAATTTTTTTTAGAGGGCCTGACATTTCAAACCAAGCAGGACTTTTCGCAACAGAATTCTGCCTTTGAGAAAGGTCCTGCGTGGATCGAAATGTCAACCCTCGACATTGTTGAGAATCCTTGTTCTCCAAATATCTATATTTTTGGGATTGAGCTAGGAGACAGACCACTAGGGGTACTTACAAAGCAGTAGGAGTTGCACTCTACTTCTTCTGTGTCCATATACTCCATGGCGTCGGTCCAACATCCATTTTCTTTGGGGTTCGCGCCGTCGTATTCACACTGTAGGCACGTCATCTGAGCACTGCAGATTGTGGCTGTAGTACAAAGCAAAGAATTGCAGGATGATTCGACCAGTAACATACAGTAATATGCAAACATGTTCCAAACTGAGATGACCAAAAAGCGAAAACAAACAATTAGGAGGGCTTGAAGTTCAGAACCTAGCAGGACCTTTGTTAATGCCATTCAGAAAGGATCAAAATGTCAGGCCCTCCTAATTTTTGATTAAATGATAACTAATGTGAAACTTCAATAGAAATGAAGGGGTTGTTCATCGCTGTGGTGTAGACAAGTAGAAAGGGTGATCAAAGTCACGCGATGTGTAGTTGCTGGTGGCGACGTTTCAGACGTCACGACCGCCGACCCACCACGGACGGGGCCGCTAGTGGACGCCAGAATCGCGCCCCAAACCGCAAGATCACTAAGTACTACGACGTCCGCAAACTGGTACACAGGAACCGGCAAAGCGGACATAAACGGATGCCGCAGCGCGCATTCTTCAGTTGCCCGATGAAGGTTAGCAGTTAGCAACCGAAACATCGCCACCAGCAACGACACATCGCGTGACTTTGATCACCCTTTCAACTTAATGTGAAACTTGTTATTGTGGATTGATGACTGATTTCATGATGTCTGATTTGTTGTCAATTTGAAGTTTCTACTTTTCTGTTGATTTACTGCTGTACGCAAAAAGTGGTTTTAAACTGTGAATATTCAAACTAATACAAAAAACTGTTGCTCACTGACTAAAATGACCTGTATGTATACATGAATCTCAAAAGTTAGAGGGCCTGACATTTTGATCCTAACAGGACCTTTCTCAAAGGCAAATTCAACAAAGAAAGGTCCTGCTAGCATTGAAACATCAGGCACTCTCTTTTAATATTCAATCTAACCAAAGTCTTGCACATATCAGGGGCAATAGCCATTGAGACCTAGTAATATGCACGTAGATGTTTCACAAACTGACTTCTTTAGATGAACATTATCTTCTTAGTCTTACCAATGCATGCCAGCACAACCAGGAGAAGGTAAGTGGAGGAATTCATGTTGCTAAAAGGGTGTGTTCTAGAAAAAGCAAAAACACAAAGAAGCAAAGAGTTAAAATAATGCAAATAAAAATTAAACCAATTTGTGTCTTTTAAACAATTCTAGCCCTCAATCATTAATTAACGATTCCATAGAACAAACACGACTAAGTATTTTGAAGGATGGGGTTAAGGTTAAAAAAAACCCACTGAATTATTTCAACAATCTTAGTTAAAGGGATAACACAACATTGGTCGAGGTCAAAGAACAGCATCAGTTTACGTTGTCTGATCCAACATATGCATGAAATTTAGCACACCTGTGAAAATTTCAGCAGAGTCTGCCAACGGAGTCTCCAGAAAGTAGTTCAAACCGCTTCATTTGCTTCGCAAAAATGCAGCATTCGACGTTTTGTTCCGAAAAATCATTTAGATCTAGGAGTGAGATGTGAACGATTTCTTGACTTTTACTCTTGCCTGAAATATTTTTATCAGGCACCGAGCAAAGCACTAAGCATTCAGTGTTTACCACGTCGAGTAAGGGCAAAACCTCTTTGATATGTTTGAATTTTACTCTTTTCTCAAAAATACTGCATTTTACTAGACAGAAATATTTCAGTTCACTTAGGTTTCTACCATAACCATCTTCAACCTGTATACAGTTTCATGTAAATCTGTGAACATTTGTTTTTTGATGTTACCAATGTTGTGTAGGGCTAGTAGGGGCCTTCAAGGTAAAAGGAAATCCCAAACAGCTTCACCAATTTGAGTTTTAAAAAAGCAAATAATTATTAAGCGTATTTCTAGAGGCTTTCTACTTTCCTGCGTTTCATTAAGACCTTATGTTCTCCATTTACCTGAATGAGACTAAAATACATATGAAAGATTGAAAATAGCACCAAGGGTGAATAAGTAACAATTGCACATCCTATGAAACTAAACTTGTTACTTGTGGCAGTTTTCCCAAAATCTTACCTTGCACACCACAGTGTTGTACATGGAATTTCAAATACAGTAGTCAGTACTCATTAAAAACACCTGTACAAAGCAAGGCAGGTTTATGTACCTCCCTATTTCTTATCTAGGTTTGGACTTCACACTATCCGCATTCTTGGGAATTCACAGTCAACAGACAAACAATAAACCCAAACCTATCAGCCTCTTGTCAGTCGTAAAACGTTGGCATTGGGGCCCAACTTTTTGATCTAAGCACGACCTTTTAAAGTTTTATGATTATCAAAGGCAAAGTTGCCGTAAACTGACAAGAGATTCTGCCTTTGGGAAGAGGCACAACCATTACTAGTTTTATCATTTTAGTTTGTTTAGACTAAAGTCAGTGGCTAATGTTCCCTAATATAAGTTATAAGAACTTTTTCATTCCAATCTGCAAGGGAAAACACTCTCGACCTTTTTTTAACAAAGCAGTTTAAAAACTCTAGTGTCTCTACATCTTCACTACAGTAGGCCTACTTCCAGAAAAAAAGAATAAACAATTCAGAAAGTGTTCATAGTTATTTGTTATCACAAACCCGATCAGCTGACAAGAGGACAAAGTTATATCTTGGGCTTAGGGATAATTAAATTGATAAAATTGATAAAGAGTTGACTAGCCAAACATTTCAACTAATTCAGTCAATCATTGTACTTTATAAAAGGCCTACTGCAGGGAAATATCTCCCTTTTCCCAAAACTGCCAAAAGAATGACCAGTATTATTGAAATCAGTGATTCTCACTTAATCCAAAGATGGATGTGTGGGACGGTTTCACGGGTGTTTTCGGACTAAAATCGGGGGTAGTCGTCATCGTTACTTGCTCGTGTTTTCCTGCTAGTGCTAAGTCGCTGGGACCCTAGTTGCGGTAACCGTAACCCTCATCCTCCCGAAGGTCGGAGACCTGAGGGTTACGGGAACGTATGTACAAAATTATAGCGAGGTTTTTGTTTTTACCATTTTGGAAACACCACTGTCCCGATCGCCCCCTTTTTCCACCCTTTTGAAAATCGCCACACACAATCTAAGGACATGCACTTGATCCCAAATGTATACTGAATGTGATCAGATAACTCAAAACATCGTGGGTAAAATACGCATATCCATGGTTGTATACAGTACCAGTCGGCTCTTCACAGGACGATGACCTGCGCGCGCACCACGAGTGTGGACTGTTATTGCGAAACAGCAAATAGCCGTCGTGCGGGAATACGTCACGAGACTAAGCGCTGATTGGTCGAGACGCCAGGTTCGGATTCCGAACCTGGCGGAGACGTTGACGGGACATTTACAGACAGTATTTTGGTGAGTTTCTGCCCATTTTTCGGAAAAGTATTTTACCCACGATGTTTTGAGTTATCTGATCACATTCAGTATACATTTGGGATCAAGTGCATGTCCTTAGATTGTGTGTGGCGATTTTCAAAAGGGTGGAAAAAGGGGGCGATCGGGACAGTGGTGTTTCCAAAATGGTAAAAACAAAAACCTCGCTATAATTTTGTACATACGTTCCCGTAACCCTCAGGTCTCCGACCTTCGGGAGGATGAGGGTTACGGTTACCGCAACTACTGGGACCCATGAACTATCGCCCGACACCCTCAAAACTTTGAAAAAAAAGGCGATTGTAAAGACTAAAAAGGGTCCAATCGTCGAAGTTACTCGGACTAGTTCATACACCTATGAATCTATGATCGTACATAAGCTCCTTTGATAAAGGGATATCAAGAGATAAAGGTCGTTTCTTTCAATCATTAATTTCTGACGTCCCAAGTTAGGACTGACGACGAGTGAATCGTCACGTTTCTCGGAAGCAGGATTTCCTGAGTAGACCCGTCACGACTGACACTAAGGCCTCGTCTTTTCCTCCCAAAACGCATCAAAATAACGAATTTACCGCATTTTGTTCAATTCTACATTCAATACCAGCGTTATACAATACTTAAGTATTGAAACCGAGTGAAATGTAGAACAAACATGAGCCGTACTTATCGAGAAACTTACCCAAGTTTGCACCAGGAGTATGTGATGGAAAGAGAACTTTGTGCGTGTCAGATAAGCAAGGTCGAATGAGCTGTGTGCTACGTTCTACGATATAATAGCCTTCACTGGTATCAGGCCATCCGATTGCATGCATTTCTACGACTGCTAACTGGTAACCACTACTTGTATTCATAAACAAAACTCTTTGTCATGTAAAACCGTGTGTCATCCAAAGACCAATGGAAAATTCCACCGATTTGCAGGATCATTTTAACATATTCACCAAATAAATTCTTCGTAAAAACGAGCATTTTGAGTCATCTATTATAATCAAATAGATTTATTAGCTATTATCCTACATGATTTTTACAGCAAAACATGACTTATATTATGTTAACAATTAAAATAGACGAAAAAACATGGAGGGTTTGGAACATTTCACCCTTCTTAAAAATGGAATGTGCGTGTTAGGCTTTTTAGTTTATGAACCGTATTGGGTGCTGGCCGCACCCATTAATGCATTGTTGCGTGTGGGGGGTCGTAAAGAAATAGGGGATGGGGTATGGGGAATGGGGGGGGGGGTAACCTTTTTCCAGGGTGGAGGGGGGGGGTAGTTTGGGGGAGTAGCTGGGAGGGGTGATTCATTAAGCGTTGAGCATAAAAAGTTTTCACCCTTTCTTTTATTTCATCTTTTCCTTAATCTCAAAAATTAATTAGTAGGGCCTGACGTTTCGATCCTAGCAGGACCTTTCTCAAAGGCGGAATTCTTCATGTTGAGAAAGGTCCCACTAGGATCGGAAATTCTGGCTCTCCAAATGATTTTTCATGTAATTATACAGTATTATTTTTTTTTTTCATTTTAGTCAGTTGGCAGTTTGCAACATTTTGCATAAGGAAAATAAAAAATCGTCAAACATTCTTATTCCATCCAAAAAGTTCAATTGAATTCCTTGAAATTTCTTAGTGTTGATTATCCATCAGTTTTGAAATTCAACAGGTATGGAGACAAAAGATAACTTATTAATTAGACCGAGAGACAGGTCTCCTCATGAAGCAAATACAGTAATGTGAGTGAAGGAAATTATATTAAGTTTGACTAATAATTGTGTCACTGCAGTGAATAGAATTAGGCCTATGATGGCATTGGGTATTTTTTTATCAACGTAAACGTTGGCGTTTTTGTCACAGCGCCCTCTCGTGGATTCGATCCTACAAATTTTTATCCTAGAAATCTAATCTTGATACTTTTTTTAGACAGGCGTGGATTAAACAACAACAAAACCAATAATGTTCCATACCTATGAGCAATCAAGCAATGAGCCTATTGTCTTTATAACGATGCAAATGATAATTTTCAATTTAATTGAGTGAAATAATTAGCTACAGTTTGGCTTTTCCAGCGGCGATTCTCTGTATGACGTCAGCTTCAATGGGCACATATTCCCTCTGCTGTATGTCCATGTAGAGGAGAGGATCAGAGACGACCTTGGGGTCGAAACCCTCTTTGGCCAGGTCGGTCTTCTTGTGTTTAAAGGTCCCCGTGATGTCCATCTCTTTCATGATTCGGAGAAACTTTGGGCATGCGTAGAGTGGCAGGGACTTGGTCACGTGATCGTAGAGGGCCCTGGGGTTGAGTTGCTCATCTTTCGTCATGACGACCGCGGCCATTCCTGCCTTCCCGTCATGCCCTGTCGCATACAGAAACGTTTAATTCAATATCAGATACATCGACCGTGATGAAAGGGTGCCGATTCCACCGAAGCTGAATTCGAATAGGTTTTAGGCTAAGGGTTATCCGGTGTGACAGTCTAAAATGGGTGGCATGATCAAATGGGTGGGCTGCCATATATGGGCAATCAGGTTAGCGTAAAGTGCGCCCGCACGCGCTCAGTTCACCCACCCATCTTAGCACGCCGCCTATTTCGCCTATTTCAGCAGGTTGTTGCTGCGTGCTCAGTTAGATGGGTGGTGACGTCAGATGAGATAGTGACACCGGTGCAGATTCACCCTGCTTAAGTAGTCTTGGTTCAAGACGTTGTTGGTTTGGATAGCCGACCGTGATCCGCAGTGTACACAATAGTATACGTACAGCTGCTCCGCACACAAGTTAATGGCCAGTCTGTGTGGGTGCGCACGTGTGTTTGCGGATCACTGTGTTGCGTATTCATTGCGCGTCGGGCGTTAGAGTGTCTCAACCAACAACGTCTTGAACCAAGACTACTAAGCTGCGATACTGCCCAGGCCACCTCCCACTTTTGATGGACTACCGCAGGTAATGTCTAAAGCTTACCACCTCAGGTCAGAATCATGCTTGCAAATCAAAGGTTTCGGGTTTGAATCCCGGTCCAGTCACAGATTTCATTTTCGGCATAATTATGTGACCCGGCACAGCGACATGAGGAATATCCTACCAAAACACTTTTCGAGTAAACAACGCCTGAAGTAAAAGTATCTTCTCAATTCGATAAAAAAAACTCAAAATCTCAAAAGTGGGGATTACTCCTCACTATGCTGTGCCGGGTCACATATTAATCAGAAAATGGTTGACTAATGGTTGAGATGGCGGAAAAATACCTGGGACGTTAACTCCATAGACGTTGGTTTCTTGAATCCCAGGAAACATGTTCAGGATGTGAGTCACTTCAGTCGTTGCAACATTCTCACCTTTCCATCTATCACGAATCATAACAAAATTCATCATGCAGATTGCTGTATCATTCACATCATAGCATAAATATTTTTTTCAGTATAAAATAAAATGTCATTCCGGACATCTTCCTATAGCGGACGTTAGTTCTTGATCTCGACTCACAAAAACGAAACAGATCCAAAAATTAGGCCTACCGGTGCCTGAATGAAATCTTCAACACACGGATGCATGTAGGCCTACAGTACACTGCGGGAAGAGGTCTTCTAATTCCTCAGGTAAAAAATCAGAAAATTTGGCATAGCTGTGATCGACTTTGGCCAACCGAATTGAGCTTTAACCAACAAAATGTTACCAAAAGTGCTGACATGAATGACCCTGAAGCCAACTTATTTCTAACATTTTAGAGGGCATGACGTCTCGATACCAGTAAGATGTTTTCCAGAAGGTCCCGCTGGGATCAAAGCGTCAGACTCTGATAATGTTTGCCAGAATGTTATCAGTTCGAATTCTAGCCAACGTTGGTCGAAACTTCAAAATATTGGCGAACTTTTATGAAAGTGTATGATTATGTCACCTGAATGTGTCACCGAGCCTGTCCTTAAAGTATAAGTAGCCGTTCTCATCTTGCACCATCAGGTCTCCCGTGTTGAAGAACAAATCGCCGGGTTTCTTAACGTCTCTGACCAGTTTCTTCTCATCGGATCGTGGGTTGTTCAGGTAACCCACGTACCTCAAACGATCATTCACTCGTATCAGCATCAGCCCTGTCTCTCCTATACATATGGACACAATAACATTGTCACCAGCTATCAGCCAGTAATCTTGACATAAGTTTGTTTTACATTCAACAAAATAATTAATCACTGAATTACATTCTCCTCGACGCAAACATCATGTTATATCTATGATGCAACGCAGTACCCGCCGTTATACATTATTCGAATCCAACACACGACCTCGACCAGCTCGGTGCATGGTCAAGTGGTTAAGACGTCCGTATTATAGAAATCGGTAGTCGCAGGTTCGAATCTCGCCTGAGCTGCCTGAAATACTTGTATCAGTGTTTAACTCGTCGAGCAAGGGCAAAACCTCATTGAATCATGAATTATCATCGTCAGGGAAAATCTTTGCTTCTTGGACAAACAAAATCATTTCGTTGTCAGGCATAACAAAGTATAGGATTCTTGCGCGCAACTCATTGATTTAAGATAAGTACAATGAAAATTCGCCTAAACGATTATAAGGGGAAAATTTACCGACTCATGACGTATATCATAATTATAAAACCTGTGTTATGGTAATTATAAACTTATTTGACTCGTGACTCGAACTCGGAGTTGAAACCCGACTCCTGTCTACGTTTCGGCCTCGTACTCGGACTCACGTCACGATAACTAATGACCAACACTCCGACTCGGACTCGTTAATTTGTGATTCGAAGATTGGTAATTGCTTCTATAACTCCCTGGACTTTTTTGTTTTTTTTACCTGGTGGGGCGAGGATGCACTTGCCGTCTGGAGTACGAAGCGGCTCGGCTGTTTGCACATCGCATCTTACGATCACAATGATATCAGTCAAGGCCTACAAGGAAACCATGCATGAAGACTGGTCTTAAAGACGTCCAAAATTATCGAGACGGGACACTACTTTCGAAGACTCAAAGAGGTAGCGTAATCTAAGGATGGGGTGTACCATTTGCGAAGGTTTAAGAATTGCTTCCATACTTTGTCAAGCTCAAGGTAAAAATAACACGCATGCGTAAGTTTCGGCTCAATCCGTTTATTAT
This sequence comes from Luidia sarsii, assembly GCA_949987565.1. Taxonomy (NCBI): domain Eukaryota; kingdom Metazoa; phylum Echinodermata; class Asteroidea; order Paxillosida; family Luidiidae; genus Luidia; species Luidia sarsii. Next base: position 23,347,254 of record OX465108.1, read on the forward strand.
TTCATGAGAACTTTTCTCAGACATAGAGGGCGATCGAGAATTAATAAACATTTTGCAAAAGGAACCCCTTGTTCCAAAAAATCAGCAAATTTCCTCCTTTATTCGAAAGCAGTTAAAAAAGATTTTTTTAGAATGTGCGAAAATTACGTTTTAAGTAGTGTCCCGTCCATCCACCAGCGGACCGACCCACTGATCCAATCAACAATCCACTGACAGTCAGAAGCTCTACAGTATCATCTTTTCACGCGTAGATAATGTTGAACGCAAAATCAACCTTTGTGTGACCTTTAAGAATGCGTAGGGTTCCTTGCCTAAGCCTTTAACATTATATTTAGGCTAAGGGGATAGATCGGGAGACCATAAACTTACCCCTACCCATGACCCTTACCCTTACCCTGGGCCGCCAAACTCTAACCAAAACCCTAATCCTAACCCTAACCCCTACCCCTACCCCAAAACCACTAACCCCTACCTACCTACCCCTGACCCTGACCCTGGCCCTTATCCTAACCCTAGCCCAAAGTTTGAGGGTTGCGAAATACACCCTTCGCAATCTTAAAGATCGCGTGAGGCTTTCAGTTTGTGGCCCAAAGAAAAAAAACACATGCAAAATATGTACACCTGATATCATTCAGCGCACGACACTGCAGAAGCCGGAGAAGGAACGTACCCTAACGATGCCATGGTATCTGCCAGTGCTTCCAACCTTCCCATCTAGGTTCAGCGTTAGGTAGGGGCATTCTGTAGCCCCGTAGAACTCGGCGATGTGGCCGATGTTGAATCGTCTCTGAAACGCCTCCCAGATATCGGGACGAAGTCCATTGCCGATGGCATAGCGAACCTTATGGCTGTATTTACCGTCATCTAGACGCTGGGAGGCGAAGGAAATGTAATGCATGTTGATATCATAGTATCAAGTTATAAACATGCATTTTCTGACAATCATAACATTGTATTAAAGTTGTGACGCTACCTTTGGTTGAGCAAGTAGGTAGCGGCAGATTTCCCCTATATACTGGATAACAGTGGCTCGATATCGTCTGACGTCATCCCAAAATCGTCGGGCAGAGAAATTAGCGAGGGCGATAGTACCTCCTGGTATATGCATGAACAAGGCAGGAAAGACATTGCATCATGGGATAGAAATCCAGCGCATGCGCCGTATGGTGCACGGCGGTCTTCAGCCTTCTGTCCCATGATGCATTGCGATAAGAAAGGCGGAAGGACATACATAATGTAATTATTGAATTTTTAAGTAAACGCCTTTGACCTTCGCGAAGCTCTGAATCTTCAGAAACGGGCTTCCAGAGCTACGGCTAGGGCCACATGTCTTCGCATCTCCGTGTATTTCCAATAGGGGAAGACTTTGACCTACCGGTACCTCTAGACGCCAGTTTTGGACACGGGCAAACATTCAGAGGCCGATATAGAAACCAAGCTTAGGTTTATATTGTCACAAAAGTGTTCTTGATTTAAACACCACAGAAATATCTTGAACAATTAAGTACACACGCCATAACTATACGAATCTGCCACACGAACTCAACCAGCTCGGTGGTCTGGCGGTTAAGACTCCTGCACTAGAAAGCAGGAGACCCTGGTTCGAATCCCGAGCTGTCTGTAATTGTAATGTTTATCTGCAGGCAATCGGGCAAAGCACCGGCGAGCACTCGAGTAGGCAAATCCCTCATTCTCCTGATGACGGCCAGAGCATACTGGTCGAAACGTTGAGTTACCACTCAGGTTCTTTTCAGAACCAAACCTCTTCCTTTAAGAGACCTGATACATGGTGTCACTGCAAACCTTCCTATATTGATTCACCCACCATGCAAAGCCTTAAGTCTTATTCAATCCCTCATTGATAGACACGCCATCTTGACAGACTACAATTCATTTAATGACGTCTCTTTCACCGACACGGCTAAGGTAAGAACTCACCCACTCGAAGGACATTAGTAAAACCCACTGTGTATGCGGCACTGTGGTAGAGAGGTAGTGACGTGTACACTACGTCATCGCTGGTTAGACCAAGTCGCGCATGCGTGAAGGAGCCCAGGACCTGTTTAAAATGGGGTATCTTGGCTGCCTTAGGGAGACCTAAAAGAAGTAAATACAAAATACTGTTGCAGACTGCTCACTGACTAAAATGACCTGCAATACATACATCTCAAAAGTTAGAGGGCCTGAAGTTTTGATCCTAGCAGGACCTTTTTTTGCCTATGAGAAAGGTCCTGCTAGGATCGAAATGTCAGGCCCTCTAACTTTTGAGACCTAAAAGAGTTAGGAAAAAACGACCAACTTCCGTGATCAAAGAGGAGTACCGTAGTCTATATGCACTAACCTCCATGGGATATTTGAATATGCTGTACTAGTCAAACAAACCAATAAAAGACAGCGTGCCCCCCAAAAAAAAAGACGACGCAAAAATAAAAGACTATCCCCAAATAAAGACAGAGTGCGCTATGTACCATAACGACGGTTATGAATTATTCATGAGGGTCTACATACCTCGGACGGGTCATGACATCACAAGTGGGCCGACGCGTATTATGAACATGCATAAGTTTGTACAGTACGTATACACAATCTACATTGTATGTACAATGCATGTACAAAGATCATCGGATTTCTTCAATAACCCAAGCGCCTGGATTCGAAACGGTTTGTGCAACAAACATCGGTATGGGCTCTAACACAGACGGACCAGTGCCGTATTCATGCACGTAAACGTATCCGTGTGCGTGCGAAACCTCTCTATAATGGGACAGTAAGGCCAATTCCATAATATTTGAGATTAATGAGACTTTTACCCGTGGTTCCTGAGGTAAATATGTAGAGGGCATCGTCGTCATTGGGTACAGCGTCGCGCAGGCTTCGTGGTATGGCACTGCTGCTTTCATTCCATGTAGTCACAGCCACCATGCCTTCTGGTACTTCCTCATCCGGGGACTTGCCCAGGATCCAGACGCGCACTCCCAGCGCCTGTAAGTCAGCCATGATTTCCGCCAGAGTCTCTACAAGACGGGCATCTACCACACAAGACGAAAATGTGATTGGCGATTACTATGATTCTGTTTGTGATGTAAAAGAATGCACGTCCATGTCAAACAAAATGGACACAATTGGCTGGGAACTTTTAATAAACAAGTTTGAAAAACGGCTAAGAAAACTTTTACTGGACCGGGAATTAAACCAGGGACCTTTGGTTTTGCGTACCAGCACTCTTACCATCTAAGCTATCCAGCCCTTAGATGGTGGCCTACCCTAATAGTCAACTAGTCTTTGCCGGGGTGGGGGCGCCAGTCAGAAGCATTTCAACCATTAACTGCCGTATATCTCCAGGGATCACATCCCAGCTTTCATTCAGATGCAAACAACCAACTGTAAACCTGGCTACAGCAGCTCGAGGATCATACCCATCCACCCATGCAATTTCAGGACGCGTGAACAAACTTGTTCGTCATGTCACACGGACGTACGTACCGGTACACAAACTCAGTGCAAGATTACGCATACTGGCCTGCCATCCACGAGGAAAATGATCGCCAAAGTTTGATTCGTTAACATTTCTAATAAACACGCAAATACATATCTGTAATGGAGTATAGTCATCTCTGAAAAGGGCTTTTGATCTCAATCAGCATGGTTTCATAAAAAAAAATCCAGTTTGAATTCATAATTCTGGGATTTCTCCATTATGTTTGTGCACATTATTCAACTACTTCCGCCCATGGTTTCACATTTAGTCGGGCGCCGTCACCATTACAGTATCCCGACGTCGTTTTCCACAGGCGTTGTATATGGCTGTAATGGTTATTTATGTCTGTGTAAAATACTGACCGCATAAATTATCTGTCTCAAGGGAGTGTACGTTCATGTTAGAGACGAGGGAATACGCTCCTGCCAACATTGTCATGTTTATAAGTTCTAAGATTTATAACGTTGAAACAAAGAACCTATCTTGCGTTCTGCTCCCGAACTTTTGAGATTCTTCATGGCCAGTTGGCTGTGGTGGTTTGCCTATTCACTTACCTTTACCGCACGCTATGATTTTGACCTTGCAAGCTTTGATGCAGTGCAGCAGGGCACCGCCCCGCAAGTTGTAGTTGAGAAAGGCCATTCGCAGTCCCAGCTTGTTAAAGGCAAGCCAGGCCACGATAAAGCCACACTGTAAAAAATATATCCGTTATTTTACAGCAAATTTGCAGGCAGCAGAGACGCCAGACACTTTGCTGTTTTCCTAGTTTACATCGAATGTTGTTCTTCACTTTTACATCATTATTGTAAAAAAAAAATCATGGGTGTTAATTAACTTTCTTTCTGTTTCCACATTTTACATTTGGACTTCCGTAAACTTTATTTCAGCGGTAATGGTATTTCTACATCCTTGATGTAAATGGGATTTGCACAAATGATCTAAAAACACTTGTTTGGTTGTAAACTTGAAATACGGTTTTATATTTTTTCATTTGTGAAATAACATATCAGCTTACAGTGGAAATTGGTATTTTTATCATCCAGCTGTGCAGTTTTTAATCGTTACTGATGGCTATAGGCTTATAACAACGTTAAAAAGACTTGCTGAAAAAGGCCAACATTAACATAAACTGTTCAATTTTATTGCTTAGATGTCTCAAACATGTAACTCAAAAATAACAAGTTTTGATTAAAAACAACAAAACACAGATTTTTTTGTCTGGCAGGTCATACTTTTCTTAGAACCTATCAAATGATCTATCCTCAAAGCAAAAAGAAAATGTTTTTAAGAAGTGATCTGAAAAATGGCCATTTGTCTCATAGGACTCTACATGTAGTTTACTTTAAGGCAATGTTTACCAAAATTTGATTAAAAACAACAAAACACAGGGTTTTTTTTGTCTGGCAGGTCATACTTTTCTTAGAACCTATCAAATGATCTATCCTCAAAGCAAAAAGAAAATGTTTTTAAGAAGTGATCTGAAAAATGTCCATTAGTCTCATAGGACTCTACATGTAGTTTACTTTAAGGCAATGTTTACCAAAATTTGATTAAAAACAACAAAACACAGGTTTTTTTTGTCTGGCAGGTCATACTTTTCTTAGAACCTATCAAATGATCTATCCTCAAAGCAAAAAGAAAATGTTTTTAAGAAGTGATCTGAAAAATGTCCATTTGCCTCATAGGACTCTACATGTAGTTTACTTTAAGGCAATGTTTACCAAAATTTGATTAAAAACAACAAAACACAAGGTTTTTTTTGTCTGGCAGGTCATACTTTTCTTAGAACCTATCAAATGATCTATCCTCAAAGCAAAAAGAAAATATTTTTTAAGAAGTGATCTGAAAAATTTCCATTTGTCACATAGGACTCTACATGTAGTTTACTTTAAGGCAATGTTTACCAAAATTTGATTAAAAACAACAAAACACAGGTTTTTTTGTCTGGCAGGTCATACTTTTCTTAGAACCTATAAAATGATCTATCCTCAAAGCAAAAAGAGGTGGTCTGATTTTTTTTCATTTTCCATTTCTCATAAGACTCTACATGTTGTTTACTGTTTACCAACATTTGGGATCATCATCCCCCCTTTCCAGCAACAATCAGCAACAACAAAATCCACCTTTTGGCTACAGGCTTGTAGCTCGTACAAATGTTGATGTCATAAACATAAATACCTGATCATTTTCAAAACTTCAAATCAAGACCATTTTTCCTATAAAGCAAATGTCGCACATTTTTTCCAAGGCAATCTATCACAAAAGAACACATCAAAAATGTACACATGATTGTGGGCACCTCCTATTGCTAATCCTCTTGAAATGATTCAATGAACTCCACAGAAAATTTCTGAAATTGTTTTTCAATGATATGCATATATCATGCACAAAAATAGGCCGACATGCCTGTGCCAATGTAAAACTTTTCCAAACAAAACAAATAGAAACATGTATGGCATGTGACATGTCTACACACCATAAAACATCAAGCTTTGTCCTATTGTCCTTGGCCTTTTTTCTGACTACATACATACTGTATACTTGCTTGACTAGCTAACTCCAGTCAGACTCAAAGTCTTTAAGGCCATTAATCAGTGCTAAGACTTTAGGGTTTGTGTCCCCTCTCCAGGTTTTCTTCACCTTGCAGCCCCTAGCTGGGTTGATACCAAGCAAGCACCTGTCAAAAAAATAGAAAGCATAAAATTAGACATACTATTTTCAATCAACATTCCGAAATCCAGTGTAAATGTCTGCCTTTTTTGTGTGTATGACTATATGAAGCATTCTTTTCCACTAAACATGATTGATTTTCAAGTTGACAAACATAAAACCAAAGTGACCAGAAACAATAACTTGATGTTAGTTGCATTTACAAAACTAGACATGATTCTGAAATAGTGGCTTTTGCTATGGCATCAAGCTTAGAAAACTTTATATAGTACAGTATTTCTAATTGCAGCATAATTATTTCCTTATAAAATGACATTTTTCCTTTGCAATTAGCATAAGTAAATCTTTTGAATCTTACCGCTGAAGGAACTCTAAAGTCGATACCACTGTGCTTGGGTATTCAATGTTGAAAATGAAGAAGGAAGCAAACAACATTGCAAGGGCTGTCATATGCGACGTGATGTGGCCATTGACGATGCTCCTGTCAATCACCAACATGAACGTTTTGGCTCTCAAAACTGAGTCCCCTGTAGTGAAATCCAAAACAGTAAAGACACACATTAGAAGCACAACATGTACAGCCAACATTATCATTCAGCATTAATTATGTGAAACAAAATTAATGAGGAAAATACTTTGAGGAGAGGGAAGCACCTTTTTCTGAATCTCAGGAACAAATGTTTCATGGATAACCGCTTGTCGAAGAAGTCAGACAGGATACTATTTTGCGATTTTGAAGGATGTCAAACTTTGTCCCCATTATCACCACGAATATATGATGGATTTTATATGCATGAGATCTGAAGAGTAACGGATTCATCCTTTGAAAAGTCTCCTGATAATGACCACTTTCTGCATTGTTTAATCACTACATGAAGGCTTGCATACTTACCAAGTGCTATGATGCATGGGGTTAATGGTATCGATTCCATGCAAATGTCCTGTGGTAGGCTTGTTTCCTGTTTAAAAAAAATGACAAACAGTTTAAATACATGAGTCTCACTGACAACAGCGGTATAAGCAAGAAAAATGCACATGTTCCTTATATTTCTTAGGTTAAGCAGCAGACAGCGAAAAACTGCGAAGTAGGAAAATTAGAAACTTTCGAAAAGCGACTGATACCTGGCGATGGTGCTCCATTTGTATAGAAAATGTCTTTTTTAGCACCAAAGAAAATGCAAAGTCAGAAAAAAATGACATTGATCTTTCTATAAACCAAAAAAAATGTAATTGGATAAGGCTTGAGAGTTTGCATGTTGGAGATATCAAGTTCAAGGTTTGCGGTGACACCATGTGTTACATTCTCTTTTGGGAAGGAGTTCAGCTCTGAAAAGAGCCGATTTCTCAACGTTTCGGGTAGTGTGTACTCTACCCGAAACGTTGAGCAACCGGCTCTTTTCAGAGCCACACTTATTCTCAAAAGAGAAGAGAATGGTGTCACCACAAACCTCGCACTTGACATGTAATAAAAGAAACATGGAAACATAAACAAAATTGCAATATAAACCCACATAAATGCTAAAGAAAAACCCCTAACATACAACTCACCTCAGCAAGGTGGACAAGCTCAGATGCATCTTCCTTGAAGTAGACACTTAGAACCATCAGGAGGCCCAATATTTGGGGATTATTGTTTTTCTCCTCACTCACAGCAGATGTTATCTCCTGCAGCTTTCTCCAGAGGGGCTTGCATGTACCTTGTTTGGTATTCAGGTAAGCGATGAGTCTGGGAACTTTTGTAGTCATGGCATTCATCAGTGCACCTTTTACATCAACACCAACCAGCCTATTGAAATGATGCAATAAGCCCACCTTCTCGAAGAGAAATGGCCACTCAGCATGCATGGTCATCATTGGCTGGGCATCGGTGTTGATTTGCTTCCTTAGTGTTGGATATGTGGCATCCATAAGTTCTTCTACATGATCCAAATTCCAAATTTCATGTGCATGGTGGTCTTTTAGATCACTTTGTTTGGCCAACTGTGTTGTTGAAGATTCATGATCTGGTAGCTCTGGCTCATATTCACTTTGCTTTGTGCCATAAGAAGAGGTTGCAGCTCGCTTCTGTGGTTTGGCTGCTTGCAGATCAGGAAGGTCATCTGGTGCATGTCTCTTGAGAGGCCTGTTGATATTCTGGAATCTGTTCTCCAGTTGTGTAAGCACAGAGTGGAAACCTGTTCCTACCACAACATCATCCATTCTGTCCTGGAAGCTACACGGTGCCTCTGAAACAAGTGCAGATGCTATGTCAGTCAGGTCCTTACGTGAGGGCTTGTGGGACCTCTTGCCTATGTCTCCAGCCAAGATTCTGATCATCTCTCGTCTGTCAGACGGCAGAGGTCTCTCTTTCTTCTGAACACTGTCTTGAAGCGTTTGTGGCATTAATGTCCAAGGTATTTCATATGAAGATGTCCAGCTGCTACAATCGAAAGATGAATCTGATGAAAGTTGGATGCTTGAGCATGGTGAAAGAGGTTCAGATGAGGTCTCAAGCTGTTTCCCTGCATTAAAGTGGACATGAATCATCAAATTCAATACATTTGAAGACTGGCATGTTGCATTTAATTAAAAACAGTGAAGTTTTCAAAGGAATTCTCACTGAATTTACATTGTCTCTCAAAGCAATTAAGCAATGGTCTTGTTGTTTTAAGTTTTTAGAAGTTAGCTTGTGAAAAAGTACAAATTTAGAAATTGACTTAGAAAATTCTTAGTGGTCCTAGACTTGAAACAGAGACCTCTGGTATTGAGAACCAGTACTCTTACCACCTGAGCTATCCAGCCCTTAGATGGTGACCTTCCTAAATAGCCAACTAGTTTTTGCCAAGGTGGTGGCACCAGTCAGAAGCAGTCAACCATAAGCTAAAGTGCTATGCATGTATATCTCCAGGGTTCATGCCTCCCCTACAAGTACATTTAGATGCAATCAGCCAATTGTTGTAATCCTTGCAACAACAGCTTAATTGGGGATCACACAAAGTGGATGAAATACAGTAAAAATAGTTTCAGGCTCTTCACGGTCAGCAACAATGGTATAAAAAGTTCACCAATTATTATGATAATTAGTGAAGGCGAGATGATGCAGATATCATGGTTAAAGATCCTTTAAGCAACTGTGCTGTAGCTTACCTGTCTCAGAGCATCTTAGGAGTTTTCTAACTTGAATCGTCTTGAGGCCAAGGTCATCCAGGTCGCTCTCCCTGATATACTGGAAGTCTGACTTATGTTCAACACCAAGCTCCGCCAGTCTGTCTAAAATATATTGCATCTTTACAGATGGTCCAAGTGCTTGCTTGATGAATTCTTGAAGGTCAACTGTATCCTCGTTGCTGCTCATACTTTGATGATTAAAATTTGGATTTTTTTTAGTGAACATTAGATTGTATATAATTGGCAGATTACTAGAAGGAATGTAAAGGTAATTGCACATCCTTCACTCTAAAGTTCAATGGTGTATGTTATGTTTCAGGGGAATCACTAATTGATTCCCTAATGGATAAGCTGGGAGGGGAAACCAATCAAGCAGACTTGATATGGGAATGCATGAAACATTGGCAGACTCTGTTACTTGATTATGAAGAAGTTCATAAACTCCAAGACCTTCTAAATAAACTGTAGAACAGTTGTTCACAACTAGAAAGACTAACTTGCATTCCTTGATAATGATCATTAAAATGCAACCAAATCTAACAGAATTATCCTCCAAAATGCTAACTGGTACGTATAGCCCTTTTTTATATGCAGTTCCATACCAAGATATCTCTTCTGAAACAACAGAATTAGTAGGTGTAAATTCATATGGTGCTAATGCATCTGTAATGTAATCTGCAAACAGATCACAGTGCAAAGGGATCGATTTCTTAACCTGCATAGTGGCTGGTAGTAGAGAGCCACTGTTGAAGTAAGCCTGAAGAAGTTGATGTCGCTCAGACAGTGTCTTTGTGACATTTTTGTAGTTTTGACACCTGCGTGAGCACTTCTTAAAGTAACCATGCTTACTTTCAAATCGCATTGTCCAGAGTCTCATAAGAGGCCCAAATCGCAGGGTCAAGGTCGCATAATGAGCAAGAAAATGATGTTTAGGCCTAAGTGAAATATCTGGGAAAAGGTCTTTTCTCCCTTCAAGATATTCTTCGATAATGATCTTCAGGAAGCAAATTTTCTCTGTAGAAATGGATGGGGCACATATTAATTCCACTATGTTCCTTAGCTGCAAGCATAGTTTCCAGCAGGGATCATTAGTATCCTTGATTTTATCACCAACTAGCAAAGGCAAAAGACGCAAAAAACACCAATTTTGCATTGCATGACCACCGAGTACATTCCCCTTTACAGGTATTTCATTAGGCTTATTGTTCGCATCTGTTTTCAAATATTTGAATTTCTGAGTTCTCCTATTCAGCATTTTGTATGTAAACCAATTTGTTTTCTTTATGAAATACTTGAGAAAAAGTGCTAGGTCATATGTAACAATGCCTTCAAATAAATCATGACCCAAACATGGGGGCAAACCCGACGGGCAAACATGAAAATACTTCAAGGAATTGAAAATAGAATCAAACTTGATTCCCTGGTACATCCCTACTTCTGAGTTTTCATTCAGATAATTTATTGCATCCTGATAGCTTTGGCGACTACGTTGGTTGCCAACATTAAACCCAACTCCAGACTTAAACATGCTTCGTGTAATGTCACAGTACCTGCAGAAATGTTGTGAAGTACTGAAATTTTCTGTGAAGCCCCCAATACCATGAGACCCAAGATTATCACCAGTTATGGCAACAACACACCCTTTTAGCAGGCCAACTGGTGTGTTAATTCCATCTTGTTCCAATTCCTTTAGGTCTTTCATCAATCTTGAAAAAACCTTATCAAAGCCAAATCTTTTAACATCTTTCTCTTTGCAAAGGAGTACGAGCTGCATAAGATCAGTGGAAGAACGAAATTGTGGAGGAAGATTTCCAAGGGACAGATACATGGCCAAAATCTTATATTTTTTCTTGCTTGAACCCAGGGGGTTTACTATTTCAAATGCATCCTGAAAAAGAATAAGTTGTAAGGCCCTACTATTCCTATGAAAAAATGAATTATTCTGAAATGCAGTGCCATCAGTGAAGTCTGTAAGAACTCTTGCATCACCATCATTATGGGAAGGTTTTTGCAAGTCTTTAATATGGCACTGGATCGATTCATTTTGCAAAAGCATGATCAATGTTTCTTTAATGGAAACGTAATGGCAGTACACAATTCCCTGCAGATGATCTTCCCCAAGACGTACAGCCTCAGGCTTAACATAATTCAATTTGTTCTCATAGTATGCTTTTCTGAGGTATATAGTCCTGATGGTACCAGATTCCTTGTTCAATGCACTATTCCATTCACATGATGATTTCATGTAATTGACAATAATTTCAATTGACTGATCAGACATCCCTTCATCTTTCAATTTATTTTGCAGTTTTGATCTGTACCTTTCACTAGAAATGTCATTCATGCACTCAAGTTCTTCAACTATGACTTGAACAGTTCTTTCTGGAATAAGATGCTCAGTCTGCAACTTTAAACAAAAAAGTGCCAGGTTATGACTGAATTCTACATTGCTGGCCTTTAAACTCTGATTTGGGTTGTTTTGCACTTCAGTACAAGACATGCAGTCATCCCCAGTACTACTTGCTGGAACCATTTTGTCTATACATGTACTTGTAGCTTCACTCTCTTCATCTTGCAGATCACAAACAGTAGGGGTAGAGAACCGATTTCTGTTTTGCAGTGAGTTTCCATGATAACGTGATATGTGAGATGTGAAGGATGACTTAATTTTGAATGATTTTGAGCAGCCATCATGTGGACATATAACAGTCAAACCAGAATCAATATGGCTTTTCAGATGTTTAATTAGGGCCAGCATATTAGGGCAGTGTTGTGCACAAATTTCCAGAGGACATATAACAGTACTGCATGGGCCATCAGGACTGACAAAAGAATTTGCCCTCTGATAATGACCATGATTACGGTTCATATGACTTTTAAATGAAGAATATTTTGAAAATGTTTGAGCACAATTAGGAACCCCACATGGAAATGTAAAATTATGAACATTTCTATGAACTTTGTAATGATTTGAATAAGCCTTGATAGCATTTGTTGAATAATCACAAAGAGGGCAGTTTAACATGCTGTTCAGTTATTCTGTTCTGGTATTAATTTGATAAGAGGAGGCAAGGTTAATACTTTTCATGATTTAGGCATTTAAAAAGGTCAGGCATTACACAAGATTTTTAACTGCATTGATACAATGCAATTATAGAATCAAGTGTCCAAATTTCTACTTGTCATTGTGCCACCTATTGTATAAATTGCACCGGTCTTAGCCAACAAGAACATTCATACTGAACATATATATGTTAGATGCTTTAAGCCTTTAGTTGTAATTTGATCATCCATTAATTAAAAGTAATCATGTAGTGGGGGCTTACTAGCACTAGTACAAGTAGTACTAGCATGGAACTATATAACACATACATGTAGCTCCATGGTATTAGTATTAATAGTAACAGAAACAATCTACCTTGAAAGTTGCTGTGTGTAAGTATATAAGTATATATACTAGGCACTGCACTTCGATTCCCACCAAGTCATCTACATCATTATTCAGTATTCAATACTTTCAATGTAAACCATCTTAGACTTTAGCCCAAGCCTGAGTTATACTTATAGTAGGGTTGAGGAAGTGACAGACCCCACCTAAGACCAGGTTAGGGTATATACTCACAGCACATATATATGTACTGTACATGAAACATGTTCTCCAATTTCTAATATACATACTGCATTATGTACTGCACTGTACATGTACATGTACATGTACGTACATGTACATGTACAGTACGTACAGTACAGTCCTCACTGGCAGACCGACTCAGTAACACAGTAAAACGTGTTTAAGTTCAACGATTTCTTTCTAGAGATTCTATTTTCTTGTTAAACTTACGTGAATCAATTCGAACACCACTTGAGAAAATTGTCTGCAGCCAGATGGGCCTATTAAGTATTATTAGTTTGTAGAAATAGAGAACAAGCAGCGGTAAGGATACAGTTGACGTTGACCGTTAAAACAAGATGGCGACACAGCAGCGGCGTGGTACAGTGTGAGGCTGTAAACATAATACTTTACGAAATGTGTGCAAGGCAACCGTTACGACATGTACGGACATGTTCCAGACATCCTTGCGATGCAGTCGGCGCATGCGCTGTAGAAACGTTTCTTATTACGAAACCAGCTTAGGCTTGGGCGCAGGCGCTGGCTCGGGCTTCGGCTTAATTATAATATTCGCTCCTGTGAAAATGCCATAGACTTTTTAAGACAGGCTCAATTACCTGTACGTTCAGTGAATTATCTGCAGTGCACTGGAAAACAAGCCTTCCAAATCAGTGATTGTGTGGACCAAGCCCGAGTCCGAGCCTAAGACAGCGTTTCGTAGAAGGTCCATGAAATCCATGGGTTTCACACGTGTGCATTGTAGGCTATAACTTGCGTTTTGGCAAGTAAACCTGTAAACAAGTAAACCTGGTTAAAAGAGTGTCCGAAAAAAGAAGGCAAGCAATAAAAGCTTAACTCGATTCGCGAATGCATCAGCCCAACTGAAGCACGGATGTGGCTGCTTGTCGCTTTTATAAAACCTATAGTATTACATGTATAGGCCTACCCAACATCAACAGGAAAAAAAAACAGTTTCTGTTAAGATAACATCAGTCCACGAAATTTCCCCCATAAACCAATTTCAAATGCTTTTAGAAAGAAAATGCAAATGATATCGTGCAAATGATTACGCCTATTATTTTACCAAACAATTGTAAAACAAACATTTTTCTGTAAATTTTACATCAGTGCGGCTTTTTAACCGAAATAGTTACCTTTTTAACAGATTCACATGTGAATTAACAGACAAAAAAACTAAAACGTAAAGTTGTGAAAAAACTGAGAGTTCTACAACAAAAATGCTGTAAAAAGCAATTACAGTCGAGATCTGTCAAAATTTGTCTGTTAATTTACAGATATTTTTTACAGTGCAGGCTCATTCAGCATGAACACGGCCACCGTGTCTCCTGCAGTCACCGCCCTACTTGCCAGTACGTAGCGCCCAAGGCGATTCGATTCCAGCTCCATATCGCCATAGCTGTGCACCTCTTTCTCATACAGGACTAAGGGCTTTTCAGGGGTCGCTCTGGCGTGGGCCTCGAAGAAGTCCACCACTTTAAAGTTCTGCTGGCGCAGGCGTTGAGTTTCTCTCGTCAGCGACAACATGCCCTTGAACGCGGCCAGGTCTTCGAAGACGCCTGGCCCATATTTGTAGCGGAGGAGAGCTGCAGTTGCTGTCGGCAATCCGGCCAAAGTTGCTAGGGTAACCGCGGCGGCCATACTTCTGCTAGCAGGTCCCGGATGGAATGGTGCATGCACAAAGCGTACATGTATGTCGTGGACGTGATTCTGTTTATCGAATCACGTATGTGTGATAGCACGCATGATAAGGGAGACTGCGACAATGAGGTCCCCGTATGTTTACCCAAATGATTATGGATGAGTTGTTTTTTATTTGTAAAGAGTTCAATGCGCAAATGAAATGACGCAATACAAGTTCACGTAACTGGCAGTGAGTGCAATATCCATTATCTATATATATATTTTCTTGCATGCCTCTGTTTGTACATAATGTGCCTGCATTTTCTTTGAGATATATGCCCTATATATTTTGTAATGCATTCACTACTATTTGTTCAACAGACAATGGTTGGTACAGGGAATGGTTCTCGTTATCGATGTCATTTCATGTACGTGAAATCCATAGGGCGATCTCGCCAGATCATGCGATGCATTGTTGCTGGCCTTTCAATGAATAACAGTACTCAAGTACCTCGAGTAGCAATTTTTGCTTCATCACTGACCTGCTCTTACAAATTTGCCACACCCGCCCGGGAAAGCGTCGATGATGGGATGAGTAACTTTATCACTAAGGTGAGTTTCGTAAAGTGCACACATTTGCTGAGACAAACAGAACATTTAGTGGGCCTGACGTTTCGATCCTAGCAGGATCGAAACGTCAGACTATTTTGGAGTTTTGCATTTTGGTAATTTAGTCAGTGAGCAGTTTCAACATTTTTGTATATCACAAAAAAACCATTTTGTTAATGAAATCAGCTTGCAAACTGAAAGCTGCAAAAACGGTAGTGATATGAAATAACAAACGTCATGCCTTGTCTAAACGATAGTCGGTCATATTCTACTTGGTAGGCCTACTCATTGCACTCGGCTTGATCATGCATTTTGATATCGGGCGTTTAGGGTGAATTTCAATTGGAGCTTTGGCTGGTAACCAGGGCTCGATTGAACCCCCCAAAATTGGCATGCACTGGTGCATGTAGACCTAAAAATCCACATGCACCAGGAAAAACCTACATGCACCATACTGGTGCAGCAATTTTGATTTAAAAAAAAATGCGTTACTAAATTCCATGGTAGTGACTTTCATTTTTCCAGATAATGATTCTTTCAATTAAAGGTAAATTCCATTGCGTTTTTTTTTACAATTACACGCAAAAGGTATGTTTTTGATTCGGTGTTTCATGTAAGTGTAACTTTCTTTAAAAAGTGTTAAAAACCGCAGCCAAATGCTTGTTCATGACGTCATTGATCGGCAATGCGCCCGCAAAACTTTGTAAAAAGTCTGTTCACAAATCACGTGCCTACAGTCTTGTATACGAGAATGGTGTTTGCCACAGCCAATTCCCATAGACTTATGTGTTATTTCCAGTCGTAGCCAAGTGATTCTGACACTCAAATAAATACACCGCGAGGTAAAGTATCCAACCACCGTGCACAAGGAAGTCAGTGAACTAGACAGAGGCCCCGCTGGATCGAAGAGAAATTCTCATTGGTCTTTTTTCTTTAATTTGAAGAATTTGGGCATTTTTTGGGGGGTGTCACATTTTGTGTTACATTTTTGAAAGATTTAATCGCTAGATTCAAAAGTGCAGTCATGGTCCGACCTTAGCGCTTACCCGCTTGCCAAAATAAAACTCCCGTAAACTATAAAGGTACATGTAATGATGTACACGTACATGTGAGGCCGACGACCCAACAATCCTCTCTCAGTAGTCCGGCCGGCGAGTGAAAAATGACAAGCTATTTCGTCTGATCATTGTCCTATGATGAATTAAGGCTTTATGGAATAATTCTTTCGGGTCTTTGTGTCATCCCTTCGCCGATTGCAGCGTCTCACAAAATAATACTACTGATCATGCAGAGGCTCAAGTAGCGCAGCGTACTGGTATGCAGCCGTGTGGCCACTGTGCTTGAGTACAGTGTACATGTATACTGTGTAGTATTAAGTACAGTGTGTACAAGGCTAAGGACGTGTTGTGTTATGTTGCATTACTGCTCGTAGTCTGGTTTCGGCCTTTCTTGTCCTGTAGTGTCGCTATGGCTTTACCTAGAGGTGGAAACCACACCTAGACATGCCAACCTCGTTAACGTTGCGAAGGAAAATCATAACTAAAAATGCGCTACTTTCATCGTTTGTTTCCGAATGTTTCCGCTTAATTTAATGCTATTCCCTCAATTTGAGAGTAATGTCGTCCAGTTTGTATACATGTACTGTATGTACTGTACATGTACACGTACAGTGTTCGTACTGTACGTGTACATGTAACAATCCTCAAATCCTGCAGTTAGCATGTGGTGCGCAAGTGGGAAAGGTCATCGCACTTGTGTTCCCAGACCTCCGTCAGTACACTGGGGACGGCAAAGTCCAAAACGAATTCTGATGAATATGTAATGGCCGAATTAGAACCAATGGTACACTGTTACGGTAGTCGTCCGTGTGGCTCCCTGACTGAACGGTATTCTGTCAAGGTGTTCAGCTCTTGGAACCAGACTGTCAACAAATAGTCTGGTTCAACCAGCCTGCAATGCTGACGAATACTTTGAAGTGAGGGAACCACACGGACGACTGCCGTAACAACAGCCACTGCGTATATTCTAGGGCTATCGGTGAGTGTAAAAGGTAATTTGGTTTCATGGTGTTCATGGTCCACACTAAGTCATGTATTTGATTCCATGGTAGGCCTAGGCCTAATTTATGCAATGATAAATAATTTTGCAATTACTGATGTTTGATGTGTTTTACCGTTTTTCGTTTCAGCATGTCTGAACGGCTGCAGGAAATTCTGAAAAATAGAGGTATGCAGTGTGACATTTGGGAAAAAATGCACGCGGACAAGGTACGGTGATTCTAAATTGTTTTTGCTATGAGGACAGCACTGAGAGTGTGTGTTCTGGTGTTCTGGAATGTTTGGGGGGACGGGCAAAGGTGTGGGTTCCTTATAATTATATGCAGAATAACAAGGTCTTGCGTATAAATGGTGAATTTAACCATAAGGACATCAGTCACAAAAGGGTTGCTTCACAATAGCCGATAAGATTAAATAAAAATACAACGAGCCATATACCGCCAATGGGCTATTTGGGATACACTGGCATAGATTTGTGCACAAACGTCGGACTCAGTTGTGCACCCAAGGGGGGGGGGGGGCTTGGGGGGCTCAACCCCCCCCCCCCCAAGGCCGATTGAAAAGAAAAAAGGGTGAAAAGGGAACAATCTTACCCTAACAGGCCTAAGTGCTGTTTTCCAAGGAGTCTTTGAGGAGGGGGGGCATGGTCATGGGTGTCGATCGGTGGCCCCTCTCCACTTAGTTTGGGAGACAGCATAATGTTCCCCCCCCCCACCCACATACACACTTTTTGCTGGCCCATATCGTATAAAATATACAAAATAGTAGATGCATTTTCAGTGTCCTTTTTAATAATTCCCAGGCGTTCTAGATTGCAACAGAATGCATCTATGCCATCCAAAATTGTAAAAAAATCCAAGGGCTTGTTAAAGACCATAAAATTAATAACCATGTTAATATTTTAATTTTTAAAATAAGAAATACAACAACAGGCCGCTTGTAACAGAATTAATAAAGTCAGCAAATCCGTTTTAAACAACTGTTTGATATTACAAGTGAGGCATTAATTTGATTTGTGCTTATGTAACTGACGTTCTATAAAATGTATAAAAGAGTGAAAGTCAGTGGCACTTTTTGGTCATAATATGAGAAAAGCATTCAGTTATGTGGGCTTGGGTTTCATTGCATCGTACATGTACACAAGTACAGTACACATTTTGGGTGAACAAAGACAAATTGACTAGAGCGGGGTTTGAACCTGCGACCTCCGGGTTGACGTGCCGTTTTTTCAATATAAAGTCAAATTCTTGTACCTCCAGTTATTAATATCAGACAAAGATGATTTTTAGCTTGCCCAAAGAATGCCTCAGGTGTTGCTATTGATCACACCAAATATAAAAGTTTTTATGTGGGTAGAATGCTAAAAATACATTGAATTGTGCACATTTCAATGGGGTTTACATCATTTTCCTTGTGCACATGTGTCTTAAAGTTATATCCACAACTTTATAAACGGAGATTCCGATAGTAGAGCACGTAGCGATTCTTGTTGCGGAGGATCGGGACCAGCTTCTCGACCTCGGGAGGCGCTACTGTAGTGAACACAGATGACGCCATAAACCAGTCGGGCGTGACCGGTGAGTGGGCTGTGATTACAGGCCACTGCACGACAGTCCGTGTCCAACAGCTCCTGAGTCGAGTCAACTTTCCGTTGTCTGTCCCTCCTCTGGACCCCCGGGCGCGGGCTCAACTAGCTCAAAGGTATACTACCCTTAATACTTCATTGGCGACAAGGATAAATCAAATTGCTAGCCGTAAAGATCAGTCATCAACGATCGACCTTTGTTGAATGTTGTTGGCGGTTAAATCCTTAGCGAACCAGCGATCTAGTGTAGTAATAGGGCATAAGCCTAAGTTATAATAGTCGGCAATTGTCGATTGTAAGAATACGTAGAACTACCTATTATAAGTGTTCTTTGTATTTAAGAGGACTGGTATTTCCACTCATTACGTGATGCGATTTCTCGTTTAAATGGCATAAAAAAAATTAAAACAAAATTATCTGAAAACACTGAGAATTACGTCTGCGTAACCACTGTCAATCGGGTCAAACTGTCGTGCGTCACTGCGACAGGGGCGTTGCCAGTGGACGTACATATACGACTTTAATCAGTGACTGGCAATTGTAGCCATCCTATGAATGCCAGTTTTCGCTCTTTAATATTACAACGACTTCTATTAGTACATTCTAGCTTAAAGACCCGTCCGTCATAATGACACTTAATTTGAATAATGCTTCACTTTAAGAACTTACAACTTTACCAGGCATTGGCGTCAAATTAGCGCAAATAGTAATTGCAATAAGAGAGTTAAAGGGAACAGTGGTAATAGATGACTTCTATGAAACCCCAGTACTTCAAACTAAACTCCATGAACTATTAGAGAAAGAACTAATTTCAGTAAGCTACCGAGCTACTTGCACCACTCAACCTGGCCAAATTGAGCAAGGAAAAGAGGAGAAACTAGATAAAGTACTAAACAATGTTGAGATCTTAACGAAACACATAAATGTGTTGACGAAGGTTATGGAAGATAGCACATTCACTGTTGTCAGTACGCTGAAGTCGTCCATAGCGGCCATGACAGAAGCTATACAAAAACTAGACACCGAAATCAAAAACCTGAAGGAAAACAAAACAAAAGTATGCTAGAACCAGACCCTTGTAAAGAATCTTACGCAAACACGGGCGAAAAAGTAATAGATGCCACGCTGAGGGTTATTGAGGAAAATGCCCCTCCCATGCCATCGTACATTATTGACGCGATTCAACAAAATATATCGGGAAATGAGAATGATGGCGAACAAAAGCCGCTAATGGCTTTACTGCATTCGGGATCTGACAAAATCCACACTACAAAAACAGCTAGCGAACAGAATTGCGAACCATTGTTCACCCTGGAGCATTCGGTATCTGGCGAACGCGCTCCTAGACAATCGGAAGTCGAACACAAGCCATTGATCAACCATGGGCTTGCGGTATCAGGACAAAAGCCCAAAGATCAAATGCCTAAACAAAACATCCAAACGCAAAGTCTTGGAATAGCAAGCCAAACGATTCCCTCACAACCCCGCCACGCACCCAACAAACAAATCGTGGCCTCACCACGCCCAACTAACACTCTGGCGCCAAAATTACTGCCGTACGACGGGAAAAGCGATTTCCATGCCTTCATTATGAGATTTGAAATAATGGCTGATTGCTGTCAACCCTGATAGCAGACACTGGTAAAATTTACGTCATTTTAACGTCTTTTACTCGTTATATGAAACGTCTTAATGACGTCAGACTCTTACGTCTTTAAGACGACAGTTTGTAACAGCACAAGACGTAAAATAAGACGTCATATTTTTACGTCATTTACACGTTATGTCAAACGTCTTAATGACGTCAGACCCTTACGTCTTTAAGACGACAGACCCTTACGTCATTTTAAACGTATTGGTTGGAAAAAGACGTCGTTATGACGTATTAAAGACGAGAAATAAGCTCTCAAACTCGTAAAAATCACGTCATTTCCAAGTCTTTTTTCGTCATATTTGACGTCATTTTAATGAGATACTGGTAGAAAAAAGACGTCTTTTTGACCTTCTGGTCTTACGAAAAGACGTCAACAAGTGGTAAATAATTGGCGTAAAATAAACGTCGTATTCTGGTCTTATGAAAAGACGTCAACAAGTGGTAAAGAAGTGTCATAAAAAATACGTCATATTCTGGTCTTATGAAAAGACGTCAACAAGTGGTAAATATAAGGGCGTAAAATATACGTCATTTACTGGTCTATGAAAAGATGTCAACAAGTGGTAAATATTTGACGTAAAATATACGTCGTATTCTGGTCTCATGAAAAGACGTCAACAAGTGGTAAATATAAGGGCGTAAAATAAACGTCGTATTCTGGTCTTATTAAAAGACGTCAACAAGTGGTAAATAATTGACGTAAAATACGTCGTATTCTGGTCTTATGAAAAGACGTCAACAAGTGGTAAATAATTGGCGTAAAATATACGTCGTATTCTGGTCTTATGTTAAAACATAACAGGGAAGAATGTAGTGAAAACGGATGACGCCATAAACCAGTCGGGCGTGACCGGTGAGTGGGCTGTGATTACAGGCCACTGCACGACAGTCCGTGTCCAACAGCTCCTGAGTCAAGTCAACTTTCCGTTGTCTATCCCTCCTCTGGACCCCAGGGCGCGGGCTCTACTAGCTCAAAGGTATACTACCCTTAATACTTCACCACCCCAACGCCAAGTAGGTCGTGCTGATACTCCGACATCCACTCCTTCTGGACCACCATGCGCTCTGGCGCGAGCGGGTAGGCGTTGTGGGCCATGTGTAGCTCTTCGGGGTATTCGAGGTCTACCTCGAGTATTGCCCCCTCGGAGCTGTCTGCATAATAGTCTAGGGAAAATGCCAAAAATTAAGGCAATTGTCGACCAAATCTTCATCAAAAAACGCCTTGTGGGATTGTACTCGTCCTCGTGATTTGTGCACGCTGCGAGACCACCGTCCAGTGTGTGTGCACTCAGTACGTCCGCAATGATTAGTAGACTTCCACCAGTCTTTACACACTTGTTTTCTAACAAATAATGTAATGTTTATTGCATGTGCAATAGAGCTCCGTATGATAACAAGTTACCAACGATGTTCCGCGTTTCGCGGTCAACCGAAGTACGCGCTCTGACCTGTCCAACAAATAAATGCCGAACGTGTATATTTGTCTACCGGATATAAACTTAAGATCACTCGACTACTTGTAAAGGTTTTCAAAAACCTGGGCTTGTGAAAGTATATTAAATGTAGACTTCTTGTCTTCTAGGGCGGTTTGAGAGGCGTTATAGCGCGACGAAAATCGTTCAACTTGACCCCAAAGACGCGCGTTATGAAACCTTGGCCAAAATGGACGCGCAGTGCATCCGACGACTGAGACAATTTTAAATAATTTATTTTATGTACGAAATAATATTTCCCCAGCACTACAAATGTCTGGACTCTAACCCCACTGGCAAATTTTCAGAGCAAATTCAGGAAGTTTTGGATGACATGCGATCACGTGATCATTTGAGTAAAAAAGATCACAGATTTCTATCACCGATCAATTGTAGAACTGCCAGATTCTACCTTCTCCCGAAAATTCACAAGGCCAACAACCCAGGCAGACCCATCATCTCTGGCAATGGTTCACCTACGGAACACATATCTCTTTTCATTGACTCTTTTCTCAAACCCTTGGTTCCACAAATCCCCTCATACGTCCATGACACTCCCGATTTTCTGCGAAAGTTGGAAAGTGTCAAGGATCAAATTCCTGCCACTGCCATAATTGGTACTATTGACGTTTCCTCTCTGTACACTAACATCCCCCAGGAAGAAGGCATTCAGGCTTGCTCCTCGGCCCTGGCCAAAGGAAAACAGTCTTCTCCACCCATCT
This sequence comes from Luidia sarsii, assembly GCA_949987565.1. Lineage (NCBI taxonomy): Eukaryota > Metazoa > Echinodermata > Asteroidea > Paxillosida > Luidiidae > Luidia > Luidia sarsii. The sequence goes on from OX465108.1 coordinate 23,369,899, forward strand.
CCGACATAACCACCCTCATGAGGTTAGTGCTGGCCAAGAATAATTTCTCCTTTCTTGGCAAGCACTATCTTCAAGTGCATGGCACTGCCATGGGTACGCGCATGGCTCCTTCCTTTGCATGCCTCTTCATGGGTGACCTTGAGGAACGCATGCTCAGTGAGGCTCCATGCCGTCCCTGGATTTGGTGGAGATACATAGATGACGTGTTCTTCATTTGGACTAGGGACGGTAGCAGCCTGAATGCTTTCTTTGACCACATCAATTCCTTCCATAGGACCATCAAATTCACATGGGAGCAGTCTCTTCAACAGACCCACTTTCTGGATGTCACTGTCCGGAAAGACCTCAATACACTCACTACTGACTTGTATTCTAAGCCCACCGACACTCATCAATATCTCCATTCCTCCAGTTGTCACCCTAGACACTGTAAGACTGGTATAGCTTACAGCCAGGCCCTCAGATTGAGGCGTATATGTTCCAATGAGTCTGACTTTCGCCGCCATACACGTGTATTGGCCAGTAACTTGGTTGCTAGAGGCTATAGTTCTCGCCAAGTGAAGAACTCCATTGCTAAAGTCTATTCCATTCCCAGAAGTTCGGCACTAAAACAAAAGCCACCATGTCCCAAGGACAAGCCCAAGGTTCCCTTAGTTACTTCCTACCACCCCTCTCTTCCTCCTCTCAGGAAGATAACTAAGGAAAACCACCATATTCTCCACACTTCGGATCGTCTGGCTGAAGCCATTCCTAATTCGCCTGTTTTGGCTTTCAGGCGCCCCCGTAACCTGCGTGACTTAATTGTCCGAGCAGAGGTTCCCCCTTTGGACTCTTCACCTCCAACCAAATTTGGTACATTTAAGTGTACCTCGAAATGCATTGTTTGCAAAACACATGTCAAGGAAATAGACTCTTTCAATGGACATTCTTCTGGAACTAACCACACGACCTATGGCTCTATCACGTGCACTACCTCAAACATCATATACCTCATCTCTTGTAGAGTTTGTAATTCAGTATGTTGGCGAGACCAAAAACACCCTCAAAAAACGTATCTATGGCCATAGGTCTACTATCAAAACTGGTAAAATGGACACCCCTGTTGGGTATCACTTCAATCTCCCTGATCATTCGACATCAGATATGAGTGTACTGGGCATAGAATCACTTGGTCACCGTAATAATGCTGTCCGTCTTAGCCGTGAGAAAATGTGGATGAAGCGTCTTCGGACTATTCAACCACATGGTCTCAACATCCAGGAGGGTAATGACTAACACCATGCAGCTTTCTGATAATCCTTCTTTTGTGTTCAGTCCTTCACACTTCTCTCTTTGATCTTTCCCCCTATTGTCACTAATCCCTACCCCACTCCTTGCCCTTCTCTTTGATCTTTCCCCCTCCTCTCATTAATCCCTACCCTACCCCCTGCCCTTCCCTTTGATCTCTCCCTACCAGCTTCACTCTTTGTCCTTTGTTTCTCATCCGTGTCCTATTCACTCTCCCCCCTTCCTTCGTGTACATGTATCTGTTTTGTCCTTGTCACTCTGCCTTTGAGAAAGGTCCTGCTAGGATCGAAACGTCAGGCCCACTAAATTTTAGATTTACATTTTGGTAATTTTAGTCAGTAAGCAGTTTGCAACATTTTTGTATATCACCTTAAGAAATAATATTATTGTTTTCTTGTTTTTCCGTTACTCAAAAGAAATATTTTCTAGAATTACAGAAAAAAATAGGATATGTCTGATATTTTTGGAGATTTCGGAAGTCCTACGCGGCCATTTTTGGATTCAGTGAGAATCACAAATTTCAATAATGGTCACTTGTATTACTCAAGTTTGGGGAAAAAGGAGAAATTTCCCCTCATTTGATCGAGAACATTCTCTCCCGTGCGACGAGCCAAAAGGCGGCCATCTTGGATTTCAATTTGAAACGGTTATACTGTACATGTATACCCGCAAATCAGTACGTTTTGATAGGTCCGCGAGCACATTGACGTCATCGGTTTACGTGTATACGTGCACAGTAATACTGTTTCAACTCCTCCAATTCTCCGTGTATGTGCGAAGTGCTTGAGGGTTGTACACACATGAAAACAAGGATGTATGGGCCAGAACTGCCGCGACCGAAATAGCAAAAAAAATGAAAACTGTCCCAGAACCGCCACTACTTGTACCCTTTGAAATGTACATTGTAGTTCAACTACTAGTTGGTGATGTATGCAGGAATTCACTCACGCTGAATAGAACTAGGCATCTGACCTGCATGCTTGATGGCACAGACCACAGAAACATACACATCCCATACATGGGTGTGTATGTTGGACTCTCTCACATCATTTGATGGACAAGCATGTACAGTGTACGTCTCTAGCTCTACACGACAGTATATACATGTGTAGTGTAGTACCTATACATAGTATTTTAATACAGGTACAGGTAGGTAACTATGCATGTCTAGTATTTAGTAGGACGGTTAGGCAGCCCTTCAGTCATCGGGTATTGGCCGTAGTAATCATGCACCCAAAAGTTGGACACACCAATCTTGACGCTACTCAACAAATTTAAGTACAAGCAGGCCCATAGTCATGAGGTCTAGAAAACACAAGACATAGCTAATTTAGCCCTTTTCAAATACATCGTGCAGTGAAGGAACCTTTGACGGCAAAGCAAAGGGCAGACCGATCGAGGTAACGGCAGATAGAACAGCGACCGTTGCAGAACCATGGGGACAACGAGGAAGCACCGAGCAGCATTGGCCGATGGTGGCTATAAAGGCTGGATAGCAGTCATCTGCGCAATGTGCACATGGTATGCCTGGGCGGGATCGCTGAAGGGCCTGTCACTCATGTTACCCCATCTACGGCAACAGCTGGACACTCAAACCTGGCTGGTTGGCTGGATGGTCGCCATTATGGACTGCGTTATTGACCTAGTAGGTGAGTTGAATAGGAACGATATGCATTACATCGGCAACATCGATAACGAGTCAATGAGAACGGACATTGAATTGATATTTCCTTCATCATCAATGGACAATTGAGGTCTCATACAAAACATTGATATTGGTAAGATTGAAAAACAGAAAAGTTCACAGATTTACATGAAACTAGATTGTTATATAATAGTAGAAACCTCGCACTGAAACATTTTTGCCTAAAAGGCAATTAGATATGAACGGGAAGGGTGAACACCTTGCATACGTTTATCAATACACCCTCTTTTGTGTTCACGTTCCACTTCTTTCTTGGACTCTTTCCCTTTAACCTGTCCTCTAAAATAATCCATACCCTACTTCCTGCCCTTCCCTTTCAGTGGAAGGTTTTCGGTTACGTCATGTAACGGAATATAAGAGACTATTAAGAGTGTGGCTCTGCAGTGTGTACTTTGCCCGTTATTAGTCTCATAAGAACTGCCAGTCTCCGTCGTGTCTCCAGAGTGCCCACTGCGTCAAACCTTGAGTTACTGGCTCAATTTAGAGCCACACTCCATCTCACAAGAGATGATGTACATGTCATGTTGTCACTGCAAACCTTCCACTTTGTAAGAGTTACCAGCTCTTTTCAGAGCCACACTCCATCTCACAAGAGATGATGTACATGGTGTCACTGCAAACCTTCCACTTTGTAAGAGTTACCAGCTCTTTTCAGAGCCACACTCCATCTGACAAGAGATGATGTATACATGGTGTCACCGCAAACCTTCCACTTTGTAAGAGTTACCGGCTCTTTTCAGAGCCACACTCCATCTGACAAGAGATGATGTATACATGGTGTCACCGCAAACCTTTCACTTTGTAAGAGTTACCGGCTCTTTTCAGAGCCACACACCCTCTGAAAAGAGATGATGTATACATGGTGTCACCGCAAACCTTCCACTTTGTAAGAGTTACCGGCTCTTTTCAGAGCCACACACCCTCTGACAAGAGATGATGTATACATGGTGTCACCGCAAACCTTCCACTTTGTAAGAGTTACCGGCTCTTTTCAGAGCCACACGCCCTCTGACAAGAGATGATGTACATGGCGTCACCGCAAACCTCCTACTTGGACTCTGTCTCTATCTGTTTGTCAGGGCCGTTTGCTTCCCCATTGGAGAAACGACTGGGTGCCAGACCTGTGGTCTTCGCTTGTGGGTTTTGTCTTGGGTTCGCCTTCATCGCTGCAGCATTCACCTCCGATCTCGCCCTGACCACCTTCCTCCTAGCAGGCATCGCTGGTTGGTAGCCTATTTCTATTTTTCTTGTTGTAGACATAAGGCATTTCATGGACAATTTTTGCAGTTTGTGTATTACCTTCCAAATTTGCCATAGTTTATTCCCTTCATTTAAAACATTGAGTTGCTCATGAGTCATGACAGTGTACACGATTAAAGTACATGTACACCTGACATATTTATACAATGCACCTGTTGATGCCACTACAAGTTAAACAAGTTAGTGAACTCGAATAAAGGAATATTAATGACTTACTTGTTCTTATTCCTATAGGACCGGCTATTGGGATTTCAAACGTTGTAACAAGGGAGTTGATAGCCCAACGTTTCACCAAGACATACGCCCTGGCTGTTGGTGTGGCGACTGCCGGTGGTTCCTTAGCATTTGTCACCTACCCGCTACTGGTACAATTGTTCCTAAACACCTACGGATGGAGAGGTACAATGATGCTGTTGGGCGCCATTTTGTCTCACCTGGGCGTCATGGGACTCCTCTTGCGAACGACTCCAGAAAGCCATGCAGACAACGGTCGAGGGCAGTACACGAGCATGCCTGTTGAGAAGAACGACCAGTCACTCTGCGCGTCTCTTAAAGACTCCTTCAAACTGGACATGTTGAAGTCACCGAGCTACTGGCTAGTTTGCTCGGTGGCGACCATTACAACCACGGTTATGACATCATGGGTGATTTTCTTTACGACCCAAACGAATGAGGCCAAAGGGTTTCCTCTGTCAGATGTCAGTGCATTTGTGTCCGCGTTCGGCATTGCCAAGATCGTAGGGAACATTTGCTGTGGCGTGATGTGTAAACGTCATCCCGTGCTATGCATCGCGTGCATGACAATTGCTGTAGTGATTACATCAGCCTGCTATCTGTTAGACCCGTGGTTGGTGTCCTACTGGTCTATAATGGCGTACGTCGTTGTCTACGGCTTGGCTCACTCTGTCCTTTACACTTTACAAGATGTCATCATCAGAAATGCTATTGGGTTAGAGAGGTTAGGATGTGCCTTCGGTTGGATCGCAATGACATCTGGTATCTTCCGTGGACTCGTCACCTTTTATCCCGGTAAACCTACTTCCTCATCGTCTATTAAACTTTTAAAAATAATTTGAAAATGGCAAAGAAAACTTTGACTGGACCGGGACTCGTACTCGAGACCACTGGATCTAAGCTATCCAGCCCTTTGGATGGTGGTGGTCCCAAATAGTCAATTAGTCTTTGCCGGGGTGGGGGCGCCAGTCAGAAGTCAGATTCGATACAAAACCACCAATTGTTGTAAACCTGGCTACAACAGTTCGGGGATCTCACGAAATTGAAAAAGCACTTTGCGTGATCCCCGAGCTAGTAGCAGTGACCGTGCATGTTTACTTCAATTGGTTGTTTGCATCTGAATGAAAGCGCGGATGTGATCCCTAGAGATGTACGACAGTTAATGGTTGAATTGCTTCAGACTTTCGCCCCCACCCCTGCAAAGATAAGTTGACTACAGTGTTAGGGAAGGCCGCCATCTAAGGGCAGCTTAGCTAAGATGGTCAGAGCGCCGGTACGCAAAACCAACTCTCCGTCTTGTAAAATTTGTTTTTGCCTTCCTGAAATCAATATTATTTGTTTCATAAATTAAATAGGAGGGCCTTGCATTTCGATCCAACATGGCCTTCATCAAATGCACTTTTGCAATATTTCATGTTAGTCTTTACTCTTTGTAGTGTAGTCTATTTATTTATTAGCAGCTACTTGAATGCAGTCAGTAAGTTTATGTTTCGGAGTAATGTTTTTTTACCGGTATTTGCGTAACTGTGTTGGTATTTTGGTTTCGCTTTTCAGGAATAATTTTTGATGAGCTTGGCAGTTTCTTTTGGGCGTACGTTTTGATGGCTGTTATCAACGCTTTGGCCGTACCACCATTGATAGGCCTGGCGTGGATGCAAAGTGGAAAACGATCTCCGAGAAACCTGAATCGAAATGAATAGAATTGAATTTCAACTGACCTGAATTTGATCTCAAAAGTTAGACGGCCAGACGTTTCGATCCTAGCAAAACCTTTCTCAAAGCCTTTGAACGTCAGTCCCTCGAACCTTTGGAATTGATGTATTGCCGGTCACTTCAGTCAGTGAGCAGTTTGAAATTTTTTTTTTGTATTAACTCCAGAAATGAATTGAATTGAATTGAATTGTAACGGTATAAATTGAATCCCATAAAATTTAGATAATGCAGTTGAAAAATGTTGAGTTGAGATGAGGCGAGTTGAGTTCTGTTGAGATTAGGCGAGGTGAGTTGAGTTCTGTTGAGATTAGGCGAGGTGAGTTGAGATCAGTTGAGATTAGGCGAGGTGAGTTGAGATCAGTTGAGTTGAGATGAGGCGAGGTGAGTTGAGATCAGTTGAGTTGAGATGAGGCGAGGTAAGTTTAGATCAGTTGAGTTGAGATGAGGCGAGGTAAGTTGAGATCAGTTGAGTTGAGATGAGGCGAGGTAAGTTGAGATCAGTTGAGTTGAGATGAGGCGAGGTAAGTTGAGATCAGTTGAGTTGAGATGAGGCGAGGTAAGTTGAGATCAGTTGAGTTGAGATGAGGCGAGGTAAGTTGAGATCAGTTGAGTTGAGATGAGGCGAGGTAAGTTTAGATCAGTTGAGTTGAGATGAGGCGAGGTAAGTTGAGATCAGTTGAGTTGAGATGAGGCGAGGTAACTTGAGATCAGTTGAGTTGAGATGAGGCGGGGTAAGTTGAGATCAGTTGAGTTGAGATGAGGCGAGGTAAGTTTAGATCAGTTGAGTTGAGATTAGGCGAGGTGAGTTGAGATCAGTTGAGTTGAGATGAGGCGAGGTAAGTTTAGATCAGTTGAGTTGAGATGAGGCGAGGTAAGTTGAGATCAGTTGAGTTGAGATGAGGCGAGGTAACTTGAGATCAGTTGAGTTGAGATGAGGCGGGGTAAGTTGAGATCAGTTGAGTTGAGATGAGGCGAGGTAAGTTTAGATCAGTTGAGTTGAGATTAGGCGAGGTGAGTTGAGATCAGTTGAGTTGAGATGAGGCGAGGTAAGTTTAGATCAGTTGAGTTGAGATGAGGCGAGGTAAGTTGAGATCAGTTGAGTTGAGATGAGGCGGGGTAAGTTGAGATCAGTTGAGTTGAGATGAGGCGAGGTGAGCTGAGATCAGTTGAGTTGAGATGATGTGAGGTGAATTGAGACCAGTTGAGTTGTGATGAGGCGAGGTTAATTAACTAGATCAGTTAAGTTGTGATGAGGCGAAGTTAGTTGAGATCAGTTGAGTTGTGATGAGGCGAGTTTAGTGAGATCAGTTGAGTTGTGATGAGGCGAGGTGAGTTGAGTTCTGTTGAGATTAGGCGAGGTGAGTTGAGATCAGTTGAGATTAGGCGAGGTGAGTTGAGATCAGTTGAGATTAGGCGAGGTGAGTTGAGTTCTGTTGAGATTAGGCGAGATGAGTTGAGATCAGTTGAGGTTAGGCGAGGTGAGTTGAGATCAGTTGAGTTGAGATGAGGCGAGGTAAGTTTAGATCAGTTGAGTTGAGATGAGGCGAGGTAAGTTGAGATCAGTTGAGTTGAGATGAGGCGAGGTAAGTTGAGATCAGTTGAGTTGAGATGAGGCGAGGTAAGTTGAGATCAGTTGAGTTGAGATGAGGCGAGGTAAGTTGAGATCAGTTGAGTTGAGATGAGGCGAGGTAAGTTGAGATCAGTTGAGTTGAGATGAGGCGAGGTAAGTTGAGATCAGTTGAGTTGAGATGAGGCGAGGTAAGTTTAGATCAGTTGAGTTGAGATGAGGCGAGGTAAGTTGAGATCAGTTGAGTTGAGATGAGGCGAGGTAACTTGAGATCAGTTGAGTTGAGATGAGGCGGGGTAAGTTGAGATCAGTTGAGTTGAGATGAGGCGAGGTAAGTTTAGATCAGTTGAGTTGAGATTAGGCGAGGTGAGTTGAGATCAGTTGAGTTGAGATGAGGCGAGGTAAGTTTAGATCAGTTGAGTTGAGATGAGGCGAGGTAAGTTGAGATCAGTTGAGTTGAGATGAGGCGGGGTAAGTTGAGATCAGTTGAGTTGAGATGAGGCGAGGTGAGCTGAGATCAGTTGAGTTGAGATGATGTGAGGTGAATTGAGACCAGTTGAGTTGTGATGAGGCGAGGTTAATTAATTAGATCAGTTAAGTTGTGATGAGGCGAAGTTAGTTGAGATCAGTTGAGTTGTGATGAGGCGAGTTTAGTGAGATCAGTTGAGTTGTGATGAGGCGAGGTGAGTTGAGTTGTATTCAGGGTAGCTAAAATGATATTGTAGCTGAAATGTTTGTTAAGATGAGGTGAGTTGAAGCGTTTCATGATATAATTATTATTGTGGTGACCAGGATTTAACGGGGTTGATCCAAGGCCGCGTTTCCACTGGACTAAAATTTAACCGAGACGATGGTTAAATTTCCAATGGTCAAATTTGACCGTCGTTCCCACTTGGACTTTTGAGTCGGTCAAATTTAACCGAGACGATGGTTAAAGTAGCCGAGCTGGCAATATAACGGCTCATGAAGGTCAAGTGTCAGCCGGATACACAATGTACGTGTGTACATTTAGCGCGCGATACGGAGCAGACGCTGTGCACAGTGCATGTACGTGTTACGTCTTAGGCCGGATGTGGTTTTTTACCGAGTCGCGTTTAACCGAGTGGTGCGTTTCCACTGGACTAATCGGCTCGGTTAAACTTACCTGGTCACTTTTACTGGGCAGAGTTTGCTCAGTAAAAGTAACCATTGGACTCGGTTTAAGTAACCAAGAGAAATTTGACTCGGCCGTTTCCACTGGACTTATTTTGGTCAAAGTAACCATCGTCTCGGTTACTTTAACCAAAATAAGTCCAGTGGAAACGCGGCTTAAGTTTTTAATTGATATCAAGTTGTATTGCTTACTGGCTTCATTGAATTGAGGGGGGCTGAAAGGCCCCCTCCGTATTGTGTTATTACTGCATCGCGACCGGTTAAAATTTTGGAGTCTCGCTTCATGACTTTTCTCCCCCATATTTTGTACCTTATTTGTCCACATTGGACATACATATCTGTATTACATGTCAATTAGTATGTGCAGGTTATTACAACGGCATACAATTGTGTACTTTTAAAACTGTCAGACTGTGGCTAGCATTTCTGTATGAATCGTCCTGAGGAATTAATGTCGTACTGATTTCATGCTTCTGTATAATTCTGAAAGAAACTAATTAAACTGTTGAAATATTAACAAACACACGAAGTAAAAACAATGAAAACATAAGAAGATAACAAGTGCTGTAACAGGGAAGTTGTACACAAAATTAAGTCAGAAATGAATGATTTCTCGTCTGGGAAAACTCATTTTTACACAAATTATGTAATTATGTAAATATCTTTTACCCTGCCAAATATCATTTGAATCCATGATTGAACGACCGAGAACTGAGCGGGACGGAATCCGCCCCCTCGGCTGTGAGATGGTCAAAATAACCCGGCTCTTTGTGGTTTAAAACACACATGTGATGGGTTATGGTAGAAATGAGTCAAACAAGTCCCATACATCTAAGCACAAAGACATACAATTATGTACACAGTTAGTAAAGGACTGAAATAGTGCAGTATTATGCACAATCAAGGTATACATGTACTCTCTAAATACAAAAGAGTGAATAATCCACTCGCACAAAGAGTGAAATTTTCTCAAGAAAAGCCAAAACCGCTCAAAAAGAGTGAAAACCACTGTAAGATAGTTGTGGAAACCACTAAGAATTGGAGTAAAACACCACTCTATACAGGAACCGTATGGAGGGCAATTCCTTGTCGAGTTGTCCTCCACATGGCTCCTTACAAGAGTGGGATTTCACTCCACTCTGTGCGGTTTTCACATCTTTTACAGTCTATTTCACTCTTTTGGGGCGGTTTTGGCTTTTTGCAGCGATTTTCACTCCTTGAGAGAGAGTGAATTATTCCCTCTTTTGCATTTAGAGAGTATCTTTCCATTGTGGTCGGTTGCGACCAGTCTCCATGATTGGTATCCCGAGCCATTGAAACTATAAAGAAAATGGTGTTTAGGGGCAAATTACACACGGGCAACTTGATATAATTGATGGTAGATAATGAATCAATCAACCTTTTAAGTACCACTTGCAAAATTTCGCGACTTTTGTTTCATATTATTTTGTTTGAGGTGAAGTTGTGCGTTGTGCGTAGCTTATTTAGTAGGTTTCTTGATTGCGTTCTATCGATTAACCGGGTCATCAGTTGAATGGGTGGTTTGTTTTGCTTGTTGGGCAATTGCCTAATTGCTTGATTGTCTGGTTGGTTTTGGCTACTTGTTTAATCTCATTTTTAGTTCCTGTGAAGCCAAGCTAAATGCAAAACACAAAGGAATTTCCATGTAATCTCGAGCAATATTGTACCCTTTTTAAGCTGTTCATTCATCTGGTAACCTTTTCAAAATGTTTTTCTTTACATCGTTTACGATAATTTGTCACTAATCGCTGTTTGATTGTACAGAAATGAGAACGGTAATTAAATATTACAGTCCTGATAATCATCAAAGAATTTTGATATTTTGTTGCTTTACTCGTTTGAATGATCACATCCCATGATAAGTGTTACGCGTTATGACCACAAGACATCTGACAAACAAATGGTGATATGCAACCATTGTTACAGTACGTCTCTTATGATCAGATTATTTTGCAGGAAATTCAGTATCATACATTCCAAATATACATACAACGAATTTACGTAAAAAGCCTTTGGTAAAATGATGGAAAATTATTAGACAGCATACTTATTTATTCACATTGAAACCGATGTATGGAAAATTTACAAGCGCATCAAAGAAAACGTTTTAAAAAAGTTTTATAAACAGCAAACCTTCCATTTTTCAGAGGCGCACTCAATGTCACAAGAGATGATGTTCATGATGTCACCGGAAATATTTTCCTTTGTAAGAGTTACCGGCTCTTTTCAGAGCCACACTCCATCTCACAAGAAATGATGTACATGGTGTCACCGTAAACCTACTTGGTACGTCCACGCAACCCTTCAAATCGAATGAAACATTAATGTACTTAGCACATACATGTATGAACATATTATTCCCATATGGACGTGCATTGTACAAATACAAAATCTTATTAATCATGATGATACAGCAAAAAACCTACTGCATTCCCTACGCTGTCGAAGAGGATTACCCTCTTTTTAATAAAGAATTACTCACTCAATCAGGATTAGGATGTAATCAACAAATAACAAACAAACAAATAACATATCTCCACAAAGCAATCCATTTGCCAAAGTCACGAAATGATAATATGTGGTAAAAAGTTCTCACGGCATTTCCCGTAACCAAAAAAATAAAATCACAAATGAGGTTAAAGAGTCACTGCAATGAACATTTACCTTCCCAGGTTTTTCAGTTTTATACAATATGATATGACCATCTTCTACCAAAAATATGGAAACATTAAGAAAGTTTGCCATTTATGGTTGAAAAAAATACCTCAAACATGGGCTTCCAAACTTTAATGCAAAAACATGAAATTTTGCTTTCAACCTCAAGAATTGGTTTTTTTTTTAAGTTGGTTGTTCATCAACTGGTAATCTTTTCAAAATATTGATTTTTTTTGCTTTACTCGTTTGAATGATCACATCGCATGATCAATGTTACACTTCATGACCACAAGACATCTGACAAACAAATTATGACATGCAACCATTGTTACAGTGTCTCTTATGGTCAGATTCGTTGACGAAAAACTTACATGTTGGATATTTAATATCATACATTTAAAAAAAAATAGGCCTACAAAGAAATGCATTTACGTTAAAAGCCTTGGATATTTAATGATGGAAAATTACTAGACGGCATACGTATCAATTATTCACAACGAAACCTATATATAGAAAATGTAAAAGCACATAATAGAAAACATTTAAATCACTTTTATATTTTTCGAATGCAACGATGACTTTTGAATAGAAATGCTACAGCCCATAAACCAAATACACATCTTCAAAAACTTTATGGCCGCGGCTCTACGATTCTCTTATGCATATCTGTATGAATTAAATGAGCATGCCTAGTTCATATCATTAATTCATACATTATGGCACGGATGGTGCATAGGTAATAAAAGTATGTGCAAATTTCAAGCGATAATCTTTAGTCCAATCTCCGCTACCATCTGGAAGACAAGAGATTCATCCCTTTTTCTGTTCATCATCTTAATCTCAGCACAACGTGCTCGTAAAACTGCACAATGATTAAACTTATAGTATTATCGAGACAAAGTTATCCATTTGCCAAAGTCACGAACGGAGACTATATGGTAGAAGCTCTCACTGCATTATCAATAATAAAACAATCACAAAAGAGGTGTTCCTCTGTAACAACGGAGCTGAATGTTTGAAAGTGCGTGGATTGGAAACTATCTCATGTATTCGTTGATCACTTCGTGCTTGGATTACGGGCAGGTAGAGCAGGACCCATCGGTGCTTACTTCACATTGGTTCTAACGCAGAGAGAAACCAAAGGGTACGAGGTTAGCTTTTTCTATAGTATGACCCTTATTCTTCGATTGAGGGAGCTTTGATGAGAGAGGAAACGTGGCTTTATTTCTAAAGCAGTCAAGGAGATTACGGTTATGCGGGTTGTTATGGCAGTAGGGCCTTGGAAGCTACTTTAGTTTACTGCATCAATACAGGGTGATATCCACTAGGGCGCAGCACAATAATTCCATCCAGGATGGCTCCCCGCCGAGCTGATTAACATAAAGTGTGGACCCACAACATTGTTCAATAAGAGGTCTTTGGGGCTAATTAACTGATATTTTGCAGAATAGGTGAAGCTTAAGACAACCCGGGGTTCTTGTGTAATTTGGAACATATCTGGCTTTAAATGTTGCCCTATTTGCTGTAGATGAGTCCATACCTAAATCCTTGCAGAAATTCGCATTGGATGGCTACACATTTTGGGTTTTTTTTCTGGGGAAAACAATCTAATCGGCTAAGGGCACTAACTACAAGAACTGAGAGACTTTTGGGTGTGGGATAATTGGCTTTGAAAGTGAGTGTTTTTGAAGAGTGTTGAATGGGAGCTCGATTTAGTGTTCTGCACCCGTTAAATAGCTCTATGTAGTAATTGTAAAGCGCCCTCATGAGGCCATGAACGTTCAAATTGAGTGGAACTAGACTCACGTTGTCATTCCAGAAGCCATGGGTCGTCAGGCTTTCGCTTTGTTCTTCCAGCCTCTTGTGTTCTTCGCATCTTTCCTGCAAACTGTTCATGGTGTCGCACTCTATGAGAAAAGTGCTGCCTCGTCAATATAGCTATAGTTTCTAGTTTTCTTTAAAAAAGTACCTTCGAGCTCCTCGTTCCCAAATCTAATCATGCATCCATGATCTAATTAAACTGTAAATGGCACAGACGAACGTTTACAAGAAATGCTGACGAAGTCTTCTTGTTTTCCGTAAGCCGCTTGGGAATTTAAACCTTGAAATCTTGCCATCTGGTTGTAGAACAACAGTACGAAAATTAATGTAATAATGGTCTACCTTGAATGTTGAGAGTAAACTCCTGTTGCAATGTCGTGCCGTCGTTCAAGGATGCATTGCATTGGTATTCACCGATATGATCACCTCTCAAGGTAATACTGAGTTCCACAACAGTAGTCGATATGTAGGTCACTTTTAACAGGTCTCCGGTGGAAGCAGACGAAGCTAGTTCGAAAAAAAGGAAATTGTGTGGTCATGAAGGCGCGGCAAGTTATGAAAATGAATGTTACCACATGAAATAGGCTATCATAATTACATGTAGGTCTATAGTGTTTATCTTATTCTGTGAGGTTGGGAGGGAGGGAGGGGGAGTGAGGGGGGTGAGAGAGGGAGGGAGGGATGAGGGGATGGAGGGATGGAGGAAGGATGGAGGTTGTCAGGTTGTCTTACGGATTGTCCAGCTGACTATGGCATTAGTTGTGTCCACAAATGGATTCGAGTAATCTAACTGGCAATACCAAACCAGTTCTTCATTGTAGCATGACGTCACATTCCCATCGGTAGGTTTGATCTGCAGCAATGCTGTAGAATAAACAAAATCACAATCGCTGGCAGTGAAAAATATCTTCCTTGTCACTCAGTTTGCAAAAAAAATAACTTCTCCCTTTTCAAAGATATCTGCAAATTTGGTTTTCCTTTAAATTGAAGTAGATAAAAGGCCACACCTTATGAATTTGATACAATCTTTTGTATTCTAAAGTGTGCCTTATTGGTTTAGAGATGGATGTAAGGCGATAAGCCTGCGTGAATAGTGAGCATGCTGTATCAAGTAGGATCACTCTTGCCCACATCTGATTGAAATGTAAATGCTTTGAACAACTAAAAGAAATCTTACCTTTTCCAAAACACGGCTTAGGCTCAGGCTCTGACATTGTTTCATTTTGTTCATGCATTTAAAAAGTATAAGGCATCCACACAAAAGGCCTTTGACTTCAGATTCAAAGGTTACATTCCATGTTGAAGACAAAAAAGCTCTAACACGCAAACCCTAAATGTTTACTTTCAGCCTTTAGATAACATAGACGAAGCTGTAGCCAGAGCCGGAGCCTAAGCCGCGTGTTTGGTAAGTACCGCAAGCTCAAATATCACACAGTCGTGGTGTGAACGTACAGAGCGAGCCAGAATGATGTCAGCCATTTCACTTACGGGTAAATCCGGTTTCAGCTTCATTTGAGAGTAGGCAATTACCGGGAATGGTACTATAACGACAGATGCAAGTAGAGGAAAACAAAACACAAGAATATCAAACTTTATGGAAAGACCAAACAGGGAATCATGCATGTTTTAGAAAAAAACTATAAGTGCGTTGAAAAATGTGGATTTTTGCCAAAAAAAATCAGTAATTTTGGACGATCGTGTATATGTATAACTCCAGTATTGCATTGCTAATCGTGCGTCGTGCTAGACGAGTGAAGTTGGTAATTTCGAAATCTCGTTGAATTTTCCTGATTAAAATTGAATTATT
Source organism: Luidia sarsii (assembly GCA_949987565.1). Lineage (NCBI taxonomy): Eukaryota > Metazoa > Echinodermata > Asteroidea > Paxillosida > Luidiidae > Luidia > Luidia sarsii. The sequence continues at coordinate 23,385,121 of OX465108.1, forward strand.
AGCTTATTGAATAAAAGGCCCGAAGTTTCCAATTTTTTTTGTTTTCTGTTATTTATTTTATTCTTGATAAAAAGCTGCAAATAAATCATACTAAATGATCTAAAAGTCATTTTGGAATACTTGAGATTATCCTAAGTGTTAAATCCTAAACTAATAGGCTTACCATACGCATTCGTTATTGGACACTACGCAGTAAGGCGCGTCCCGGACACATTCTTGAAGAGGGCCATTGGAGCATTGACTGATGGGAAATGTGGTCGCATTGTTGCTTGTTGGTATCACCGGATACTTGATGTTGGATTCGATTAGTGTCACAGCAGAGATTTCCTCAGACGTCCCCTACACAGGACAAAAAAGGTTTAGCCATCCATCCAGCCAAACATTCATTCATTCAGCCAGCCAGCCATTCATTCATTCAGCCAGCCAGCCAGCGAGCCAGCCAGCGAGCCAGCCAGCCAGCCAGCCAGCCAGCCAGCGAACCAGCTAGCCAGGCAGTTAGCCAACCAGCCAGCCAGTAAGTCAGCCAGCCAGTCACTGTTAGCCAGTCAGTCAGTCAGTCAGTCAGTCAGTCAGTCAGTCAGTCAGTCAGTTAGTCAGTCAGTCAGTCAGTCAGTCAGTCAGTCAGTCAGTCAGTCAGTCAGTCAGTCAGCCAGCCAATCAGCCAGTCCGCCAACCAGCCAGTCAGCCAGCTAACGAGCGAGCCAGCCAGCCAGCCAGTCAGAAACTCAACTCAGTTAAATTCTAAATCAAGCTAAATCAAACTGCAAAAAACGATTGCTCAAAAGTACTCACTAGCGGGTCGAGTTCCACTGTAGTGTATTCTTCCATGGGGTCAGAGCAATTAGTTTTATAAACCCTGAGGATAGCTCCATCAGCTGTCAGTAAAATAACAAAAGTACCTTACATCTTTCACTTCTGCCTTTTAATGGACTCATTCTCATTAAAAGTGTTTAGACTTGATACAAGGACATACATTTTCAAACGCAATCCCTCGTGCTGAAACACGATCAAAGGTAGGATAGTCTACACCATTTTTTTTGCTAAGGTCAAAGAATTGCTTCCATTTTTGATCAAACTTAACGTGTACGTAAAGTAACTCACTTGCGTAAGTTCGGCTTAATCCGTCAACCATCATATCAAGAAAAAAAAACATAAAATGGAATTAAATGCAACCTTTTTTCAGACATACAGGGCGGTATTTGTAATAGGAAGTCTTTGTTCAAGCGATCTGTGGATATTCAACACAAATGCTAACCTTGTTTCTAAGTAATTTTCGACCTAATACTTCACTCAGTACTTATTTGATTCCGTGGTCCACGAAGATTGTCTTCCACCTCATTAATTGGTACATTTGGCACCCAATTTGCTTCAAATTTCACATAAGTCGTCAAATTGATGAACCTTCTATCAGCCATAAATTGACAATTTTTTGGTATGAGATGTCAGCGTTTTACAAACTTACATGTGCCAAAGAAGAAAACGCAACTTGTTAATACACTGTCAGTTGCTAGGCTTGTGAAGCGAATTCCATCCACATAGATCAATGGAGGGTCAGTCACGTCTAAAACCGCAGGCTTAGTGTCATCGTCTTTATCACCTGAATGCTCAAACTCATTGTAGTTAGGTATCGAGCCCTTCATCAAAACCTTGTTAGCTTCACTGGGTGGTGCCGTAGATTGATCGCACTGCAAAGAAATAACAATGGGAATTTATCAATACACCAATCAAGTACTACGTAGAAATCTGTATCTAATGACCCTGTTTCATTAATGACAATCATTAAAAATACAATTAATATTTTAAATACAGCAATGTTGGCTAATATCGAATATTTCTCTTTTGAGAAGTAAACAACGTATTAACCTCAACATGATCACCAAACGGGCTCCCCTTGACCCAAAGACAGGCTGGTTGACCAATGGTTGACTACCCTGGTTAGATCCATTTGGTAACCAGCTTCAGGACAATGGTTTCTTCCCTGGTACCAATACCCTCATCTTGATCCAAACCTAGGCTGGTTGACCCATTGGTTGACTACTGTGGTCTGCCATTTGGTAACCGGCCTCAGGACCATGGTTTCTTCCCTGGTCCCAGTAGCCTAATCTTGATCCAAACCTAGGCTGGTCCACCCATTAGTTGACTACTGTGGTCTGCCATTTGGTAACCAGCCTCAGGACCATGGTTTCTTCCCTGGTCCCAATACCCTCATCTTGATCCAAACCTAGGCTGGTTGACCATTGGTTGACTACTGTGGTCTGCCATTTGGTAACCAGCCTCAGGACCATGGTTTCTTCCCTGGTCCCAATACCCTCATCTTGATCCAAACCTAGGCTGGTTGACCATTGGTTGACTACTGTGGTCTGCCATTTGGTAACCAGCCTCAGGACCATGGTTTCTTCCCTGGTCCCAATACCCTCATCTTGATCCAAACCTAGGCTGGTTGACCATTGGTTGACTACTGTGGTCTGCCATTTGGTAACCAGCCTCAGGACCATGGTTTCTTCCCTGGTCCCAGTAGCCTCATCTTGATCCAAACCTAGGCTGGTCCACCCATTAGTTGACTACTGTGGTCTGCCATTTGGTAACCAGCCTCAGGACAATGGTTTCATCCCTGTTTCCAGTAGCCTCATCTTCACCGAAACCCAGGCTGGTAGAATATCGGTTGATTACTGCGGTCTGCCCTTTGCCAACCAGCCTGAGGATCATGGTTTCTTCCCTGGTCCCAGTAGCCTAATCTTGAACCAAACATAGTCTGGTCGGCCCATTGGTTAACTACTGTGGTCTGTCATTTGGTAACTAGCCTCAGGACCATGGTTCCTTCGCCGGTCCCAGTAGCCTCATCTTCACAGTTTTACAATTGAAACTGCACAGCTAATGGAAATCGCACTAATTATAGTTACCTACAGACAGTTCCAAAGAGATGGACAGCTTACCCTGCCATATTTACCGCTAACCGAACCAGTGACAGTTATTCCGTTGTCAAATAGATTATTGATGTCCTCCATTCTGTAACGACAAAGGGCTGAAGCCTTCGGGCCTACCCTGCAATTGTAAACCAAGTATTAGCCTATGAGTAATAATTATGCACAATGGTTGTAGACATGTCTCGTGTATGTAAACGTCACTTATAAGATGCATGTTTCATCTTCACCTAATGAGATGCATTTTTACTGTGCCGCCACTTATAGGAGAGATCAAAGGAAAACAAATTAAATAATAAAAAGGTGGGTAATAAGTCTGATAAAAAATTATTTTGATTTATCTGTGAAGTTTACACATTCGAAATATTTGCCATAATATTATTTAATCATCCGAACACAGTATACACGATCCGGCAGTATCTGTGCACATCCGAGTTCGCACGACCAGCCAGTCTACTAGAGGGTGTCTACTTAACCACTTCGCGCCGGGACCTCTGAATACGGAGCTCCGTTGGTTTGACTATGCAACGGGGCCCTCCGAATCCGGGCACCACTATTGTCCACATTCTAAACAAAGACTCTTTTCAGCTTAGAAAAAAAGTAATACGAATCAGTACAAAGAACCTATTTAACGCAGGTTGCCACATGATATTGCAAGATAAGCTTCATTATTCATTAATTTGACTAAAGTTTGGAATGAACGTGTAGCTTTCTTACGCTTCACTCGTGAACACTGCATACACTGAATCTCTATCCGCATCAAAGAGCACATCCTCTGCAGCCAAACGAAGAACAGTCGACGAAATGACAAAATATTAACTCAAACAAAATGTTAGAGGTGGAAAAATGTTCATGTCAAACAACTTGGATGGAACAAATTTTGAAAAAAACGGCAAATACTTTGACAGGACTTGAACCCGAGACCTCTGGTTTGTGTACGGTAAAATACCAGCGCTCTTACCATCTGAGCATCCAGCCCTTAGATGGCGGCCTTCCCAAATAGTCACTTACCACTTTGCCAGGGTGGGGTCACCAGTCAGAATCATTTAACCATTAATATCCATTAATACCTATCAAAACCGGTAAAATGGACACCCCTGTTGGGTATCACTTCAATCTCCCTGATCATTCGATATCAGATATGTGTGCACTGGGCATAGAATCACTTGGTCAGCGTAGTAAGGCTGTCCGACTTAGCCGTGAGAAAATGTGGATGAAGCGTCTTCGGACTATTCAACCACATGGTCTCAACATCCACGAGGGTAATGACTAACACCATGCAGCTTTCTGATAATCCTCCTTTTGTGTTCAGTCCTTCACACTTCTCTCTTTGATCTTTCCCCCTCTTGTCACTAATCCCTACCCCCTCCTTGCCCTACTCTTTGATCTTTCCCCCCTCTCACTAATCCCTACCCCACCGCTTGCCCTTCCCTTTGATCTCTCCCTACCAGCTTCACTCTTTGTCCTTTACTTCTCATCCGTGTCCTATTCACTCTCCCCCTTTCTCCGTGTACATGTATCTGTTTTGTCCTTGTCACTCTGCCTTTGAGAAAGGTCCTGCTAGGATCGAAACGTCAGGCCCACTAAATTGTAAGATTAATATCCATGCTAGGAGTTGATTTGATTAATTTTATACGACCATGAGAAACAAGTTTGGTTGCAATAAAAGTAGGTCTAGATGGTGAAATGACATATCCTGATCTGTAGCTTCTATTGTGTCTCATGAAAAGAGTAAATGAGAGAAGAAGGAACTTACGAATCTCGTTGTAAAAAAACGATTGCGATCCAGGGATAGAGCAAACGAGTCGGGCCTTGATGAACGTCGTGAACACGCCTCCTTGTCCAGTATCGTTCTGTTAAGACATAATTACCAGGCAGTAGATACTTGACTTCTATTTTATCGACAGTTCCATTACCTTTTAATAAATAACTATTAATTCCGTTGTAGCTGGCGGCTTACGTTTAGAAGTGTAAAATGTAGGCCTAATACTTCGTGAGAAGAGCGTTTTTTAACACATGAAAGAAAAGCGAAAGGTACGTAATACATGTACTTGACAACAATTTGATCGATTAGTTGATGCGGAAATCGATATTCATGGGATTTTACTTTACAGAGGAAATAATCTATTCCGTTTCGATCTGTGGAATTGATTTATATTTACAGAGAGCTTTACCCTTAAAGAGCCGGGGCGGATTTTGCCCACTCTACCGGTATTTTTTGTTTAGAGTCGCGGTGATTTTTGTCTTCGTGCTGAGGCTTGATGACTTTTTTTGAAATCTTCTTAGGCACATTTTGACACCAATTTTTTTAAAATTGGTGGTTCCGTTCTCTTGCAATGAACATTTTTCAGGGCCATGGTATAGCTTGACGGACATTTCCCATTGACTTACACTACATAAAAGCATAGCATCTAATGTGCATAGGGTATTTCTTTTCAGTATTCTTTGGCATAATTAGCTCATTAATATTGCTGCATGCTATTATTGGTTCTTCGTGTTTCTTTATCATTGTAAAATTTATGCAAATTGGGGAAATTTATATAAAAAACATAGGAAATTCAATAAAAAACATAGGAAATTCAATAAAAAACATAGGAAATTCAATAAAAGACATAGGAAATTCAATAAAAAAACATAGGAAATTCATTAAAAAACATAGGAAATTCAATAAAAAACATAGGAAATTCAATAAAAAACATAGGAAATTCAAATGTTTACACAAATGTTCATTATGGAATTTTCTTTCGCCCTGCAAAATATGATTCGAATCCATCATTGAACGATCGAGATCTGAGGGGGAGGGGGGCGCCCCGGCTTTGGGATGGTCAAAATAACCCGCCTCTTTGAGGGTTACACATCCTTACCAGGCAAACACGTGCAATGCGTGTGTACTCAGTGGCTACATCTCCTTGGTATTCCAATGCATTTTCCCGGTACACAAGGTACACATATTGGTTTCCATCGCTGTTGTTATACAGAAATGGTTTGCCCACGAAGGTCGGATCTGTAACGGTCGCAATCAATACAGGAGGTCAGGAAACGAGGTTACATCATTTGCATTTATCGTGACAGGACGATGGGACGATTCTGTATCTTGATATTTTGGACAATTCAATCTTAAATTTTAAAACACGGGAGCTATTTCTATGATGAAGAAAGGACATTTTTAGGGTGTTTGCATATGCATCTGTGACTTGAAAATACAAATCTTTTTCCATTCTAATGACTTACAGTGATACAAAACTGAATGTTATATACCTATACGTTGAGTATGGCAACCTCTCATTGAAACTGCTTATTGAATTGAACGACTAAAGTGGATCCGAGGCAATCATGTTTTATTTTTGGAAGAACTTTTCTCAAAGTCATTTTCTGCCGTTTAGAAAAGTTGTTCTGGAATTGAAACGTCTGGTCCTCTAACTGTTGGCAATGTAATGAACAAGTCACATACATCGATGTCTCCTACAAATTAAAACCACCTGCTTTATTTTCAAGAACTAGGATTTTATTCTATAAGTTATCCTATACTAGCGGGACCTTTTTTCAATTGCAGTAAGGACAAAACAGAAAGGGGGCTGTAGGTTCGAAGGATAAGGTCAGATCAAAGGGCAGAGAGTAGAGAGAAGGGTTTAAGAGAGAAAGATCAAATGGAGAAGACCAAAGAGAGAAGTGGAGGGAGTGAACACAAAGAAGCATAACAAGTAGACGTATCAATATCATCTGACTTGTGAGCTGTGTGCTGCTCTGAAATAAAGGGCGACCTCAAGAGTTCACTGAAAGGACTCACCGTCGATGAACTGTCCGCTAAGGCTTTGCACCTTGAGGTCCGTTTGGATGGGCGCGGGATCACGGATATTGCCAACCTTGTATTTCGTGTAAAGTGATACGTCGCCCGTCACTACATCTGCACCGTCATACAGCACGTCACCTTGGCTGGTACCCGCTAAGTGGATAAAGCAGCACGTGATGGATGGGAGATCATGTAATCACGGTAACACATTGCGATGTGAAGTCCACTATTTGTGGCCCGTAGGTTATTCCACTACTCTGTGCTTCTCATGAAACGAACGAAAAGTCTGTGTTGGCAAGTTAATTAGATGAATCATGCATTCTTTTCACCGTGCTTAAAGATAGGGTACGTGCGTAGTGCTTTTGCGAAGGTCAAAGAATCGCTACCATATTTTTTGGACAAAGTCAACGTTTACATAAAATAACACGTTTTGGCTGAATCGGTCGAACACGTCATGAGAACACCGTGGAAACGAGATTAAATGCTGACTTTTTCAACATAGAGGGTGGTATTTGTAAAGGAACTATTTGTACAAGGAAATCACCTCTTTCCTGGAAAAAGGCTGATTTTTGAGCAATAAAAAAATCTTGATGAGTAAGTAATTTCCCAAAATAAATGAGGAATGTCCGGAAATTGGGCGCCTTGTAGAGGCGGAAAGCGCACAGTCATAGCACAGTAATGATGTTAACTGGTATCCGCTACTTTCCGCATTATTTTAATAATACGGTCAAGACAACGGGCACCAGTAATTGTTTAACTGCGATGATCGGAAAATTGATTTGCTTCTTAAAAGCAGGACTTACTGAAGAGTGCCGTGGCCGAGTGTTCCGTAGCAAGCTCAGGACCAATCAGGCCGCTTGATCCAACGACTTCGTTGCAACTTTCCAAATCTTCTGTGCACTAAACGCCAAAAGATAAATTAAACCACGTTAGATAATTATGGTCAATCCAATGTTGCTTGGACATGACTAATATTAGGCCTATTGCCCTTTGACGAAGCTTAGTCCCTGGTAGATGGGATCGAAACGTCAGCTCCGATAACCTTTGAGAAATAAGAAATGGAAATTGCTTTTCTGTAAACTTACCGCCCAGCAAAGTTTATTTGCAGCGTTTGTTCCGCATACCAATAAATCACCCGTGCTCGTCTTCTCTACAAATCGGATGTAGTTCCAGCATTGGATCTATGCCCAAAACAAAGTATTACATGTCATATTTCAATTATTATGATCTTGATCTTGATACAATCCTCGTATTAAACACATTTTTTGTTGAGGCACACTTCATTCAAAGGAAGATTGGATATGCGGCTACACGATGCTAATGAGTGGATGGCTTCATTTACAGTACCTCGAAGAAATTGCTGACATCACCGTTACCAAAGGAAACGTCGTGATTGTCCTATCGTCAAAATCTGTCTCAAAGACAGTCATACAGTCTGCTTTTGAGAATGGTAATGCTTGGGATCGAGACATGAGGTTATAGAAATTTCCGAGATTTGCACTTTGGTAACTGAGGTCAAGCTATTGTGACATTTTTGCATAACTCGACATTGGCCTGTTGTTATACCTACGTTGATATCAAACGTGTTCCCCCGATTTTCACACTGAATCGTTAGGTTCGCCGGTCGAACAACATCAATCGTTATCTGTATGGAGGGGAAAGTATCAGGAAATCAGATGAACAACGCGAGTGGATAACATCGTGGTGACGTCATCAGGGCCCATCTTTTCATTACATGTAGACCCTGGATACCTGTATGCCCAAGGGCGTCAGGCGTCTGACGTCATGGCAACATTGAAGTTAACCACCCCGGAAAAGACTAGTTGACTATCTATATAGGAGGGTTTGCAGTGACACCATGCATAAGGTCTGCGTCCGACGGGACTTTAAAGTCCCAGCTCCTAAATTCAATGTGCAACTTAAGAAAAACAAATCCCTTTCAGTCCATTCATGCCTGAAGGGACTCCTGAGTCCCTGTATAGAGCTAGCATAATAAATGCTGCCCTCTATAGGCATGTAGTGTTTAGTCTCAACTGATTTTGTGGATGGGACTCAGAAGTCCCGTAAGGCTGTGGGATAGCGTGGGTACGCATTCAAAATGGCGGCCAGCATGCATGCACTGTACATTATGTAACGTACATGTACATCGTACATTGTATTTTGTACACAGTGTGTGTATGTTTGTGTACTGTTTTGTATACGTACATTGCATTTTCATGTCAGAATTGAGGATGGAATTTGCATTTACACAATAATAATTCAGAAGTAGGGCCTAACTTACTTATATAGCCTTTTGTTAATTGCATGTTCTTGTTTTTATTGTTTCATCAGATTCTAATCATGTCGTCTTCAAAGAAAACCTTGAGTCCATCATGGATGGTATTCCTGACTATGGGTCAGATGAAGACACGCCTATCGAATCCGACATAGATGACGAAGAGTTCTTTGCTGACAATCTGCCACAGCCACATTGCCTTTGGATGATCGTGAGGTCTTGCAGACACAACAAGCTTAGGTTTCTGACTCTGAAGACAAAGATGATCAACCTTTGGGTTCTTTGCTAAAGACGCGTGATGCACATCGTTAGTGGAAGAAATCAAAACAAGCAACGTAATTCCAGAATTCTCTGAAGCTGCCGGTTCGTGCAACAAGATGTTTGAAGACTGCTCCACTGCAACTGATACATTTTTGATGTATTTTGACGATGAGATCATACAGTCAAATTTGTATGCGGTCCAAAAGGGCAAGCATTTCTAGCCTTTCACAGATAGAGAGCTTCTCGGAATTGTCTGTCTTGATGGGCTACCATCAACTTCCGTCATTGCGGAATTATTGGTCCATTGATCCTGATCTCCATGTCGGAACTGTTACTGAAATTATTCCACGTTTTCTACATGTGCATTCAGAAGAAGCAGGTATCACTGTCTACGCTCAAGTTTCTTGGAAAATCTGACCAAATCTTAAAGGATTTCTCTATTCATGTTCAATTGTTCATGTTCCACAGTAATTTTGCACAATTTGTAAAAAAACTGCGAGTTAAGAATACCGGTAGATACAAATTGATTTGTGTCTGTTTGTGTTCATTGGTTATTCATATTATTCATATCCCGCTGCTAATTATGCATGATAATTGGTGACAGAAGAATTTTTTAAATTTTAACAATCAAAGTAGCATTTGAATCACCATCAGTGTCCCAGAAAAAATTCATTAAACATTCTGGTGTCAAAAAAATATATTGGGCTTGAAAGGGTTAAAGAAGAGGTATGGTTCTGAAAAGAAGCTGAGTGGTAACTCGACGCTGTGGCCAGTATGCTCTCCTGATGACGACCAGAGCATACTGGTCGAAACTTCAAGTTACCACTCAGGTTCGTTTCAGAACCACACCTCTTCTTTAAGAGACCTTATGCATGGTGTCACCGCAAACCCTCCTTTATTGTTTCACCCACCATGCAAAGCCTTAAGACTTGTTTAGTTGACTATCATGACGGGACGCCACCATCTATAGGGCTGAATAGCTCAGATGGAACAGCACTGGCCCGGTACGTTAATCTCGGGTCCAATCTCGGTCCAGTCAAAGTTTCTTTGCCAGTTTGTCAAAATTTGTTCAAATATTCTAAAAGTTTTTCCTGTGCTTTTTGAATTCATATTATACTATAGACAAAAAACAGAAATAATTATGTTCTAACAAAAGGTGCCTTTGTTCTAACAAATGGTACCTTTGGGACAGAAGAAGGTCATTGACATGACGAGGGCGCTCTCACAAAACGACGTTTGCGCATACGGTGTCAATCATAGCAGTGGCATTTGTCAACTGTCAATTATTCAGCCAATGGTTTGATCTCAACATGTCAACCACACGGGACAATAATGGCAAATTCTTGTCCATAAAGGAAGGAAGTGGATTATCCCCATGCAACGCCTGCTTAGTACGGTACTTTGAAGGACTATCGTCTTTTGTTACTTTATAATTATATACATAGTATAGTCCCTGATCATTCGATATCAGATATGAGTGTACTGGGCATAGAATCACTTGGTCACCGTAATAATGCTGTCCGTCTTAGCCGTGAGAAAATGTGGATGAAGCGTCTTCGGACTATTCAACCACATGGTCTCAACATCCAGGAGGGTAATGACTAACACCATGCAGCTTTCTGATAATCCTTCTTTTATGTTCAGTCCTTCACACTTCTCTCTTTGATCTTTCCCCCTATTGTCACTAATCCCTACCCCACTCCTTGCCCTTCTCTTTGATCTTTCCCCCTCCTCTCATTAATCCCTACCCTACCCCCTGCCCTTCCCTTTGATCTCTCCCTACCAGCTTCACTCTTTGTCCTTTGTTTCTCATCCGTGTCCTATTCACTCTCCCCCCTTCCTTCGTGTACATGTATCTGTTTTGTCCTTGTCACTCTGCCTTTGAGAAAGGTCCTGCTAGGATCGAAACGTCAGGCCCACTAAATTTTAGATTTTATACATAGTAGTTCAAAACCGATTCTAGTCTGTGCTTTAACTTGACTGAAAACAGCATACATGTACTTACATCTTTAACCACCCCAACTGTGCCCGAGTCTGTGAGGGACAATTTGCGAAGTGTTGCGTTGGCTCCTATGTAGACGTCCTTGCCGATTATGTTGAGTATCCGAGGGTAGGAGAGTTCAGGCACTTCGCCATCTTGGAATAGGAAAGACGGGCACGGGTGTGTTCTTCGTGTAATTACACGCATGATCACAAATACCTCATGTGAAATGTCCCTACCAAATTTGGGTGCGATCGAAATTCGTTGGTATTTTCAGTTACACCATCAGACTTTTTCGAAAACAAGAAATGAGTATTATATCTTGGTTAAGCATGCAGAATAAAAATGCTGCTTTAATCCCCAAAGAGCCTGGGTATTTTTACCATCTCACAGCCGGGGTGGATTCCAACCCCCCCCCTCAGATCTCGGTCGTTCAATGATGGATTCAAATGATTATGCGGCTGGGTAATAGAGAATTACATAATGAACATTTCATCAGAATTTTGTTATAATTATAAATCAGTAATTATTCATGATTCAATTGTTTTGCTTTTTTCATTCTTTCAGTGTTTTTATTGAATTATTTTTTTCATTGATTTTCCCCAATTTGCATGAATCTTACAATGATAATGAAACACAAAGAACCAATAATGGCATACAGCAATATTAATGAGCGAATTATGCAAAAGAATTTCTGAAAAGAAATACCCTATGCACCTTGGATGCTTTGCTTTCTTGTTGTGTAAGTCAATGAAAAAAAAAAATATCAAACTATACCATGGCCCTGAAAAGTGTTCATTGTCCGAGAACGGCACCTCTAATTTTAATAAAATAAATGTCAAAATGTGCCTAAGAATATTGTCAAAAAAGTCATAAAGCCCCAACACGCTGAAAAGAATAACCGAGACGCTATAAAAAATCTACAGGGGGGGGGGGAATCCGCCCCGGCTCTTTCAGGGTTAAAGAGTAAACAGTTATTTTGAATAGAAGCATTTTGTCATTATTCTTCAAGCGGAACATTTGGATGCATTTTGAAGTGACTAACCTTCCAAAATCGATTAATTCACAATTTACCAGACTACCTTTTTTAAAAGTAATGAGTATTTACTTGTGGTAAAATCAGTCAATGGCCTAAGTGCAAGGAAATTCCAAGGAATCTGACAAATGAAGTTTCAAGCAAAGTCTATCTTTTCCACAGGCTATCTACAGCTTTGCTCAGGAGACTCAAAGACTATCGTACACACGTTTGCACTGCAAAGCTCGGTCGCATACTTAATTCACCTAAATAGCGCCCCCACTCTTCTGAATTCATGTCACAGCCATAAGGTTATTGATAACTCCACCGCCACAACCCCATTCGGTTCAACACAGTGTCAGGGTTTTTCACAAGTAATGTCGCGTCAGAAGTTGGCCATGGCTACAATTGGCACGCTGGTCTATTGGGATAAGTTGTTAGCCACTATAAGCGTACCTAAATTCGAACCTGAATTTGAATTTCGTCTGACCGTACTCACCTCCAAATGTCACTACTGGCCAGTTTCGCTCCAGATATACGCCTAGCACGGGCACCAGTGGAACAAGTACCAGGCAGGCACATATGGCTTTAAATGATGTCATCCTGGAAGATGAATTTGGATTCAATCATTTACAAAGAAGCATGCGCAACATGCTTTCACAAGTTTCAGAAATATAAAAGAGGGTCTGACGAGATCCTAGAAAGACCTAACTGATCGAATCGGCAAGTCTTTTCAAATGTGCACGTCTGTATTTGAATAAGCGAGCATGATAATGTGCACTTAATGCCTTTTAAAAACACAATCTTTCTGATACAACGGGTCACTACCCATGAGCTCATTCTGCTGTAGGGATTCGAATCCAGCACACGACTTCGGTTGTCATGTGGTAACGGTTAAGACATCTGCACTAGAAAGCAGCATTTACGGGTTCCAATCCTTCCTGAGCTGACTGGATTTTCCCTTGAGCTACAGTCAATCAGTTATGCATAGCAGCACTAATCATGCATTGCTGTTAATACGTCTAGTATGGGGACAACTCTCAGTTGAATAATAATCCCCTTGACTTAAAAAACACATTCTCATCTTTGATTATCTTTGATTATGTGGTTGATGATTGATGAGGTGAATACTCAAATCCTTGTCCAGTCAAAGTTTTCTTTGCCATGTTTTCAATATAGGCCTATACATTCTAAATGTATAGGCCTATACATTCTAAATGTATAGGCCCATATCCTGTTTTAGCAGAAGTAGGACTGTTTTCTCCTTTTTCGATTTCTTTGCAGTCTAACTAGTTATAGAAATTGACAACTTGACAATGGCCCTTACATTATGGACGTTCGTCAATACAGTACAAACCGTGCTAATAAACCAGCGGACGTTGTACTGCATTGACGCACAGTGCCACGTCTCTTGTATATTATGTGTGTTATAATTATATACCCGCATTCAGAATAACCTACACACATTTTCATCAGTAATGTAATGTACTTTTCCTCAATGGAAAACGTGTATGTGTGGATGTAAAATAATGTACATGCAATGTATAATGCTATTCTTGTTTTTCCTACCATTGTTGCCATGGTGGCCGGCGAGTAAAGATATTCAGTTTTATGATCCATTCCTCTCCAAGAGCCAGTAAGCCCCCATCAAACCACGTACATACTGGTGTGCCTTACTTTCGTATCAATGAATTTACATTGACCTCGGGGCTGCATGTCATCATGGTATCGGTCCTCAATGCAACATGGCAGCGGTGCTATTGTGATGACTACCGTCCCTGCTACATTGTTCGGGCTGGTGCATTTTCTGCTCGCTAATGCGCCCCTTGAACTTGTATTGATTGTACACAATAACTCATGATGCAGTACGGTAGGCCTACTACTCATGAAACAGGGAATGGCTCTGATGCTGAGGAGGAAATGAATTTAACAAAAAGAAATCCATACACAACCTCAGATAGTTGAGATAAAATACACCGGGGTCTGAATTATACGAGAAAAAATAACTTAAAGGCAAAAGCAGAGCGACGGGAATTGATGTAATTAATCGGATCTTTCATGGTACATAGACATACTGTAGTGGTTTAAAGCCTATCCATTCTTTTACAACCAATGGGATTAGCACGTCAACAAATTCATACTCATTTATTAAGGAATTTATTGGGTGCCACTTAGGACTCATAGAAAACTGTCAGCGGAAACCATGTTATATAATAACCATGGGAACACTGCAGTATTCCATGTTATTTTATGTGACAGTATGCAAGGCATGTCATTGTGTCTTGGTCATAGCTGAACATAAGCATGCACGCTACACTGTTTCTAAATGCGACGTGCTGTTTCTATGTAATGCTAATGTCGACCAGCACTGAAAAATGCCATCCTTATGATGATGAGAAGACTTGCATGTTGACATATCTCGATATATTTAGGGGAAATATTTCTGATGTTGTCAACGATTCTGTACTTTTGGTGAAAGCGATTAATCATCCTTTCATTTTTTTTGGTGGAGAATCGCCAACAACAAGGTCCGGCCAGAGAGAGAGCTGGTTTCACAGACGGATGAATTTAGATCCATCGAGGAAAAGTCAAAGAGACGAATGGCACCGAGACGAGACGAGTACCAGACTGAGTCACATTATCCGAATCCAATTATCCGAATCCACTTACCTGATCAAGTTCAGTAGCAGATAACCTCCAAAATGTGAGATCAGTGAGAGTGGATTCACAGCAGGAAATTGCCCCTTCTTCGTCGTGTGTTGGACGTGGGTGTATTTCCACCTTTCTGAACTCCACTGCGTTTTAACCTGTGACCCAACGCGCCATCAACTCTGTCTGCTAATTATTATTCATGTATGGTTTTCTCTTATTCAGTGTCCCCAAGGAGCCTCTAAATAGACGTCAAATGAAAACAGACCGAAATAACGAACTGAATTTAGTATAGTGCTTTGTTTTTGTTTGTTTTCATCCAATGGCTTTTTAGGGGCTACGTAGAGTTTGCTATTTTCGTCTGCCGCACTTTCTTTTGTAATATTGTTTGTTACCCCAGAGGGGAATACCCCGTTTCGACCCCACGGCCCTCCACACAAGAGCTTCGTTTAATATGTAGATTACCAACTGAACACGAGTTGGGGTTTCAAAGGCCCGTTCCACGGACGCTTTGACCACCAAATCACCCTTCCACTCTTTTTGGGCCTATTACGTTTGTGAAAGCCACAGCAGGTCAAACGAAAGGAAATTGTATTGTGTGAAAGCCGCACAAACAAATCTATGCAATCTCTACACATTTCTCGATGGTTTGACCTGACGTACGGTTCAATCTGGATATTAAGGAGACCTTTTTCAAGGACCTTCCCCATTCTGCCTAGAGGAATTGTCATGCATGGATCGAAACCACTGATAAAAGGTCATTGATTTTTTCCAGACTGAGGTTGCATTCTTCGGGTCAATCCAGTACTGCATATTATGCGGAAACCTCTGACTTTATCTTGTTTATGAAAATGTGTCACTTATCGCTTGATGATTGGATATAATTGTGGACGAAAATTGAATATTGGTTTCCCCCCTTGTCACCCGACACATGAAGCCACAGAGTATTGTCAAAACTTTCCACAATGTGATTATATTGAACCTATTCAGTAACCATGCTGGAGATCAGATGCTCAACATTTACAATCCTAGTGAAGTGAACAGGGTTCCCACTACTCCCAATGAACTCCCCATACTCAAACTCACAAGGTAGCTCTGCTGAAGAACGCATCGCTTGCCAGGTCCCATATGTTTATGACCTGTTTCAATCTCAATTCTGTTCTTGATTAATGTCCACACTGTCTCTGGCATTAGGCTGCGCAATCCATCAATTATTTTATCCCGTGAAAATGTTGTGCATACTTTAAGGCCCGCTGCTTTAGATGCTGCTGCATACCAATCTTTTTGCCGCTTGATATTTGCTGATCGCTGAGCCAACATATTATCAGAGACGCTAGTGACTTGACTTGGAGGTGGTGATCCTGTAGCTGAAGAAGTTTGTTCTGTACTTGATGAGGAACTAGGCCCACAATTTGCAGCAGCAAATGCGCCACCTGAAACCAGTGTCTCTATACTTTCTCAATGATCTGGCTCCTCTTTCTGAGTGTTGTGTTACTACAAGACGAACTTCCTACTTCAGCTACAGGAACCCGCACAAAACATTTTGCACGCCCTGCTGTGCCCTCAACTTTGAGTATGTCTGGGTCCTGACTCTTTGAATTTTTGATGATGTACTGAAGGGCAGCACTTTTAAGTTGTTGTACCCCAGTTGATCTATTCACCCCAAATTCTTGAACTACATGTTCCTCAAAAGTCTTCCTATTTCTTCTCTCATGTTAGCAATTTTCTCTGAATATGCTGTACTAGTGCAAGGCGCATCAATTTCTCCCACGGCATGCCCAGCCCCCTCTTCCTGTCCTTTCCTACAAGTACGTTTTCCCCCTATCTGACGCTTGGCTGAGTTCAGTTTGCTATCTACACGATGCTCGAATGTTAGTGAGTTGTCTTGCCGAAATGATTGAACGCACGACCTGCAAGAATTACACAGAAACCCGTCCCTCCCTTCCTGAAGTAAGAAACAACTCTGCAATTCATCTTTAAAAACTGTACTTGCATAAAATCTACTACTTACACCAGACTTACAAATACAACACTTCTTTCTCTCTGAAGACATTTTCAAATGATCTTTAGAAAATGTGGAAATATCTGAGGTTTGTCACAGTAGCAAAGTCAGCAGAATAGCACGCATGTAACGGTTTTTAAAAAACGGTCACAATCCTAGAATCAAGACTGTGCATTGGTAACGTGAGCTACTCGGTGAGGACAGCAGCATACTATTGCAGGAACTCGCATGGACAATGTTGAACACAGAGGGCGCGCAAACAGACGGTGTGCTGCGCGCAGTGTATATATATATATATATATATATATACATATGTTCCATGCGGCGAACATGCATATATATGCATGATCGCGCTGGTTGTGAATAATTATTTTATGTAAACCTCAGGAATTCCGCGTATCTGATTGGTCGATTTTCTCCCGCTAGACTTGTGTACTGGGAAGGAAAAAACTCGCGTCCAGGCTATACGCAGCTACAGGGTCCGTGGTTGTTTGCACTAGATCAGGGCAAAGTTGTTTATCTTTAGAACGATAGGATCTGATTTTAGTCCATGGATAGGAGACTCAAGATGGATGGAGTACAAGGATTGGGAGCGGCTCCCATCCGCGCGGTAGCCGCCAGCAGAAAACCTCGTCTTGGGATATTGACGGCCGGACTTCTCGTCTTCCAAATATTGACAGTAATGCTGTCATTGCTGTATATTATCTTCCACGTCAGCACGGGCTCCATTGCAAGGGAGGATATTAAAGAGAAGTTAGAGAACACTCCGGTCTATCTGGGCATGGATTTGGGACAGAATTCAAGCTGCTTTCTCTCCAAGAAACTGGAGAAAAAAGGTATGCCCATCGTTCATTCTATCTTTGCCGATCCTTTCAAGAACCAAGTGGTAGTCATCGGAGTTCGCTTCTGGTTCGAAAAGTGGCACGAGGTAAAATTCCTGTGCGAGTTTCACAACCTTGACGGATCCAAGTCCATCCAAATCACCGACCCAATGGTGAAGGACTATCAAAGATTCGGCGCTACAGCTCAGTACGTCTTTCTGATGACTTGCCCCCTGACCAAATCCTTACAAGGAGTGAGCCGATTCACGATGAGTCTTAAACGATCTTCAAACGCAAGTCTTGCCTACGAGAACGTTACAGTTTGTCAATCTGAAGGCGTCCGTACGTCCCTCTCAATGTGCACGATGCTGAAGGACATGGACTCATCTGTTCCACCTTGGTTGGACTACCATCGACATCTTGGGGTGCAACATGTTTACATCTACGATAACTCAGACACTTCAACCCTTAGAGAGACAGTCAAGAGTTACGTAGACAGCGGGTTTCTTACGCTCATCCCCTGGGCTCATGTCCCCTCCTTCGGGAAGAATTACCTCGAAGTTCAAATCGCTCACGAGAATGAATGCCTATGGAGACAGCGACATCGAACCGACTGGATGATTAAGATTGACGTGGATGAGTTCTTACAACCAATGGACACAGACCTCCCTCTCATTACCGATGTCTTGAGTAGATACAGCGACGTGATGACGTCACTGGGGTCTCTCAGATCAGGGTACAAAACTGGTTCTTTTGCAGGGATTCTATAAGGAAGGGAATTCAAGCCGAAGTAGGGAATCAGCAGCGAAGTGTCTTCGAGAAGAACCTTTACCGAAGCCGCATTCCACAACCAGTCAACGGGGGTCGAGACAAGGCTTTGGTCAGACCAATCAACGTGCATTACTTCAAGATTCACGGGGTGAAACTTGGAGGGGAGACCATTACCCTGTCTCCTTGGACCGAGATGAGGATGGTGCATTATCGAGGCGATAACAGGTTGCACCCAGGCTTCAAGTGTGCAGACAACCAGCCAGCCAGGGACACGAGTATGTGTAGACTTTGGAAGAAGTTACAGGATGGACAGAATCAATCCACACTAAATGGAATCATTTGTAAATAGAAAGACTCTCAATGAATCAGATTTTACAGAAAAAAACCCAGAAAACAGATTTTAAACCCCAATAATTAAAGGCCAATACCAACATTGGGAAGATCGGAAAACATCGATGTCCACAGATTTCCTGTTAGTTTACTCCGTTTGTAGAAGATCATGATACAATCTTCATGTTAAAATTATACGGTCTGGGATGCTGTACCACAGAACGGTGCAAAAACGGTGACGGGTTTTTGACCATTTTCTACTTTTTCAGGTTTCTTCTTTTTGAATTTTTTGTGGCAATCTTTGGACTTCTGCCAATATTAATGGTAATTATTAATCTGTTCAATGGTGGAATTTAGGCACTTTAAGAACTTTCTACTTGGTTGCGTGTATCAATTAATCTTATGACAGACACTAAATAAATATTGATTAAGTTACGTTGACTGCAAAAGGTGACAATATCGGAGGTACTGTTCCAGAATAGGCCCCAAGTCTGTCATACATTTTTATGGGTGCCATTTCTGACTGGGCTGCAGTGCATTCTGGTGTGCTTCAAGGATCTGTTCTTGGGCCTTTGCTATTCAACATTTGTGTTTTTGATCTGCCCTTTTATGTGCAGTCTAATATCCGAGAGTATGCTGATGATACTGTACTTTACAGAATCATAAAAAATCAAGATGACGAGCTGATACTCCAGAATGACCTACAGCACCTACATAACTGGTGTAAACTCAATTATATGGATTGAAATTTTAGAAAATGTAAAGTCCTGTATATACAATTGGTGATCATGTTCTGGATAGAGTAGATAATTACAAAATACCTCGGTGTCATTATTTATAGGGACCTAAAGTTGGAAACACCACATTAGCTCAATTATCTCCAAAGCTACTCGTCTTAACGGTTTCATTGGCAGAGTAAGTCAAGAAACCCTCAAATTCTTGCCACAATTATATCGCTCCATAAGTCGGCCTTTACTGGAGTATGCGGTTCCAGTCTGGTGCCCTGCTCTCACCACCATGGAAGATTCTCTGGAAAGAGAACAAAGGTGAAATACTCGCTTTTGTCTTGGTCTGCCTAGAAGGGCCCCACTAATCCTGCCAATGACATTGCATATTCTGATAGGTGTCTTCAGTTAAAATTATCTTTTTAAATAATAGATTACACTACACTTCCTCTCTTTGTTGTTTGTAACATAATGTCTGTATAATAAATTTGACGTTCCTATTAATAAGCATATATCAGGATTAATCCCAGACATGAAAATACTGTAAAATGTCTCCATCTGAGGGCGAGGGCTAACGCTGCCCATTATTCACTCTTTCATAGATTCCCTAGATCATGGGAGGCATTGCCCTCATCTGTTAAGGATAATGTTGTTTTTGGCTTATCGCACTTTAATAATGCACTCAGGGACCATTTTTTAACGCGGGGTCTCCAAGCCAATGTAAATTGTAATTAAAGTCGCATAGTATTTTTCATAATTATATTCTATTTTTATATTCCCTCTATAGTTTTTACTTGGTGCATTTGTGGGGAGGTTTATAATAGGTTTTTAATTGTTTTTTTATGTGGGCCTGACGTTTCGATCCTAGCAGGACCTTTCTCAAAGGCAGAGTGACAAGGACAAAACAGATACATGTACACGAAGGAAGGGGGAGAGAGTGAATAGGACACGGATGAGAAACAAAGGACAAAGAGTGAAGCTGGTAGGGAGAGATCAAAGGGAAGGGCAAGGGGTAGGGTAGATATTAGTAAGAGGAGGGGGAAATATCAAAGAGAAGGGCAAGGAGTAGGGTATAGGGATTAGTGAAAAGAGGGGGAAAGATCGAAGAGAGAAGTGTGAAGGACTGCATGAACACAAAAGAAGGATTATCAGAAAGCTGCATGCATAGTGTAATTAGTCACTACCCTCCTGTATGTTGAGACCATGTGCATGGTTGAATAGTCCGAAGACACTTCATCCACACTCCCTCACGGCTAAGACGGACAGCTTAACTACGGTGACCAAGTGATTCTATGCCCAGTACACTCATATCTGATATCGAATGATCAGGGAGATTGAAGTGATACCCAACAGCGGTGTCCATTTTACCGGTTTTGATTGTAGACCTATGGCCATGGATCAGTTTTTGAGGGTGTTTTTGGTCTCGCCAACATACTGAATATTACAAACTCTACAAGAGATGAGGTATATGATGTTTGACGTAGTGCACGTGATACAGCCATAGGTCGTGTGGGTAGTTCCAGAAGAATGTCCATTGAAAGAGTCTATTTCCTTGACATGTGTCTTGCAAACAATGCATTTCGAGGTACACTTAAATGTACCAAATTGTTGTTATGTTAAGTCATTTTGAGATAATTTAGTTTTTGTACGTCTATTTTCCTGTTTAATTGTTTCAAGACTCAAATTTTAAATGTTGTCTTCTATTTTTGGACTTATAGTTTTGATTGATAGTTTTATGTAATATGTTATTCATGCTTGTAGGTTTTCTGAGTATTCCTGCAAAAATAATAAATGAAATGAAATGAAACCAATCCTGAGTAAGTAAACCAAAATCAGATTTGTTACAAAGGATAAAGACCATTTAATGAGTTGAAATGTTTCTACACTTCGCCAAACCAAACACTCCTTCAACACCCATCCTGACCCAGAGGATCCCCAAAACCACCAACCAGAAAATAGCATTCACTTTATTTAGTCATAAATTGTAAGCCTTTGCATCAGTCCAAATGTAGAAAATACCGCAAGCCTACAGATAAATTACTGTGATTTTAAAACGCCCTGTATGTAGTACTTTTCCTTACTGCGTTCCTCATTCAAACGCTCATGATAAAAGTCACATGGCTGATATTATAGACAACAGTTTTTATAAATCAGAAAGATATCTTAAAAGCGTCGTTTTTACCAACAAACCAAAAGACTGAACATGAATAAAGCTTTCAACTTGATGATAGTATAAATGGCAGCATTTGTTTTCCAGGACAAGGAACAAGGATCATTTCATGGGGTCAGTTACACCTTCCTGTGAAGTCAACAATGGATAATAATTATACAAATCCCAGTCTTACTCTGTCTCCATTTAATCAGAAATAAACCAATAATGTCCAGATGGGTTCAAAGTGCCAACTCCGACCTCAAACAAAATGCAAAGCAAATAAAATCGCTTAGGAAATTTTAAATCGTTGATTTTTTATGATGATTTTTTTTTATATTGCACCCGCCTTCATGTTTCCTGCTCTCCAAAGTAGGTCCAGAGACCCTTGTGCAGTGCAAGGGAGGTACATGTGCCGGCCCCTAAGCCTTTCGCCGCCGAGCCGGCCAAACAAGACACGAACCTTTACTTAGGCAAAAACCCTGGAATTAAAAAAAAAAATTGGCTTGCCAATCAATCAATGCAGATCTGGATGCTTGGATGGTCACGTGACAGCCCTTCCAAGGACCAAACTGCAATGTGCAATCATGCCGTGATCCAACAATGTGTCTAAGGTGGGAAAAGGTGTATCCAAAAACGGCCATTTTGTGAAGGTGACATCGTCCTATGAATATTAATGAGGTCATTTGATGTTCATAATTTCACATCTAGTTGAGCATATTTTGCCCATACAGTGACATTTTCTTGTGGCGTCTTTTACAACAAATGAAACAGACATGATAATCTCTCTTTTGGGCGTAAATTTCGTCATTGCGTGTCACGTGATAGGCCTTTAATCAATTTTGTCGCTAAGGGATAAAAATGATTTATACTCGGGCAGAGACCCATGGCTCCAGGATGGCAGGAATGCAACTGGACGCTCACTTCTGGTCACCACGGGGGCATACTAAGAATGCAGCGGGACGCATGTGGCCGGATTGTAAACACAGGGTCCTTATATATTTATAAGACCTGTTACCAACTGGACAGGGCAAGTTAGTAGCAGTCCTCAACAGCAAACATACCAGCCTAGACTACTCTGTAATCCAATTTGTTCCTGTTGTTTGGTTCACCGGCGCAGAAGAAACGCCGACCCCGCACCGTCTTCAACATGAGTCCTGCCCCCAGCACCTTCCCGTGATGCGTCTTCTCCACCTACAATCCTGGAGGTGAACCGTTTGCTCGGAGCTTCTGCACCAATCCCAGCTCAACAGGGAAGTGAGTATGCCAGTGAGTATACCAGTGAGTATGCCAGTGAGTATATACCAGTGAGTATGCCAGTGAGTATACCAGTGAGTATGCCAGTGAGTACGGCCAGTCCCCATATTTTCAGTTACTTCCACACTTGACTTCCATGTACCTTTGTCAACAAGGGAGATAATTTGGGCGGGGGCCTACGTCGATTTGGCGATGTTAGTTAACGATGCGGCCCCCGAGGTTGTTCACCAGAACGATCGCCAGTTACAATGACTGGCTTCGGATGGGGACAAGGTTGTGCTACGTCAGGCCAACCCCGGCCATAAGCGAATCGATTCCTTTGGTTTGTGGCAATCCACATTTCACACGTATATCTATATGCCATGTGTAAAATGTTTGTGTATATGTGGGCCATGTGGTCATAGCCGTGTGGGCATATTTGTGTCGTCCGTTTGGGCCAATGGTGCTGCAGACCCCAAAAGAAGTGGAACTGAATTTCCACCAATGCCTAGAAAACGATGTGCCGGTTTGTCATATGCAAAGGTTGACAAATAAATCTTGGTATTCGGCACCACATTGTCCAGGCTAGTCAAAACAAAAATGCTGTATTTGGCTGCGGCAAAGAGACAAACAATAGTTTGGTCTTGTGTCACTTTCTCAGTCCGAGTATAACGGGGTAAACGTCTAAGTCTCTTTATTACCAAAAATTACCGCCGAAAAATGCAAACCTCAGTCTGAGAAAAATAGTCAGGTTCAGTGGTTTCGATCCTTGCATGACAATTCTTCAAGACAGAATGGGAAAGGTCCTTGAGAAAGGTATCCTTAATATCCAGATTGAACCGTACGTCAGGTCAAACCATCGAGAAATGCGTAGAGATTGCATAGACTTGTTTGTGCGGCTTTCACACAATACAATTTCCTTTCGTCTGACCTGCAATGACTTTCATGAATGTATATATGTCTATAGAGAGTAGAAGTGTGACTTCAAAGCGTCCATGGAATGGGCCTCTGAAACCAAAACACGTGTTTAGTTGGTAATTTACATAATAAACGAAGCTCTTGGATGGGGAGAGAAACGTGGGTTGTTAATGGCAACAATTGATAGAAGTCGTTTTTAATCTTGGATCTCCTACATGTTAGTTCCACTTTCCCTTCTCCTTAGCCATCACCTTGAGTGGCCTTTAGGGCCTTGTGGTTGGCATTAAAAGATGTCTTTCTTACCTTTGATCTCCTTGTATGTTACCCTTTCCCCTTCTTAGCCATCACCTTGAGTGGCCTTTGGGGCCTTGTGGTTGGCACAGATCGGAGCCCCTGTATTTTACCTCAACTATGTGAGGTTGTGTATGGATTTCTTTTTGTTAAATTCATTTCCTCCTCAGCATCAGAGCCATTCCCTGTTTCATGAGTATTAGGCCTACCGTACTGCATCATGAGTTATCGTGTACAATCAATACAAGTTCAAGGGGCGCATTAGCGAGCAGAAAATGCACCAGCCCGAACAATGTAGCAGGGACGGTAGTCATCACAATAGCACCGCTGCCATGTTGCATTGAGGACCGATACCGTGACGACATGCAGCCCCGAGGTCAACGTAAATTCATTGATACGAAAGTAAGGCACACCAGTATGTACGTGGTTTGATGGGGGCTTACTGGCTCTTGGAGAGGAATGGATCATAAAATAACTGTCAGACAGTGACTTGCATTTCTTTATGACTCGTGTTCAGTATTTGATGCTGCACTGATTTCATGCTGCTGTATAGATAGTTCTGAGAGAAACTATTTAAAGTTTGGAAACAATTAAAAACATCAGAAATATAAACAATGAGAACTATAACCAATGACAACAATGAAAACAAAAAGAAATACAAAGTGGTAACTTTTTATTGGGATGGGGAAGTTGGGTTTTAGCTGTACACATAAAATTGAATCAGAACTAAATAATTTCTCATCTGTGAAAACTTATCCTAATTTTGAAACAGTTTCGTAATTTTTTTATACTTGTTTACGTTGAAATTATGAAAATATCTCAAAAATGCATACAATATTCATTACGAATAGTTATTAAAAAATTCAAGAAAATGCATATTTGATTAAAACCAGTTGTAAAATCAGTATTTGATGCTGCACTGATTTCATGCTGCTGTATAGATAGTTCTGAGAGAAACTATTTAAAGGCCCTACACACCATTTGCACGAATCCAAATTTCGACCTGACGAATTTTGTTAAAGTAACTTACTCAAGTGGAAGTAAATACCAGTAGGAGACACACTGTGAAGTTTTAGCTCTTGGAATGCTGCAGTTTTCCTAAAAAGTGGAATTTTGTACGATTGGAAACAATTAAAAACATCAGAAATAAAAACAATGACAACTATAACCTCACCATGGGCCAACATTATGATAACGTTGGGCCAGTCATGGACCTTCCTGGCAGCCAACAATAATCCAACGTTGGCACAACCTTGGTAGTCATTGGGCCAACATTCACCTCTTCGCGGCACCAGACTTATGTTGGTAACGTTGTGCTCCTTTTGGCCAAAATTAAAAGAAAATATTGGTTCACATAAATCATTGGTTTGTATTGTAAACTCAGGCTTTGCAAACTTTGTGGAACGTCATGTCCATAGTAAAGCAGTTAACAAAACTTTTAATTTGATTTAAAGTCTGTCCCTATTTATTGAAATTCTCTCCTCGCGACTTGTCCCACGCTCGATCAATAGTTTATTTTCGTTGCAAGTGAGTTCCCCAAACTCTTTAGTATTTTTTTTTCAATTAGGTATAGCGTGCTCTTTTTTCAGTCTCACAGAATGGGGGATTCTATGTACTTATTCAGTCTGATCGGCCATGCGTGTTTTAGTCGTTGGGAAACTTCCATTCACCTTCCTCCATCCTGCATACCCATTGATTCGTTGAGGTTTAGTTTGATGAATTGCCTGCAAACCCATGGGAAACTAGGCTTTGAGAGGGAACTCCCTATCCCAAATATGTGAACCTTTGTACCTTTGAAAACTCATACAAACTCAAGGATTTCTGAGGTGGCGTGTCAAATGACAAAACAATCTGAAGGGAAAATCTGCACACATTTTGTCACCTTGTAAAATTTACAAACAATTGGATTTTATTTTCAGAAAAATTGAGTTGATTTCTTTTGCAAGTTAAGGGTTCACTGATTTGTTCAGCCTGTTGAACTAGGGTCCATGTCAGAACTTTGAAAGTTTGAAGCACTCTGAGTCTCTGCATTTGTGAGTGAATGAACTTTTATTGAAGGGCGCCGAGGTTTAATGGCAGAGAACATATCATTACTGATTCTTTTATCACCAGAAAATGAACTTTGCCAAGATAAAAACAAGCAATGACTTTGTGCCATGAAAACGTCAGGTTAGATGGTCTATTAGTCCTAAGGGGAATATTTCAATCTTGGCGGCTGTCTACTCTTAGGAGGAGATCCTCGAAGACTAGAAGGGAAACAAAAGGGTAACAGTGGCAATGGTCTGAATGGCCGGGGCGCTGTATAGCAGAATGTTCACGCCATGTGTGGGCGATTAGTCTTGGTTCAAGACTTCTGTTTTGACACTCATTACCAATCTGACGCACGATCTGGGCGTGTTCACTCCGGCGTAAGCTTGGAACTTTGTTTTGTCCCTTACAAGAGTTAAAGATGCAAATGTTTTGTGTCATAAATTTAAGGCATTTGTCGACCAAATGTGACCCGGCACAGCATAATGAGGATTAACCCCCACTTTTGAGATTTTGAGATTTTCTAATGATGTGAAAGAGTACACAATTAGCTTTCAAATGATATCAAATTGATTTCTGTGTAAAATTTGTTGTAAATAGTACAAGGGGACTTCGCTCGTTCATTTGGTACCAGACACAATATAGCAGCACCAGTCTAACTCCTCGAAAGCGGCCATTCAAAAAGGTAGAAACTTAATATTTTCATGAAAACAGTACACAAACACTCCCCCGAAATCCTCGTTTTTCAACATGTAGAGACGGATTTCGGAAAAATCCTTTGGACATAATATCCTCCAAAACATTATTTTTCCGTAAATACAAAAACAAAAAAAGCGATTTTTAATCGAATTCAGAAGATACTTTGACTTCAGGCGTTGTTTACTCGAAAAGTGTTTTGGTGGGATATTCCTCATGTCGCTGTGCCTGGTCACAAATCTGCTCTCAAAACGTTGAGGCTGGTCGTTTGACGGTGCGAAATTGCCGTCCAGTAGACTCAACACGTGCGCAATGAATAGTTAATAGTAGACTTCCACCAGTCGGTCCAGTCCGTACACACTTTTTTTCTAAGAAATACACTAATGTTTATTACAGGTTACCAGCTTCACCGTCAACCGAAGTTTTGATGTTCCTCATAAGCCTGTACAATGTATTCGTATTGACCCTCTAAGTTCCTTTTATAAAATCACATATAATTTGGAGTTACTGCAGTAACATGGAGTTACTGCAGTGGTTTAAACCCTATCCAATCTGTTATAACCGTAATGGCCATCATAAGAATAGAGCGGACATCTATGCCTACCACAAGGCCCAAAAGGCCACTCAAGGTGAAAAAAACACTCACTTTCAAAGCCAATTATCCCATGCCCAAAAGTCTCTCAGTTCTTGTAGCTATACTTAAAATTGTAGTTTGGACCTTCATCTCTCAGATTCTTTTCAATTTTAGTGCCCTTAGCCGATTAGATTTTTTGCTAATTACCCCCAGAAAAAAACACCCCCAAAATGTCTAGTCGTCCAAGCCGAATTTCTGCAAGGTTTTGAGATGGACCCCTCCACTTCCGCAGCCAAATAGGGCCACATTTAAAGCCAGATATGGTCCAAATTTCATACCAAATTGAAGAGTGAAACCCCAGGTTGTCTTAAGCTTCACTTGTTCTACAATGTATCAGTTAATTAGCCTCCAAAGACCCCTTATTAAAAAAATGTTGTGGGTACACACTTTATGATAATCAGCTCGGCGGAGCCATCTTGGATGGATTTTGTGTGCTGCACCCTGTGCTGCGCGCAGTGTATATATATATATATATATACATATGTTCCATGCGGCGAACATGCATATATATGCATGATCGCGCTGGTTGTGAATAATTATTTTATGTAAACCTCAGGAATTCCGCGTATCTGATTGGTCGATTTTCTCCCGCTAGACTTGTGTACTGGGAAGGAAAAAACTCGCGTCTAGGCTATACGCAGCTACAGGGTCCGTGGTTGTTTGCACTAGATCAGGGCAAAGTTGTTTATCTTTAGAACGATAGGATCTGATTTTAGTCCATGGATAGGAGACTCAAGATGGATGGAGTACAAGGATTGGGAGCGGCTCCCATCCGCGCGGTAGCCGCCAGCAGAAAACCTCGTCTTGGGATATCGACGGCCGGACTTCTCGTCTTCCAAATATTGACAGTAATGCTGTCATTGCTGTATATTATCTTCCACGTCAGCACGGGCTCCATTGCAAGGGAGGATATTAAAGAGAAGTTAGAGAACACTCCGGTCTATCTGGGCATGGATTTGGGACAGAATTCAAGCTGCTTTCTCTCCAAGAAACTGGAGAAAAAAGGTATGCCCATCGTTCATTCTATCTTTGCCGATCCTTTCAAGAACCAAGTGGTAGTCATCGGAGTTCGCTTCTGGTTCGAAAAGTGGCACGAGGTAAAATTCCTGTGCGAGTTTCACAACCTTGACGGATCCAAGTCCATCCAAATCACCGACCCAATGGTGAAGGACTATCAAAGATTCGGCGCTAAAGCTCAGTACGTCTTTCTGATGACTTGCCCCCTGACCAAATCCTTACAAGGAGTGAGCCGATTCACGATGAGTCTTAAACGATCTTCAAACGCAAGTCTTGCCTACGAGAACGTTACAGTTTGTCAATCTGAAGGCGTCCGTACGTCCCTCTCAATGTGCACGATGCTGAAGGACATGGACTCATCTGTTCCACCTTGGTTGGACTACCATCGACATCTTGGGGTGCAACATGTTTACATCTACGATAACTCAGACACTTCAACCCTTAGAGAGACAGTCAAGAGTTACGTAGACAGCGGGTTTCTTACGATCATCCCCTGGGCTCATGTCCCCTCCTTCGGGAAGGCTCACCGCGAAGTTCAAATCGCTCACGAGAATGACTGCCTATGGAGACAGCGACATCGAACCGACTGGATGATTAAGATTGACGTGGATGAGTTCTTACAACCAATGGACACAGACCTCCCTCTCATTACCGATGTCTTGAGTAGATACAGCGACGTGATGACGTCACTGGGGTCTCTCAGGGTACAAAACTGGTTCTTTTGCAGGGATTCTAGGAAGGGAATTCAAGCCGAAGTAGGGAATCAGCAGCGAAGTGTCTTCGAGAAGAACCTTTACCGAAGCCGCATTCCACAACCAGTCAACGTGGGTCGAGACAAGGCTTTGGTCAGACCAATCAACGTGCATTACTTCAAGATTCACGGGGTGAAACTTGGAGGGGAGACCATTACCCTGTCTCCTTGGACCGAGATGAGGATGGTGCATTATCGAGGCGATAACAGGTTGCACCCAGGCTTCAAGTGTGCAGACAACCAGCCAGCCAGGGACACGAGTATGTGTAGACTTTGGAAGAAGTTACAGGATGGACAGAATCAATCCACACTAAATGGAATCATTTGTAAATAGAAAGACTCTCAATGAATCATATTTTACAGAAAAAAAAACCAGAAAACAGATTTTAAACCCCAATAATTAAAGGCCAATACCAACATTGGGAAGATCGGAAAACATCGATGTCCACAGATTTCCTTTTAGTTTACTCCGTTTGTAGAAGATCATGATACAATCTTCATGTTAACATTATACGGTCTGGGATGCTGTACAACAGAACGGTGCAAAAACGGTGACGGGTTTTTGACCATTTTCTACTTTTTCAGGTTTCTTCTTTTTGAATTTTTTGTGGCAATCTTTGGACTTCTGCCAATATTAATGGTAATTATTAATCTGTTCAATGGTGGAATTTAGGCACTTTAAGAACTTTCTACTTGGTTGCGTGTATCAATTAATCTTATGACAGACACTAAATAAATATTGATTAAGTAACGTTGACTGCAAAAGGTGACAATATCGGAGGTACTGTTCCAGAATAGGCCCCAAGTCTGTCATACATTTTTATGGGTGCCATTTCTGACTGGGCTGCAGTGCATTCTGGTGTGCTTCAAGGATCTGTTCTTGGGCCTTTGCTATTCAACATTTGTGTTTTTGATCTGCCCTTTTATGTGCAGTCTAATATCCGAGAGTATGCTGATGATACTGTACTTTACAGAATCATAAAAAATCAAGATGACGAGCTGATACTCCAGAATGACCTACAGCACCTACATAACTGGTGTAAACTCAATTATATGGATTGAAATTTTAGAAAATGTAAAGTCCTGTATATACAATTGGTGATCATGTTCTGGATAGAGTAGATAATTACAAAATACCTCGGTGTCATTATTTATAGGGACCTAAAGTTGGAAACACCACATTAGCTCAATTATCTCCAAAGCTACTCGTCTTAACGGTTTCATTGGCAGAGTAAGTCAAGAAACCCTCAAATTCTTGCCACAATTATATCGCTCCATAAGTCGGCCTTTACTGGAGTATGCGGTTCCAGTCTGGTGCCCTGCTCTCACCACCATGGAAGATTCTCTGGAAAGAGAACAAAGGTGAAATACTCGCTTTTGTCTTGGTCTGCCTAGAAGGGCCCCACTAATCCTGCCAATGACATTGCATATTCTGATAGGTGTCTTCAGTTATAATTATCTTTTTAAATAATAGATTACACTACACTTCCTCTCTTTGTTGTTTGTAACATAATGTCTGTATAATAAATTTGACGTTCCTATTAATAAGCATATATCAGGATTAATCCCAGACATAACGCGATTGGAAACATTTTGTCTTTATTGGAAGTTGGTTAAAGTGATTTTTTTACTATGAAAAGGGACTTTCTGAATGTAAAATCGAACAAATACGAATATTTCACGGTTAAAAACTCACAAACGGTAGGTTAACTCGCAAAGAAGCGGCATATCTGTATTTTTTTGATATATAAATCACAATTTGCAGAAAACTGCTGAAAATGATGCTCATTTTTTACCTTGTAAAAATCAAGTCTTAATATTTGGAACAATATTTTAGAGTTTTTTCCTTGACAAAAGTTCATTTTATCCAAAAATGGTTCGTTCATTTAGTTATCTACTTTTTTCTCCGTAAAAATTAGAATTGCAATAATTTACATGCTCTGAAACGTATTGTAACGCATAAAAATCACACAAATCTCCTTTGGTTGCTTTTTACACAAGAAAATGCATTTATTTCACATAAAAATTGATTTTTGTGGGACGATTGAGTTTTACAGGACATTTATCATTTTCACCGGTAAAAAAGTGATACACACTCACTATACAAAGCATGGGTAAGAGTGGTGCCAATCGGCACCCTTCATAAGGGTGCCAGCCATCCTACTTACAGAATAAAACGATATATGTCCACCATGCAAAGCATTGCTACGAGGGGTGCCAATCGGCACCCTTCATAAGAAGCCAGCCATCCTACTTACAGAATAAAACGATATATGTCCACCATGCAAAGCATTGCTACGAGGGGTGCCAATCGGCACCCTTCATAAGAAGCCAGCCATCCTACTTACAGAATAAAACGATATATGTCCACCATGCAAAGCATTGCTACGAGGGGTGCCAATCGGCACCCTTCATAAGAAGCCAGCCATCCTACTTACAGAATAAAACGATATATGTCCACCGTGCAAAGCATTGCTACGAGGGGTGCCAATCGGCACCCTTCATAAGAAGCCAGCCATCCTACTTACAGAATAAAACGATGTATGTCCACCGTGCAAAACATGGGTACGAGGGGTGCCAATCGGCACACTTCATAAGAAGCCAGCCATCCTACTTACAGAATAAAACGATGTATGTCCACCGTGCAAAGCATGGGTACGAGGGGTGCCAATCGGCACCCTTCATAAGAAGCCAGCCACCCTACTTACAGAATAAAACGATGCACATGTACGTATGTCCACCATGCAAAGCATGGGTACGAGGGGTGCCAATCGGCACACTTCATAAGAAGCCAGCCACCCTACTTACAGAATAAAACGATATATGTCCACCGTACAAAGCATGGGTACGAGGGGTGCCAATCGGCACCCTTCATAAGAAGCAAGCCATCCTGTAAGTAGTGACTCAGTGGGCTTCTCTGTCTCCTGGATGGACGATGAGCAGGCAGGACTCGCTGTACTCTCAACAGTCTGGTGCACCTCCAATGTGGGCGCACGACCCACACACTGTTTAGGAGTGGAGACCTTTACCCTATCCCCTTTGCTATGTCTACTCCTCTTCCGTTTCCTCCCTCTGCATTTGCAGCCGTTCGGTCCCGTCACTATCACTGCTCTACGGCCCTTATCAGAGATCTTGTAGACAAACTGTACAACCTCGCTGTCGTCCATGACTTCTGAAGTCGTCCATATGAATGGTAGAGTGATAGACTTCGATCGTCTCCGCTGCTGTCGTCGGGCGTCACAAAGCCATAACCTTTGCAGACATCGAACCACTTGTAGCGGCCGCTGCATAGCTTGCCCTCCTTGTCTGAGGAGGATGCCGGCAAATGCTGGGCTGGGTCTACTCCTCCTACCTCCACCTTGGTGCTGCTAACTGTACGTAGGTGTTCATAGGGTGGGCACTCACTGGTTGAACCAAGGAGCGCGCCTAATACCTCCTTGGTTGAAACCACCGGTTGCCCTACAACGGCAGGTTTTGCTCGTTTAAAGGAGCCTCAACTGCCATCTGGTGGGGAGCAGGAGCCGCGGGTGGAGCTGTGCCTCTTGGTCTGGGTGGATGAGGGCAGCGTCTTGCGATGTGTCCAACCTCATTGCAGTTACAGCAAATAAGTGGGCCTCGTCTTGGTGAACTTGGGGGACGTGTGGGTTGGGCGGACATGAACAGCGCCATATCTGGCCACACAGCTGGCTGAGCGTCTCCTGGGTAGCCTTCAGCTGGGCTGCCTGCTCGTCCAACTGCCTCTGCAAGCTGGTACAAGTGTCGTCAGCCTTGTTTTGGGTCACGCGGACTTCTGTGGCAGGGGGCGATGGGGGGCACTCCCAGGACATCACCTTATTCCTAAGGTCGGCAAACTCCATGGTGGGGTTCTCCTGCATTTAGCGTCAAGCCTGCCGAGAACCTCTCGTTCAGGATGACATCCTTGTCATGGAGCAGTGGGCTGTCCTCATTAGAGGCCACTTCCACCTTCTGCAGCAGTTGCAGCAGGTTCAGGGAGTAGTCCTGGATCGACCCGCCTCCTCTCTGTCGCCGGTCGTAGAAGACCTGCCAGCGAGTCGACGGGGTTTCATAGCAGGCGTAGGTCTTGAGGATGTGCCCGATGATCCTCTCCGCAGAGCTCCTCTGAGCAGGGGGTCAGAGCCGAATCTCCCCCCGTGCGCCGCCGGTGAGATGGTCGAGAACCAGCTGTGCCCCTTCGTCATCTGACATGTCTTGGGTCAGTCGACGCATGTCCTCTGCCTTCGGCCTGCTGGAAGTCCCCCTCTCGGAGTTGGCCGCTAGTGCCGCGACTTGCTCCTGTAGAGCCTCCATCCTCTTAGCTGGTCACACTGCCAACCTTTCTTTATTGGAAAAACCACTTGATCCTGTCCACGACGCTTGTGACGGGGGCCTTTGAGTCTTTTCCAGTGGATTTATTTTCCAGTATATACGAGTGATAGAAAGGGTTGGCGCGTAAGTCTATAACAAGAAAAGAGAAGAAAACACTAATGAGCATACAGATAATTCCAAAAAATGATTAAATTAAAAAAAACACTCCTCGGATCCCTTCATCAAGGAATACCAGCTGGGTGAATTCCAGTAAACACTATCCTCATTAAATATTCCCTTGGGAAATCTCAATACCTGGTAGGCTAATTACTTAAAAGTAAACAGGGCACCCTGAACTATGCATATACATGTACCAAAGAAGTTTCAAGGTGGTCCACCCACTCGTACTCACATTACACTCGTACTCGCAGTATCATACACTCTCAATGGATGGGCAAAAGTTATTAAAAATCGAAATCA
Organism: Luidia sarsii; assembly: GCA_949987565.1. Lineage (NCBI taxonomy): Eukaryota > Metazoa > Echinodermata > Asteroidea > Paxillosida > Luidiidae > Luidia > Luidia sarsii. The sequence goes on from OX465108.1 coordinate 23,419,167, forward strand.
AAAGTTCTCATAAATGTTATGTCATTGGACCATAGGGTTAAACAATATCTCAAATATTTCTGACCCAGTGGATAAACACTATAGTAAGTCAATGCACAAAAGTCTTCTCTTAGCCTGAATCACTTCCTTGCACTATACAGTGCAACAGAAGACTTCCAAGCAGCATGGGCTATGGCCTTTCCCTGATAGTGGGCTCACTTATGCTTTAATATCAATCACCACAATAAATACAGATATTATAAACTATTATCTTTTAGACTCACTGGCTGAGAAATTGGAGGGGCATTAATACTTACAGCATAAGAGATGGATCTAGAAATCAGCTACAGGCTGGAAACTGTAGTGGGCTACCCGGTACTGGAGGATGTGTGTGGTACATGTACTCACTCAGACAGCTGGTGGTGAACTGGGCTGGGCTAATCCCTGTTCCCTGACCACAGTCAGGTTCCCAAGACCCACTGCAGGGGGTTGTTGCTAAGCAACAAACCAGGTCTAACTAACTCTAGGGCAATCCACAATACTGTACACTATCACAAAATGTGACTGCATGGTCACATTAGTATAAAGAATGAACAGATGTTGAGGGACAAACATGCCCCCAGGCACTTTCTCCGCTGCCCCCCAATTCCCGCCGGTGCCTTGAGGTCATGGGTCAGAAAAGGGCAAAGGTTGGCTTGTGTGTTGCAGGTCAGAAAGCGTATACATGTACTGTACATGAGCCACCTGTTGCTGCATTCCTTTGGGATGACCAAGCAAAGTACAACTACATGTATATATAGGGGTATACTTTTAGTGCATGTAGTACAATCTTGGAATTTTCCTGACAAGGGAAGAAACTCGGTTGCACAACATGATTGTATCCCATCGAACTGAGCGTGTACATAATCTGTGTTCAATGTTTTCCTGGTAGCACACAATCCATAACTCGAGTAAAAACTTATCATGTCGGGAATAACCTTTTAAAGCTAAAACTCAAGTGTAAGCTTATTCGGGTATTCTGCCCAAACTGTGCCAGGATTTGGGGTCTTCACTTATTACAAAGGAGTAATTTTCTGGGAGAACTTTATTTACAAAACTGGCCCACCACAAGCTGGGACTGCGAGAAGTATCGCTTGACTGACTGACATGTGGGCCTGTGGAATACTTATCTTGTTGGGGTTAAGACACCAACAAATATAATATTTAATGCCATATATGTTTTTGTCTGGTTATGTAACTATCTTGATGCACCAACAACGGAAATCTAGATTTTTGGCTGGGCCTTTAGAGTGAGCTCATCTGGCAAAAAGGAAACAAAGCTGTCTTGTCCAGAGAGGTTGGGATCCCTGAGGTTGGGATCCCTGAGGTTGGGATCCCTGCGGTTGGGATAGCTAAATGCCTCAAGCAGTAAACCAGTTATGTTACAGAGGGTTGATTCTAAGGAAAACAACCAAATCCTGGTTTGGAAAAGGTTGGGCTTTTTAGAAGGGAAATCTCCTCATGATGAAAATGTCTTATCCCTCTTAATGCCATTTAGTACTGACACTAGCTAAAAAATGCAAGACCTGAACTGCTGTAACCAACAACGAAATTGTCATGATGTCTGAAATACGCTTTCCAGTTCAGAGGTCTATCGTTCTCAACTTCTGGGTTCTTTTTGGGAAAAGCTCAAACTGAAAATAAACTTCAATGAAGAGTCTAATAGTAATATGCTGCTAAATACACACATGTAACCATTTGTTGCCATGGCTTTTCGCACATTTCTGAGTAATCACGAGCCTTTGAAAATGAAATACAGCCATATGCTCCAATCGCCCCTCAATGGCGACACGTACTGGATCGCAGTTTAGTGAGTGCAGGAATGGAGTTTTGATGAAAAAAGCGAGAATTCTCTGCACAGTAACTATATGGGGGGGGGCAGATGCGAGTTTTGAAAAAGGGATGCGAGAATTCGGTACAACTAATGCAGGGCAGAGGGATGCAAGGTTCGAAAAAGGATGCGATAATTCTGGACAGTATATGTAGGGCAGACCAGGGTAAAAGTGGACGCAAGATATATGCGTGTATGCGTAATGCTGGCCAACTGAAGACATATGGGATGGAAGGGCTGATATCGCGCTGTGCCATTTGTAAACTGAATTGTGGCGATATGACAAATCCTAAGGATAAAATTGATTAAGGTATAAGTCTACAGAATGAAAACACGCTAAGTTGTAGTATCCCCGACACTCCGAAAAATGGAGGTAGGAGCCAATTTCGATATTCGACTATTATTATAGTGCATCAGTCAATACTATAGTCAAATCGATCACTAGGTCAGTAGTGGACGATGGTTCTGTCCAGAAAAGGGAACGCGTCTTCGACGTCTCTGTATTCTGTGCAATTTGCCTGCAAAACAGAACGCTGACTTTCAAATTTGGGCCACGTTTTGGGATTGACAATTTGACATCACCTCTGTAAACAAACACGTACCATAAGTTAATGATCGAAGAGCTTATGACATTTCTTCGAGATTAGTAGCCGAAGGTGCACGCGCTTCTAAAGTAAAAATGCTATTATTTTGGCAGAAACAAAATTCCTTTTTCCCGTTTTAGAATCTATTTTAGATTTCATACAAGCTACAAGCATACACACAAATGTTGTAACATAACTTCCCTTTTGATCCCCCATACTAAGACGATTATTGTACAGCTGTACATCATACGCATGCACGAGGATATGCCACACAGCCATGAGCGTGTCGCGTTTCATGAGGTCTACCGTCCACTCGCTCTTGAAACCGGCCCACGGTCACCGGTCTGTCCCGCGAATTCCAAGCCGTATGTGAATAATATTGTATGTTGTTCGTACGTAAGAAAAGCGGTTTTTTACCTGCAGGATATGTGATTCCAATAAACCTGCTGTTGATACAAGGATGCCTTTTTGAATAGATAAACTGTATTCACTTTGGAAGTAATATTAATTATGATGAATGTGCTAAATAGTTTCGAAGTACACTAAATAAGTTCCATTCTTAAATCAACTTACCTTTTCAAAAACTAAAAACAATTCGTGCATCATACAGAAAATCATCAAGTAATCTTGTTTGGAAAACATTGGAAACAGTGTTAGTGTTAAAGTGATGAAACCATTTACGAAAACAATTACAGAGATAGTTTCATGTTTAGCAAAAGGCATGTTCACGAATATGGACCCATGATCCTTCTCGTCGCTCATGATCTTCAATATTTCCAATCCACAACAATATCCGAAGGTTGGTGCTTTACTTCGAGAAAAAAACCAAGAAAATTGTAAAAAAAATATCATGGACCTGACGCATCCTGTACGTTTGTCTTTGTCTTTTCTGCCAGATTTTGCCTTCCCCTTAAAAAGGACTGCTATAGGATCATTCGAAATGTCAGTCGTGGCACATTGTTTTGGTGGTTTGCCTAGTTATTCAATTAGGCTATGTCGAAAGCAGGTTAGAACGTTTTTGTATCGTATTTTTACAAAACTTCAATGAACTATCAAAAAAACCTTGTCAAAAATATATTTGATCAATGTAATATTGGACAGGTGTGTGAGTGGAGAGTCATCATAACATTATACTCCTCTTCAAAGCTTTAAAAAATCTACTTCAATTCAATTTATTGTTTAAAGCCCCTATTAAAGTTAGCATGAAAAAACAGAGATATAATGCACATCAGTTATTATTGGGTGCCATGCGTTTTCACCAAGAGAAAAAGACCTTGCTCATGAAAAATCTAGAATTCACCAAACAGCTTCATTGATGTCTTACATCAGTGCTTTGTATTTTCTTTAATGCCGATGACATGTTTTTACCCTTTAAATCATATTTGGTATATTTATTTTACATTTTATTTCATTTTAAATATTAGGCACCTGATTTATATGCAAATCAACCGATAACAGAGGGCGCCATTTCCTCAACTTGTTCTAGTCTGCTTTAAGTGCTTTACATTGATATACATTCATGAATGCGATTTAATATCCTTAATCACACCAGAAGATCCTTTTCACATAGGGGAATGCTATTGGTTTATAAAGGGAGTATTGGCAGTGATTGTCTGTTTAAATTGAAACCTGAACGTGATGAAAATTATATATAATCATGAAAGTGAAAGGACTGGTGAAGTTTATTAGTGACCACATGTCGCGGAACAGAAAGGAAGCTTCTTTCATTGAAAAAAAATATTCGGTTTGAATTGAGGCACAATATATAATCATATCTAAATTGCTGAATAGGTGCCTGATTTCCTGTCATTATATAACTTGATATAGGTCAAGTGAAAGTACATTTAATGCCCTTGGATAGTTCAACTTAGAGATCACCAGTGTGAAATAGTAATGATACGTGCTCAACTATAATTATTTTATTGCAACATTCAATATATGTCGGCGAAACTAGAAACAGCCTAAAGAAACGACTGTATGGTCACAGATCTACCATCAACACCAAGGGAGTAGATGCACCTGTGGGTCATCACTTCAATCTCCCTTATCATTCCATTTTTGACATATGTCTGTACAGGGCATAGAATATCTTGGCCATCGGAAAGATGCTGTCCGCCTCAGCAGGGCAAAACTGAATTAAGCGTCTCCACTATACAACCTCATGGCCTTAATATTCAGGAAGGGAATGACTAATCCTCACCTAATTAACACCTCTTTTCTTCATCTTCCCTGTAGCTTTCTCCTTTGATCTCCCACCTCCCTCCGTCCCTTTGATCCTCCCCACGCCCTTTTGTTTGTTTCCCCTCATCTCCCATCCCTCAGCCTGAGTGCACCTGCATCCCACTCCCATTCCCTTTTATCCTTCCTCTGTCATGTGTGTCAGGGCTTTCCTTCCCCTGACTGTCTATAATGTTTGTCCTTCTCACTTTGCCTTTGAGAAATGTACGGCTAGTGCTAGGATCGAACGTCAGGCCCTTTTTGATTTTTTTTGTAGGGTGATATCTGTTCAAGTGTATAATCGTTTGCTGTGTATTTTTTTCCGTTGGTCGTAACACTTTTTTCCATAGTGTTTATGTAGTTCTCACCTTAAACGTCCAACAAAGTCATAACATAAATAATTTAGCGGAACACTGCCGGCCACACATTAAATTTTATATCGAGTAGCACACAGGACCTAGGACTCAGACGACCTAGCACAATCAAGTGTTACATTTATAGTACTACTACTAGTACTAGTACAGTAGTAGTAGTAGTAGTACTGAGTTCGGCAAAGAGCAGAATGCACCATTATTATGCCCAAATCCTCTTGTTTTCCCTCGCCTGTATTTTTAGTTGTTTTATTCTGTTCGAGTTTTGATTTCATGTTTTCTGTATTGCTTTTGATTGACTTTTGTTTTAATTCCAAATGTTTGCTATTTTGCTAACAATGTCTTATCCTAGGTTTCATCGGTTTATTTGTCCAGATTTTTTTTGGAGCGAATCCAGGTTACATTGGCCCACAAGTAAATGCATTTCTCCGTGAACTAACTTTGATTTACTCTCAATGGATGTCATTCAACTATTTCATAAAATAATATAGCAGGGAATCCAGTATTTTGGTCAGGCCCATCAGGTTTTCCCCACGGTATAGTGATGCTTTACAGTGTTACTGTCACTATACTGATTGTAGACCTACATATATTAGTTTATAATAATGTAAGAGTTATTACATGATGTAGCCTGTATATGATGTATAACTGTTATTTCATTTAACCAATACATATATTATTCCGTAACAATTCTTGCACAAGAATGTTCCTGTGACAGCTATATACTGTACATGTCCATGTACATGTACATGTACTGTATAGTACGTGTATTGCAATGGTTGCACACAGTTCACTTTGGTTTCTACCGTACCATGGAGGCTACCAAGGTCCTTGGTAGGCTCTGGCATTCTGCGAAAGTGTCATGTTTCAACTCGTGGCTCCACCAGTTGTAGTTGCAACGCCCCAGGGAACCATTTAGGACTGGACCAGGCACTGTCTGTACTCTGTGGCCTTATCAGAGCCATTATGGTCAGCACACAAACAGTTCCAGCTCTAGACAGAGCGTTGGTCAGCCTGGTGTAAATCAATGTATAAGAAAGTAAATGCTTGCGGTTACAAGTCCCGAAAGTAAAGAGCAGCCAAAGTCTTACGCTAAACAATTTTCAGAAATGGTACAGAAGTGCACGGTGAAAAAAGTCCTCGGAAAAGTGACGTATGGTGATTTGCATAGCACTGAACTGGTGACTTTCTCTTGGTACATGACGGTGGAAATTATAACATTGGCCTGGTAGCAGCAGCCTTTCAACATTAACAAAACCGACACATGATGACCATCACGAGAATCAAGCTGTACTTCATTATTACGATATTTTGTTGATGATTCATCGATCATCTGATGAATAGGTAGGTTCATTTCATCATGAATTATACATTTTAATTAAATTTGCCGGGAATGATATTTTTGACAATTTATATGATTGTGCTTTTTCAGACTTCCAAAGATTAAAGGTGGTTTCGGTGTAGCCTGAGAAAATAACGCAGATTTCTTGTTAGGGTGACTGGTGATTTTTTACCGAAATTTATTGTGGCTTTACACGGCACAAACATTTCATTCATTGCATCTTACTGTTTCAATGATGGGTATGGTCATTAAAATAACTACCGGTAAGCAAAATAACTAGAAACTGGTGTGAGGACATAGGGATCTTGAATTAAATGTTTGCATTGTAAAAAAATATATATATGTAGGCCTATATACAAGATGCAAAATATAGGCCTACATGTCAGACTCCCCTCTTTCATAAGATTGTGTTGAAATTGATCCCATCTTATTCCGAAATATTCTTTATCAGGATGGACACTCTACATTGAGATAACGTGGTGTTAAGCGACGAGTCAACAGACACCGAACCTTTGAACTGTCCTGGAACCATTGGATTGCAGCTTTCTTGAGGACATGTCGTGCACATCGTCAACACCACAAAAAAACGAGATTTAAATAGTGCCTGCTGAGATATCTCCGATTTCAAAAACGACACCACGCCCAACATCGTATATTGACCCACTTGACAGTTTGCGAAAAACCTGCTGTAAACTTGAATGCTTGAAAACCCTGTCACCACTCCACATTGAATTATGTGACATCACATTCAAAGACAAAAGTGGCACTGAACAAAGACAGTACATACTTGATAGCATAAGAGACAAAAGTGCCATTACAACGACTCTGACAGGAAAATCAGCTGTTATGAAAAATTTTGTTCTAAGAGGGAAACCTGTTTGTAATAAGGCATGGAGCATAGCGCACTGCATTGCATACAAAAGGTTTTTAAGATGCGAACGTGAGTATGAAAAGTGAACCCAAAGAATTCACCATGGGAACTCCAGCAGAGGAAGCATGCAAGAAAAGACCACGGAGGCAATTGCGTGGATGCAATATTTGTTTGAACGAATAGGCGACTGGATGCCTCACAAGACACGAGTTCACTTGCCACCTTCATCTATATACAAAAAAGTCTCTTTATGAAAGGATGATCAGGGAATTCGATGACAGAGGAATATCCAAGACAATTTCCTATGAGCACTTCACATCTGTACGGGCAGACCATCTGTCTCAATTCATCATTGCTAAGGTATGTAGTGTACATGTATAAGAGTTTTCAAGTGAGATCATTGTCAAACCATTTTTATTCCTGATTCTATATCAGTGGATAAAACCCATGCATCTTTATTTCCATGCACATGCCGTTTGCCATTTGAGCCTTATTGCGGATGCATCAAAATACAGGTTGAAACAATAACACAAAATATGGAGAATGAAAACCATCAAAATAGGCCTCCAAGTCTCATGATACAATATTATTATCAATATCAGTCATTATCTGTAATTTACAAGCTACAACTTCAATTTATGGGCACGAGCATGTGTTGGACATACAAGATAAATACATTTATTGAAGTCCCTCTCAGGTGGTTTATGTGAAATCCATTCTCGTGTTGGGTTAGAGAGTAGTTAATTTGTAAGATCTATTAACGGCTGAAGTATGTAACTCACTGAACATTTCCATGACTCATTTATGTTTTTCAGAGATCTGAGTTCACTGAATGCACCATTTGCATAAACGGGAAGGAGAGGAGGAGCAAAAAGGCACTCACTGATAATGAGCATAAATATGTCACAGACATGGTGGCCGAGCATAACAAGACCGTCGAGTAAGTTGAGCATGAAGGTTCAACTTCACCGCGTACATGTTATGACCAATGGAAACATGTATGCGCTTGAGCATCCAACAACAAAACTCATGTTTATTTCAAACTCTGCTTTATTTCAATATACAGTCTGTATGTTTTCTCTTTCAGCCTTTACATCAAGCAATTGAAGCTAGTTAATTACGTACCACGTAAGGTGTGCTAGTGGTCGCCATTAACAAGTTGATAGACAAATAATCATTCCTGTGCAAATTATTTCTGTCCCGTAGAAAGGAGCGAAAAGAATACCAGAAGGCGAGAGAGAAAGCCCGGCAACAACCTGAAGACTTGACGGCCATCATCATAGATGGAATGGACCAGTCCAAAACCGATCTTCCCCACTTCATCAAGCGTGACAAAGGATCGGTTCATTTGGCAGGACTGCCAGTACATGTACGTACATGTCACAGGTAACTACGTGTACAGTATAGTCTATAGGTTCTGCGATGAGATCCCGCACGTATCATCGTGTGCAAGAATGGAAACATTGGTCATTACGCAACCGTGCATGTGAACTGTTCATATACATGTACATGTATACTGTACATGTACATGTATACATACATGTACTGTACATGTACATGTATACAAGCACGTGTGCATGTACAGTACATTTACAATACATGTACACGCACACATAAATGTACGTCCATATATACCGGTACACATTTAGACGTACATGTGTAATGGGGGGGGGGTGATGGCAATCGATCAGCCTTTAAATTGCATGGTAAATGAGATTTGAAGGTTTTTCATGGTGAGAATAGCAAGAGTACAGTACTAATAGTAATACTGATAGTAATACTAATAGGTTTGCGGTGACACCATGTCAATTCTCTCTTGTGAGGGAGATAGGAGTAAAAAGAAAATAAATTACCATTTCTCCAATGGATCAAATAATTGGACCCCTATAAAAAGTTCCAACTAATTGTGTATTGTTACCTTATAATAATACTTTAATCAAACAACTTAACAAGACACAGCCACACTGTGTCCTATATGGCTGCAGCCAGCATGGTCAGAATGTTGATTGAGGGTAGGTCCATTCTCAAATCACTGGGCTAGCCTGGCTTATCACTCAGACCACCACCCAGGAGTTTAGTAGTCGCAAAACCACAGTGGGAGGCTCATTCACAGGTTACCTTGTCACTAGCCTAGTTCCAAAAGCATAAGACACAGGGGATTCTTTTTCCCAACCTGTCCCTATGCAATTAGCATAAGGCAAATGCTAGCTAAAACAACTTCAACAATGACACTAGCTGAAGCAAGTCATTATAAGGATACATATTACAGAGTTACTAATGTTCCCACCTTCCGCAAAAAACTTTTTACTTTGACATTATGACCTAGTTTAAGATGTGTCATTTAAACAAATCCACTAAAAGGCACTATGGCCAGACAAGTTAAGGGAGGAATACAACAAACATCATAGTAGATTCCTAAAGTTTAAACAACACAAAGTCACAAACTATCTTCTTCTTTTTTACGGTAAAACACCGGAGTTGACCAAATGATGCTAAAGTAACCCCCATCATCTTCATTTTGTTTTACTAATGCGGCTCTAGTTATTTACCAAGCTTTAAATTAAACATTTTCTATCTGGAGAGGAAAAACATTGAGGACACAGTAGTCCTTATCAAGGTTGTAACAGCACTGATATGATGCACGTCAGGGCACAGGAATCACAACCAGTGTATAATGATGGCGGTATAGTACAGTACAGTAGCCCAAATACACGTACACTGTAGTAGCTTGTCCCATGGGATGTACATGTACATTCCGATGTACATGTAGGTCAGTGTGTGGTTGCAGCCTGCAGAATGTGTGCACCATCCATTGGAACGTAAAGTTTACCTATTTGATAAGTTGGCCAAGGATTGTTACGTAATCCCCAGTGAGGAAAGATTTAATGTATATGTAAGTACACACAAATGGAAACTTGTCACAAAGGAGGGACAAATTAGGGACCTCATACACATGTATGTATGCCCCCACTATGGGAACGACCATAGACCCAGTGATGGAATCGACTTGGAATACAACATTACATACATTAATAGTATTAGTCAGCGAAAGCTGACCCTTCCACATTCTGTATGTCGGGAAAATTTAGACGCTGGCAAGTGGCATCAGATTGATTTTATTAAGAATACCACATTCATGACTAATGAATAATGTGGAATAATAACAATGAAGTCTGTAAAGCTGACACCGCGGTGATAATTAGAATATCTGCCTGTTTTTTCTCCAATAAACCTGGAAACACAAAAATATGGAACCCTCTATAGTCTAAACGCAGAATTCTTCTTTTAAATAACAGGTGTTCTGGTCCACTCTGAGGCTGGATAGTCTGGCACCTCGACTATGAGGAGGACAAGTGGTCTCGTTCATCAAGAGGTACACAGGGAAGTTGACAGCGATGCCTTCGGCCACACCGCACACTGCACAAAGCTAATGTCACCGCCGAATTCAAGTGTCCACTACTACACATCTGACTCTTGTTAGTGACGGGCTAAGTGAATGGCTCGATGTTTTCCTGCAGCAGGCAGTCACTCTAACGACTAAGTAGGATGGCTGGCTTCTTATGAAGGGTACCGATTGGCACCCCTCGTCCCCATGCTTTGCACGGTGGACATACATCATTTTTTTGTATAAATAGGATGGCTGGCTTCTTATGAAGGGTGCCGATTGGCACCCCTCGTAGCAATGCTTTTTATAGCAACAAAAGTACATAACTCTGTCAAATTGTGCAGATTGTATAAAAAGCAACTTTAGAGTGTTAAAAACAACGAATGAATGTGTTTTCGAACGAAATATATAAGAAAACGAAAATTTTCTTGAAATAAATGCTATTATAGAGAAACATCCGTGTAAAGTCGTATTTTTCTGTGTTAATATGTGTTTTTAAAAAGATCTGCCAAGAAACACTTCAAATCATTTTTTTATTGGAAAATATTAGGATTAGTCGCTTCCGTCAATTTAATGCGCAATATTTCTGGATGAAAACTCCAGAAAACCAACTTCCAATAAAGACAAAATGTTTCCAATCGCGTTACATGAAAATACTGTAAAATGTCTCCATCTGAGGGCGAGGGCTAACGCTGCCCATTATTCACTCTTTCATAGATTCCCTAGATCATGGGAGGCATTGCCCTCATCTGTTAAGGATAATGTTGTTTTTGGCTTATCGCACTTTAATAATGCACTCAGGGACCATTTTTTAACGCGGGGTCTCCAAGCCAATGTAAATTGTAATTAAAGTCGCATAGTATTTTTCATAATTATATTCTATTTCTATATTCCCTCTATAGTTTTTACTTGGTGCATTTGTGGGGAGGTTTATAATAGGTTTTTAATTGTTTTTTATGTGGGCCTGACGTTTCGATCCTAGCAGGACCTTTCTCAAAGGCAGAGTGACAAGGACAAAACAGATACATGTACACGAAGGAAGGGGGAGAGAGTGAATAGGACACGGATGAGAAACAAAGGACAAAGAGTGAAGCTGGTAGGGAGAGATCAAAGGGAAGGGCAAGGGGTAGGGTAGATATTAGTAAGAGGAGGGGGAAATATCAAAGAGAAGGGCAAGGAGTAGGGTATAGGGATTAGTGAAAAGAGGGGGAAAGATCGAACAGAGAAGTGTGAAGGACTGCATGAAAACAAAAGAAGGATTATCAGAAAGCTGCATGCATAGTGTAATTAGTCACTACCCTCCTGGATGTTGAGACCATGTGCATGGTTGAATAGTCCGAAGACACTTCATCCACACTCCCTCACGGCTAAGACGGACAGCTTAACTACGTTGACCAAGTGATTCTATGCCCAGTACACTCATATCTGATATCGAATGATCAGGGAGATTGAAGTGATACCCAACAGGGGTGTCCATTTTACCGGTTTTGATTGTAGACCTATGGCCATGGATCAGTTTTTGAGGGTGTTTTTGGTCTCGCCAACATACTGAATATTACAAACTCTACAAGAGATGAGGTATATGATGTTTGACGTAGTGCACGTGATACAGCCATAGGTCGTGTGGGTAGTTCCAGAAGAATGTCCATTGAAAGAGTCTATTTCCTTGACATGTGTCTTGCAAACAATGCATTTCGAGGTACACTTATATGTACCAAATTGTTGTTATGTTAAGTCATTTTGAGATAATTTAGTTTTTGTACGTCTATTTTCCTGTTTAATTGTTTCAAGACTCAAATTTTAAATGTTGTCTTCTATTTTTGGATTTATAGTTTTGATTGATAGTTTTATGTAATATGTTATTCATGCTTGTAGGTTTTCTAAGTATTCCTGCAAAAATAATAAATGAAATGAAATGAAACCAATCCTGATGAAAAAAGTAAACTAAAATCAGATTTGTTACAAAGGATAAAGACCATTTAATGAGTTGAAATGTTTCTACACTTCGCCAAACCAAACACTCCTTCAACACCCATCCTGACCCAGAGGATCCCCAAAACCACCAACCAGAAAATAGCATTCACTTTATTTAGTCATAAATTGTAAGCCTTTGCATCAGTCCAAATGTAGAAAATACCGCAAGCCTACAGATAAATTACTGTGATTTTAAAACGCCCTGTATGTAGTACTTTTCCTTACTGCGTTCCTCATTCAAACGCTCATGATAAAAGTCACATGGCTGATATTATAGACAACAGTTTTTATAAATCAGAAAGATATCTTAAAAGCGTCGTTTTTACCAACAAACCAAAAGACTGAACATGAATAAAGCTTTCAACTTGATGATAGTATAAATGGCAGCATTTGTTTTCCAGGACAAGGAACAAGGATCATTTCATGGGGTCAGTTACACCTTCCTGTGAAGTCAACAATGGATAATAATTATACAAATCCCAGTCTTACTCTGTCTCCATTTAATCAGAAATAAACCAATAATGTCCAGATGGGTTCAAAGTGCCAACTCCGACCTCAAACAAAATGCAAAGCAAATAAAATCGCTTAGGAAATTTTAAATCATTGATTTTTTATGATGATTTTTTTTTATATTGCACCCGCCTTCATGTTTCCTGCTCTCCAAAGTAGGTCCAGAGACCCTTGTGCAGTGCAAGGGAGGTACATGTGCCGGCCGAGCCGGCCAAACAAGACACGAACCTTTACTTAGGCAAAAACCCTGGAATTTAAAAAAAAAATTGGCTTGCCAATCAATCAATGCAGATCTGGATGCTTGGATGGTCACGTGACAGCCCTTCCAAGGACCAAACTGCAATGTGCAATCATGCCGTGATCTTATATCCAACAATCTGCATGTGTCTAAGGTGGGAAAAGGTGTATCCAAAAATGGCCATTTTGTGAAGGTGACATCGTCCTATGAATATTAATGAGGTCATTAGATGTTCATAATTTCACATCTAGTTGAGCATATTTTGCCCATACAGTGACATTTTCTTGTGGCGTCTTGTACAACAAATGAAACAGACATGATAATCTCTCTTTTGGGCGTAAATTTCGTCATTGCGTGTCACGTGATAGGCCTTTAATCAATTTTGTCGCTAAGGGATAAAAATGATTTATACTCGGGCAGAGACCCATGGCTCCAGGATGGCAGGAATGCAACTGGACGCTCACTTCTGGTCACCACGGGGGCATACTAAGAATGCAGCGGGACGCATGTGGCCGGATTGTAAACACAGGGTCCTTATATATTTATAAGACCTGTTACCAACTGGACAGGGCAAGTTAGTAGCAGTCCTCAACAGCAAACATACCAGCCTAGACTACTCTGTAATCCAATTTGTTCCTGTTGTTTGGTTCACCGGCGCAGAAGAAACGCCGACCCCGCACCGTCTTCAACATGAGTCCTGCCCCCAGCACCTTCCCGTGATGCGTCTTCTCCACCTACAATCCTGGAGGTGAACCGTTTGCTCGGAGCTTCTGCACCAATCCCAGCTCAACAGGGAAGTGAGTATGCCAGTGAGTATACCAGTGAGTATGCCAGTGAGTATATACCAGTGAGTATGCCAGTGAGTATACCAGTGAGTATGCCAGTGAGTACGGCCAGTCCCCATATTTTCAGTTACTTCCACACTTGACTTCCATGTACCTTTGTCAACAAGGGAGATAATTTGGGCGGGGGCCTACGTCGATTTGGCGATGTTAGTTAACGATGCGGCCCCCGAGGTTGTTCACCAGAACGATCGCCAGTTACAATGACTGGCTTCGGATGGGGACAAGGTTGTGCTACGTCAGGCCAACCCCGGCCATAAGCGAATCGATTCCTTTGGTTTGTGGCAATCCACATTTCACACGTATATCTATATGCCATGTGTAAAATGTTTGTGTATATGTGGGCCATGTGGTCATAGCCGTGTGGGCATATTTGTGTCGTCCGTTTGGGCCAATGGTGCTGCAGACCCCAAAAGAAGTGGAACTGAATTTCCACCAATGCCTAGAAAACGATGTGCCGGTTTGTCATATGCAAAGGTTGACAAATAAATCTTGGTATTCGGCACCACATTGTCCAGGCTAGTCAAAACAAAAATGCTGTATTTGGCTGCGGCAAAGAGACAAACAATAGTTTGGTCTTGTGTCACTTTCTCAGTCCGAGTATAACGGGGTAAACGTCTAAGTCTCTTTATTACCAAAAATTACCGCCGAAAAATGCAAACCTCAGTCTGAGAAAAATAGTCAGGTTCAGTGGTTTCGATCCTTGCATGACAATTCTTCAAGACAGAATGGGAAAGGTCCTTGAGAAAGGTATCCTTAATATCCAGATTGAACCGTACGTCAGGTCAAACCATCGAGAAATGCGTAGAGATTGCATAGATTTGTTTGTGCGGCTGTTAATGGCAACAATTGATAGAAGTCGTTTTTAATCTTGGATCTCCTCCATGTTAGTTCCACTTTCCCTTCTCCTTAGCCATCACCTTGAGTGGCCTTTAGGGCCTTGTGATTGGCATTAAAAAATGTCTTTCTTACCTTTGATCTCCTTGAAGTGATATACACAAATGTTGTAAACTGCTTAGAGACTAAAATTATCAAAATGCAAATCTCAAAATTCAGTGGACCTGATGTTTTGATCCTAGCAGGACCTTTCTCAAAGGCTTTGATCTTCTTGTCTGTTCCCTTTCCCCCTTCTTAGCCATCACCTTGAGTGGCCTTTTGGGCCTTGTGGTTGGCATTAACAGGTGCCCGTTCTATTCTTATGATGGCCATTACGGTTATAACAGATTGGATAGGGTTTAAACCACTGCAGTAACTCCATGTTACTGCAGTAACTCCAAATTATATGTGATTTTATAAAAGGAACTTAGAGGGTCAATACGAATACATTGTACAGGCTTATGAGGAACATCAAAACTTCGGTTGACGGTGAAGCTGGTAACCTGTAATAAACATTAGTGTATTTCTTAGAAAAAAAGTGTGTACGGACTGGACCGACTGGTGGAAGTCTACTATTAACTATTCATTGCGCACGTGTTGAGTCTACTGGACGGCAATTTCGCACCGTCAAACGACCAGCCTCAACGTTTTGAGAGCAGATTTGTGACCAGGCACAGCGACATGAGGAATATCCCACCAAAACACTTTTCGAGTAAACAACGCCTGAAGTCAAAGTATCTTCTGAATTCGATTAAAAATCGCTTTTTTTGTTTTTGTATTTACGGAAAAATAATGTTTTGGAGGATATTATGTCCAAAGGATTTTTCCGAAATCCGTCTCTACATGTTGAAAAACGAGGATTTCGGGGGAGTGTTTGTGTACTGTTTTCATGAAAATATTAAGTTTCTACCTTTTTGAATGGCCGCTTTCGAGGAGTTAGACTGGTGCTGCTATATTGTGTCTGGTACCAAATGAACGAGCGAAGTCCCCTTGTACTATTTACAACAAATTTTACACAGAAATAAATTTGATATCATTTGAAAGCTAATTGTGTACTCTTTCACATCATTAGAAAATCTCAAAATCTCAAAAGTGGGGGTTATTCCTCATTAGTCTGTGCCGGGTCACATTTGGTCGACAAATGCCTTAAATTTATGACACAAAACATTTGCATCTTTAACTCTTGTAAGGGACAAAACAAAGTTCCAAGCTTACGCCGGAGTGAACACGCCCAGATCGTGCGTCAGATTGGTAATGAGTGTCAAAACAGAAGTCTTGAACCAAGACTAATCGCCCACACATGGCGTGAACATTCTGCTATACAGCGCCCCGGCCATTCAGACCATTGCCACTGTTACCCTTTTGTTTCCCTTCTAGTCTTCGAGGATCTCCTCCTAAGAGTAGACAGCCGCCAAGATTGAAATATTCCCCTTAGGACTAATAGACCATCTAACCTGACGTTTTCATGGCACAAAGTCATTGCTTGTTTTTATCTTGGCAAAGTTCATTTTCTGGTGATAAAAGAATCAGTAATGATATGTTCTCTGCCATTAAACCTCGGCGCCCTTCAATAAAAGTTCATTCACTCACAAATGCAGAGACTCAGAGTGCTTCAAACTTTCAAAGTTCTGACATGGACCCTAGTTGAACAGGCTGAACAAATCAGTGAACCCTTAACTTGCAAAAGAAATCAACTCAATTTTTCTGAAAGTAAAATCCAATTGTTTGTAAATTTTACAAGGTGACAAAATGTGTGCAGATTTTCCCTTCAGATTGTTTTGTCATTTGACACGCCACCTCAGAAATCCTTGAGTTTGTATGAGTTTTCAAAGGTACAAAGGTTCACATATTTGGGATAGGGAGTTCCCTCTCAAAGCCTAGTTTCCCATGGGTTTGCAGGCAATTCATCAAACTAAACCACAACGAATCAATGGGTATGCAGGATGGAGGAAGGTGAATGGAAGTTTCCCAACGACTAAAACACGCATGGCCGATCAGACTGAATAAGTACATAGAATCCCCCATTCTGTGAGACTGAAAAAAGAGCACGCTATACCTAATTGAAAAAAAAATACTAAAGAGTTTGGGGAACTCACTTGCAACGAAAATAAACTATTGATCGAGCGTGGGACAAGTCGCGAGGAGAGAATTTCAATAAATAGGGACAGACTTTAAATCAAATTAAAAGTTTTGTTAACTGCTTTACTATGGACATGACGTTCCACAAAGTTTGCAAAGCCTGAGTTTACAATACAAACCAATGATTTATGTGAACCAACATTTTCTTTTAATTTTGGCCAAAAGGAGCACAACGTTACCAACATAAGTCTGGTGCCGCGAAGAGGTGAATGTTGGCCCAATGACTACCAAGGTTGTGCCAACGTTGGATTATTGTTGGCTGCCAGGAAGGTCCATGACTGGCCCAACGTTATCATAATGTTGGCCCATGGTGAGGTTATAGTTGTCATTGTTTTTATTTCTGATGTTTTTAATTGTTTCCAATCGTACAAAATTCCACTTTTTAGGAAAACTGCAGCATTCCAAGAGCTAAAACTTCACAGTGTGTCTCCTACTGGTATTTACTTCCACTTGAGTAAGTTACTTTAACAAAATTCGCCAGGTCGAAATTTGGATTCGTGCAAATGGTGTGTAGGGCCTTTAAATAGTTTCTCTCAGAACTATCTATACAGCAGCATGAAATCAGTGCAGCATCAAATACTGATTTTACAACTGGTTTTAATCAAATATGCATTTTCTTGAATTTTTTAATAACTATTCGTAATGAATATTGTATGCATTTTTGAGATATTTTCATAATTTCAACGTAAACAAGTATAAAAAAATTACGAAACTGTTTCAAAATTAGGATAAGTTTTCACAGATGAGAAATTATTTAGTTCTGATTCAATTTTATGTGTACAGCTAAAACCCAACTTCCCCATCCCAATAAAAAGTTACCACTTTGTATTTCTTTTTGTTTTCATTGTTGTCATTGGTTATAGTTCTCATTGTTTATATTTCTGATGTTTTTAATTGTTTCCAAACTTTAAATAGTTTCTCTCAGAACTATCTATACAGCAGCATGAAATCAGTGCAGCATCAAATACTGAACACGAGTCATAAAGAAATGCAAGTCACTGTCTGACAGTTATTTTATGATCCATTCCTCTCCAAGAGCCAGTAAGCCCCCATCAAACCACGTACATACTGGTGTGCCTTACTTTCGTATCAATGAATTTACGTTGACCTCGGGGCTGCATGTCGTCACGGTATCGGTCCTCAATGCAACATGGCAGCGGTGCTATTGTGATGACTACCGTCCCTGCTACATTGTTCGGGCTGGTGCATTTTCTGCTCGCTAATGCGCCCCTTGAACTTGTATTGATTGTACACGATAGGTCATGATGCAGTACGGTAGGCCTAATACTCATGAAACAGGGAATGGCTCTGATGCTGAGGAGGAAATGAATTTAACAAAAAGAAATCCATACACAACCTCACATAGTTGAGGTAAAATACAGGGGCTCCGATCTGTGCCAACCACAAGGCCCCAAAGGCCACTCAAGGTGATGGCTAAGAAGGGGAAAGGGTAACATACAAGGAGATCAAAGGTAAGAAAGACATCTTTTAATGCCAACCACAAGGCCCTAAAGGCCACTCAAGGTGATGGCTAAGGAGAAGGGAAAGTGGAACTAACATGTAGGAGATCCAAGATTAAAAACGACTTCTATCAATTGTTGCCATTAACAACCCACGTTTCTCTCCCCATCCAAGAGCTTCGTTTATTATGTAAATTACCAACTAAACACGTGTTTTGGTTTCAGAGGCCCATTCCATGGACGCTTTGAAGTCACACTTCTACTCTCTATAGACATATATACATTCATGAAAGTCATTGCAGGTCAGACGAAAGGAAATTGTATTGTGTGAAAGCCGCACAAACAAGTCTATGCAATCTCTACGCATTTCTCGATGGTTTGACCTGACGTACGGTTCAATCTGGATATTAAGGATACCTTTCTCAAGGACCTTTCCCATTCTGTCTTGAAGAATTGTCATGCAAGGATCGAAACCACTGAACCTGACTATTTTTCTCAGACTGAGGTTTGCATTTTTCGGCGGTAATTTTTGGTAATAAAGAGACTTAGACGTTTACCCCGTTATACTCGGACTGAGAAAGTGACACAAGACCAAACTATTGTTTGTCTCTTTGCCGCAGCCAAATACAGCATTTTTGTTTTGACTAGCCTGGACAATGTGTTGCCGAATACCAAGATTTATTTGTCAACCTTTGCATATGACAAACCGGCACATCGTTTTCTAGGCATTGGTGGAAATTCAGTTCCACTTCTTTTGGGGTCTGCAGCACCATTGGCCCAAACGGACGACACAAATATGCCCACACGGCTATGACCACATGGCCCACATATACACAAACATTTTACACATGGCATATAGATATACGTGTGAAATGTGGATTGCCACAAACCAAAGGAATCGATTCGCTTATGGCCGGGGTTGGCCTGACGTAGCACAACCTTGTCCCCATCCGAAGCCAGTCATTGTAACTGGCGATCGTTCTGGTGAACAACCTCGGGGCCGCATCGTTAACTAACATCGCCAAATCGACGTAGGCCCCCGCCCAAATTATCTCCCTTGTTGACAAAGGTACATGGAAGTCAAGTGTGGAAGTAACTGAAAATATGGGGACTGGCCGTACTCACTGGCATACTCACTGGTATACTCACTGGCATACTCACTGGTATATACTCACTGGCATACTCACTGGTATACTCACTGGCATACTCACTTCCCTGTTGAGCTGGGATTGGTGCAGAAGCTCCGAGCAAACGGTTCACCTCCAGGATTGTAGGTGGAGAAGACGCATCACGGGAAGGTGCTGGGGGCAGGACTCATGTTGAAGACGGTGCGGGGTCGGCGTTTCTTCTGCGCCGGTGAACCAAACAACAGGAACAAATTGGATTACAGAGTAGTCTAGGCTGGTATGTTTGCTGTTGAGGACTGCTACTAACTTGCCCTGTCCAGTTGGTAACAGGTCTTATAGGACCCTGTGTTTACAATCCGGCCACATGCGTCCCGCTGCATTCTTAGTATGCCCCCGTGGTGACCAGAAGTGAGCGTCCAGTTGCATTCCTGCCATCCTGGAGCCATGGGTCTCTGCCCGAGTATAAATCATTTTTATCCCTTAGCGACAAAATTGATTAAAGGCCTATCACGTGACACGCAATGACGAAATTTACGCCCAAAAGAGAGATTATCATGTCTGTTTCATTTGTTGTAAAAGACGCCACAAGAAAATGTCACTGTATGGGCAAAATATGCTCAACTAGATGTGAAATTATGAACATCAAATGACCTCATTAATATTCATAGGACGATGTCACCTTCACAAAATGGCCATTTTTGGATACACCTTTTCCCACCTTAGACACATTGTTGGATCACGGCATGATTGCACATTGCAGTTTGGTCCTTGGAAGGGCTGTCACGTGACCATCCAAGCATCCAGATCTGCATTGATTGATTGGCAAGCCAATTTTTTTTTTAAATTCCAGGGTTTTTGCCTAAGTAAAGGTTCGTGTCTTGTTTGGCCGGCTCGGCGGCGAAAGGCTTAGGGGCCGGCACATGTACCTCCCTTGCACTGCACAAGGGTCTCTGGACCTACTTTGGAGAGCAGGAAACATGAAGGCGGGTGCAATATAAAAAAAAATCATCATAAAAAATCAACGATTTAAAATTTCCTAAGCGATTTTATTTGCTTTGCATTTTGTTTGAGGTCGGAGTTGGCACTTTGAACCCATCTGGACATTATTGGTTTATTTCTGATTAAATGGAGACAGAGTAAGACTGGGATTTGTATAATTATTATCCATTGTTGACTTCACAGGAAGGTGTAACTGACCCCATGAAATGATCCTTGTTCCTTGTCCTGGAAAACAAATGCTGCCATTTATACTATCATCAAGTTGAAAGCTTTATTCATGTTCAGTCTTTTGGTTTGTTGGTAAAAACGACGCTTTTAAGATATCTTTCTGATTTATAAAAACTGTTGTCTATAATATCAGCCATGTGACTTTTATCATGAGCGTTTGAATGAGGAACGCAGTAAGGAAAAGTACTACATACAGGGCGTTTTAAAATCACAGTAATTTATCTGTAGGCTTGCGGTATTTTCTACATTTGGACTGATGCAAAGGCTTACAATTTATGACTAAATAAAGTGAATGCTATTTTCTGGTTGGTGGTTTTGGGGATCCTCTGGGTCAGGATGGGTGTTGAAGGAGTGTTTGGTTTGGCGAAGTGTAGAAACATTTCAACTCATTAAATGGTCTTTATCCTTTGTAACAAATCTGATTTTGGTTTACTTACTCAGGATTGGTTTCATTTCATTTCATTTATTATTTTTGCAGGAATACTCAGAAAACCTACAAGCATGAATAACATATTACATAAAACTATCAATCAAAACTATAAGTCCAAAAATAGAAGACAACATTTAAAATTTGAGTCTTGAAACAATTAAACAGGAAAATAGACGTACAAAAACTAAATTATCTCAAAATGACTTAACATAACAACAATTTGGTACATTTAAGTGTACCTCGAAATGCATTGTTTGCAAGACACATGTCAAGGAAATAGACTCTTTCAATGGACATTCTTCTGGAACTACCCACACGACCTATGGCTGTATCACGTGCACTACGTCAAACATCATATACCTCATCTCTTGTAGAGTTTGTAATATTCAGTATGTTGGCGAGACCAAAAACACCCTCAAAAACTGATCCATGGCCATAGGTCTACAATCGAAACCGGTAAAATGGACACCGCTGTTGGGTATCACTTCAATCTCCCTGATCATTCGATATCAGATATGAGTGTACTGGGCATAGAATCACTTGGTCACCGTAGTTAAGCTGTCCGTCTTAGCCGTGAGGGAGTGTGGATGAAGTGTCTTCGGACTATTCAACCATGCACATGGTCTCAACATACAGGAGGGTAGTGACTAATTACACTATGCATGCAGCTTTCTGATAATCCTTCTTTTGTGTTCATGCAGTCCTTCACACTTCTCTCTTCGATCTTTCCCCCTCTTTTCACTAATCCCTATACCCTACTCCTTGCCCTTCTCTTTGATACTTCCCCCTCCTCTTACTAATATCTACCCTACCCCTTGCCCTTCCCTTTGATCTCTCCCTACCAGCTTCACTCTTTGTCCTTTGTTTCTCATCCGTGTCCTATTCACTCTCTCCCCCTTCCTTCGTGTACATGTATCTGTTTTGTCCTTGTCACTCTGCCTTTGAGAAAGGTCCTGCTAGGATCGAAACGTCAGGCCCACATAAAAAACAATTAAAAACCTATTATAAACCTCCCCACAAATGCACCAAGTAAAAACTATAGAGGGAATATAAAAATAGAATATAATTATGAAAAATACTATGCGACTTTAATTACAATTTACATTGGCTTGGAGACCCCGCGTTAAAAAATGGTCCCTGAGTGCATTATTAAAGTGCGATAAGCCAAAAACAACATTATCCTTAACAGATGAGGGCAATGCCTCCCATGATCTAGGGAATCTATGAAAGAGTGAATAATGGGCAGCGTTAGCCCTCGCCCTCAGATGGAGACATTTTACAGTATATTCATGTCTGGGATTAATCCTGATATATGCTTATTAATAGGAACGTCAAATTTATTATACAGACATTATGTTACAAACAACAAAGAGAGGAAGTGTAGTGTAATCTATTATTTAAAAAGATAATTTTAACTGAAGACACCTATCAGAATATGCAATGTCATTGGCAGGATTAGTGGGGCCCTTCTAGGCAGACCAAGACAAAAGCGAGTATTTCACCTTTGTTCTCTTTCCAGAGAATCTTCCATGGTGGTGAGAGCAGGGCACCAGACTGGAACCGCATACTCCAGTAAAGGCCGACTTATGGAGCGATATAATTGTGGCAAGAATTTGAGGGTTTCTTGACTTACTCTGCCAATGAAACCGTTAAGACGAGTAGCTTTGGAGATAATTGAGCTAATGTGGTGTTTCCAACTTTAGGTCCCTATAAATAATGACACCGAGGTATTTTGTAATTATCTACTCTATCCAGAACATGATCACCAATTGTATATACAGGACTTTACATTTTCTAAAATTTCAATCCATATAATTGAGTTTACACCAGTTATGTAGGTGCTGTAGGTCATTCTGGAGTATCAGCTCGTCATCTTGATTTTTTATGATTCTGTAAAGTACAGTATCATCAGCATACTCTCGGATATTAGACTGCACATAAAAGGGCAGATCAAAAACACAAATGTTGAATAGCAAAGGCCCAAGAACAGATCCTTGAAGCACACCAGAATGCACTGCAGCCCAGTCAGAAATTGCACCCATAAAAATGTATGACAGACTTGGGGCCTATTCTGGAACAGTACCTCCGATATTGTCACCTTTTGCAGTCAACGTAACTTAATCAATATTTATTTAGTGTCTGTCATAAGATTAATTGATACACGCAACCAAGTAGAAAGTTCTTAAAGTGCCTAAATTCCACCATTTAACAGATTAATAATTACCATTAATATTGGCAGAAGTCCAAAGATTGCCACAAAAAATTCAAAAAGAAGAAACCTGAAAAAGTAGAAAATGGTCAAAAACCCGTCACCGTTTTTGCACCGTTCTGTTGTACAGCATCCCAGACCGTATAATGTTAACATGAAGATTGTATCATGATCTTCTACAAACGGAGTAAACTAAAAGGAAATCTGTGGACATCGATGTTTTCCGATCTTCCCAATGTTGGTATTGGCCTTTAATTATTGGGGTTTAAAATCTGTTTTCTGGTTTTTTTTTCTGTAAAATATGATTCATTGAGAGTCTTTCTATTTACAAATGATTCCATTTAGTGTGGATTGATTCTGTCCATCCTGTAACTTCTTCCAAAGTCTACACATACTCGTGTCCCTGGCTGGCTGGTTGTCTGCACACTTGAAGCCTGGGTGCAACCTGTTATCGCCTCGATAATGCACCATCCTCATCTCGGTCCAAGGAGACAGGGTAATGGTCTCCCCTCCAAGTTTCACCCCGTGAATCTTGAAGTAATGCACGTTGATTGGTCTGACCAAAGCCTTGTCTCGACCCACGTTGACTGGTTGTGGAATGCGGCTTCGGTAAAGGTTCTTCTCGAAGACACTTCGCTGCTGATTCCCTACTTCGGCTTGAATTCCCTTCCTAGAATCCCTGCAAAAGAACCAGTTTTGTACCCTGAGAGACCCCAGTGACGTCATCACGTCGCTGTATCTACTCAAGACATCGGTAATGAGAGGGAGGTCTGTGTCCATTGGTTGTAAGAACTCATCCACGTCAATCTTAATCATCCAGTCGGTTCGATGTCGCTGTCTCCATAGGCAGTCATTCTCGTGAGCGATTTGAACTTCGCGGTGAGCCTTCCCGAAGGAGGGGACATGAGCCCAGGGGATGATCGTAAGAAACCCGCTGTCTACGTAACTCTTGACTGTCTCTCTAAGGGTTGAGGTGTCTGAGTTATCGTAGATGTAAACATGTTGCACCCCAAGATGTCGATGGTAGTCCAACCACGGTGGAACAGATGAGTCCATGTCCTTCAGCATCGTGCACATTGAGAGGGACGTGCGGACGCCTTCAGATTGACAAACTGTAACGTTCTCGTAGGCAAGACTTGCGTTCGAAGATCGTTTAAGACTCATCGTGAATCGGCTCACTCCTTGTAAGGATTTGGGCAGGGGGCAAGTCATCAGAAAGACGTACTGAGCTATAGTGCCGAATCTTTGATAGTCCTTCACCATTGGATCAGTGATTTGGATGGACTTGGATCCGTCAAGGTTGTGAAACTCGCACAGGAATTTTACCTCGTGCCACTTTTCGAACCAGAAGCGAACTCCGATGACTACCACTTGGTTCTTGAAAGGATCGGCAAAGATAGAATGAACGATGGGCATACCTTTTTTCTCCAGTTTCTTGGAGAGAAAGCAGCTTGAATTCTGTCCCAAATCCATGCCCAGATAGACCGGAGTGTTCTCTAACTTCTCTTTAATATCCTCCCTTGCAATGGAGCCCGTGCTGACGTGGAAGATAATATACAGCAATGACAGCATTACTGTCAATATTTGGAAGACGAGAAGTCCGGCCGTCAATATCCCAAGACGAGGTTTTCTGCTGGCGGCTACCGCGCGGATGAGAGCCGCTCCCAATCCTTGTACTCCATCCATCTTGAGTCTCCTATCCATGGACTAAAATCAGATCCTTTCGGTCTAAAGATAAACAACTTTGCCCTGATGATCTAGTGCAAATATCCACGGACCCTGTAGCTGCGTATAGCCTGGACGCGATTTTTTTCCTTCCCAGTACACAATAAGTCTATCGGGAGAAAATCGACCAATCAAATAAGCGGAATTCCTGAGGTTTACATAAAATAATTATTCACAACCAGCGCGATCATGCATATATATGCATGTTCGCCGCATGGAACATATGTATATATATATATATATACACTGCGCGCAGCACACCGTCTGTTTGCGCGCCCTCTGTGTTCAACATTGTCCATGCGAGTTCCTGCAATAGTATGCTGCTGTCCTCACCGAGTAGCTCACGTTACCAATGCACAGTCTTGATCTAGGATTGTGACCGTTTTTTAAAGACCGTTACATGCGTGCTATTTTGCTGACTTCGCTGCTGTGACAAACCTCCGATATTTCCACATTTTCTAAAGATCATTTGAAAATGCCTTCAGAGAGAAAGAAGTGTTGTATTTGTAAGTCTGGTGTAAGTAGTAGATTATATGCGACTATAGTTTTTAAAGATGAATTGCAGAGTTGTTTCTTACTTCAGGAAAGGAGGGACGGGTTTCTGTGTAATTCTTGCAGGTCGTGCGTTCAATCATTTCGGCAAGACAACTCACTAACATTCGAGCATCGTGTAGATAGCAAACTGAACTCAGCCAAGCGTCAGATAGGGGGAAAACGTACTTGTAGGAAAGGACAGGAAGAGGGGGCTGGGCATGCCGTGGGAGAAATTGATGCGCCTTGCACTAGTACAGCATATTCAGAGAAAATTGCTAACATGAGAGAAGAAATAGGAAGACTTTTGAGGAACATGTAGTTCAAGAATTTGGGGTGAATAGATCAACTGGGGTACAACAACTTAAAAGTGCTGCCCTTCAGTACATCATCAAAAATTCAAAGAGTCAGGACCCAGACATACTCAAAGTTGAGGGCACAGCAGGGCGTGCAAAATGTTTTGTGCGGGTTCCTGTAGCTGAAGTAGGAAGTTCGTCTTGTAGTAACAGAACACTCAGAAAGAGGAGCCAGATCATTGAGAAAGTATAGAGACACTGGTTTCAGGTGGCGCATTTGCTGCTGCAAATTGTGGGCCTAGTTCCTCATCAAGTACAGAACAAACTTCTTCAGCTACAGGATCACCACCTCCAAGTCAAGTCACTAGCGTCTCTGATTATATGTTGGCTCAGCGATCAGCAAATATCAAGCGGCAAAAAGATTGGTATGCAGCAGCATCTAAAGCAGCGGGCCTTAAAGTATGCACAACATTTTCACGGGATACAATTGATGGGTTGCGCAGCCTAATGCCAGAGACAATGTGGACATTAATCAAGAACAGAATTGAGATTGAAACAGGTCATAAACATATGGGACCTGGCAAGCGATGCGTTCTTCAGCAGAGCTACCTTGTGAGTTTGAGTATGGGGAGTTCATTGGGAGTAGTGGGAACCCTGTTCACTTCACTAGGATTGTAAATGTTGAGCATCTGATCTCCCGTATGGTTACTGAACAGGTTCAATATAATCACATTGTGGAAAGTTTTGACAATACTCTGTGGTTTCATGTGTCGGGTGACAAGGGGGGGGGGAACTACCAAAATGGTCATCCAGACACTAAATTCCAAAGAGCGGCACTCAGTTAGATCATTGAAAATCATTGGAATTTTTGAGAGTGGAAAAGATGACAGGCTCAACATCCAGGCAGCATTTAAGCCAGTTTTTGATGATTTGTTGAAAGTCACTGGGGAGATCGCAAAGCTACAGCTTCCATGCCCAAACATTGATAATACTGGACACAGAAGAAATGGTTCAATCAGCAGATGACAAGCTAGATTTCATTCCACTCAAAGAACTAAATCTAGACAATAGATACATCAGTCCCAACTGCAGGAATTGCCAAAGCGCTTCATCTTCATCTGAAACCAAATATCCTTCTATCTCGGAATCCCCCAAATTTACACAAAATGCAAACTGACTTGGGGTGGGGACTGGGAATGGATTGCCAAGATTATTGGTTTGACAGGGCCATTTGGTCATCACTTTTGCCCACACTGCCTCGCCACGTTGCAAGATCTAAAAAAGGGTAAACCACATGCCATGCACATTCTTCAAGATTACCGTGATGGTAATGATGATGTTGAAGACCATGACATTGCTGCAGTTGCGGAAAGGAAACTGTCAACCTGCCATGCAAAAGCCACAGAGTTCCAAGAAAAAAAAAAGAACAGGCAAAGAAATATGATAACTGCATTCAACTACCGCTTGTTGGTACAGAGGGTTATGTCACGGAACATGTATTAGTCAGTCCCTTACAAATCAGCTTTAAATATGGCTTGGTTTGCAATTCTTTGAAAATGTTCACACAAATGCAGAGAAACTGGACAATGAAGTACTGGAAAATCATGGGATATACAGTGGGGTAGATGATCTGTACACACCTGTCAAAGACCTCAGTAAGTAACAGGATGATTTATGCAATTCAAAGAGGGAACATGAACTCGAACTTGTGGCTTAACATGACCAGGTTGCTCAGGTTCAGACAAATAACCCCAACCACTTCCTAAAAAATGATAGACAGTACAATGAGAACGGTGCAGAAGCCAAAGAATCTAGGGCATTGGTTCGCCAGCTCAATGCTAAACGCAAAGAAAACAATCGTTTGGTTAAACTCATAAATAAAGCAATGAATGAAAACCAAAAATTGAGGGATAAAATTGAACAAGATATTAAAAATGTCACAGGGCCATTTATGACTAAATTCAACAGGGTACAGGAATAACTTGGAATTAGACAACAGTCATATCATGGGGGATCACTAATTGGCCCAGATGTAAATAAAATGTTGAAGGAGGGTAATTTCCAGAAATTTTCTGAAATCTTTCTGCCTGTTCTCATTGACACAACCACTGGGCGCCAATCATTTGGCTCTCTATATAGAACTCTCCGATAAAGTGCACAAATTGTTTCAGAAATTCAAATTATGTTACAACTTGTACACACTCAACAGGATGCTCTGCAAACATGAGGTGGAACTGCTAGCCTTGCGATGTTCCGAGTTCGGTTGCTGGTTTCCAGTACACTTTCCAAATGAAAACATTAAAAGAAAGTTTCACTTATTGACAGTAGAGGTCATTCGACAAGCACGGCTCCTAGGTACTGTTGGGTTTAT
The DNA here is from genome assembly GCA_949987565.1 of Luidia sarsii. Taxonomy (NCBI): domain Eukaryota; kingdom Metazoa; phylum Echinodermata; class Asteroidea; order Paxillosida; family Luidiidae; genus Luidia; species Luidia sarsii. The sequence continues at coordinate 23,447,741 of OX465108.1, forward strand.
GTCTGAGCAGGCAACAGAAAGTATTCACGCGCAATTAAACAACTATGAGAGCATGTATTGCACAGTACGCCAACCTGCCAAGCGCCAGAAATTGCAAATTAGACAGCAAGCACAGTACAGCTCACCAAAACGTACGCACGTCAAGTTGTAATTAGGAGTATAGGTGTTCTTTGGGTCATATCTGTCGCATGAAATTAAATGTACTACTTACACCATCTGTAAATATGTTGTTTTGCTCTAAACAAAAATAAATAAATAAAAAATGTGAACATCCGAAAACAAAAACATATTTTACTGTTAACAAATCAGGGTCAACCACTAGGACTGAGGTCATAGTGGATGGCCCTGATAAACCCTTGCTTTTTCTTGTAACTTCAGGTAGCAGCTCGCGCCTCATAAGCGAGACAAGGTCATACCACTACCTGAGTTGTTAGACACTGCAGTTGAATTCAACATTTCACTTTTTTTATCAAGCCATCATACGATTTTTCTATTGCATTTGTAAAATATTTTACGTCTCTCCATGTTACAGTGAATATTGAACTTATTGTTGATTAACCCTGACTTATTGTTGATTGTATTGTAGTTGAGTCACCAAAAATCAAGTCCAAGTCACATGTCATTAGTTTGAGTCTTGAGTCACATAGTCCAAGTCTGAGTCCGCAGGGTCGAGTCTAAATCACAGATTATGAGTCTCTGAGTCTCAAGTCACAGTCCAAGTCTGAGTCCACAGGGTCGAGTCTGAATCACAGATTATGAGTCTCTGAGTCTCAAGTCACAGTCCAAGTCTGAGTCCACAGGGTCGAGTCTGAATCACAGATTATGAGTCTGAGTCTCAAGTCACAGTCCAAGTCTGAGTCCACAGGGTCGGGTCTAAATCACAGATTATGAGTCTGAGTCTCAAGTCACAGTCCAAGTCTGAGTCCACAGGGTCGAGTCTAAATCACAGATTATGAGTCTGAGTCTCAAGTCACAGTCCAAGTCTGAGTCTCAAGTCACAGTCCAAGTCTGAGTCTCAAGTCACAGTCCAAGTCTGAGTCCGCAGGGTCGAGTCTAAATCACAGATTATGAGTCTGAGTCTAAATCACAGATTATGAGTCTGAGTCTCAAGTCACAGTCCAAGTCTGAGTCCACAGGGTCGAGTCTAAATCACAGATTATGAGTGTGAGTCTCAAGTCACAGTCCAAGTCTGAGTCTCAAGTCACAGTCCAAGTCTGAGTCCGCAGGGTCGAGTCTGAATCACAGTCCAAGTCTGAGTCCGCAGGGTCGAGTCTGAATCACAGATTATGAGTCTGAGTCTCAAGTCACAGTCCAAGTCTGAGTCCACAGGGTCGAGTCTAAATCACAGATTATGAGTCTGAGTCTCAAGTCACAGTCCAAGTCTGAGTCCACAGGGTCAAGTCTAAATCACAGATTATGAGTCTGAGTCTCAAGTCACAGTCCAAGTTTGACTCCGCAGGGTCGAGTCTGAATCACAGATTATGAGTCTGAGTCTCAAGTCACAGTCCAAGTCTGAGTCCACAGGGTCGAGTCTAAATCACAGATTATGAGTCTGAGTTTAAAGTCACAGTCCAAGTCTGAGTCCACAGGGTCGAGTCTGAATCACAGATTATGAGTCTGAGTCTCAAGTCACAGTCCAAGTCTGAGTCCGCAGGGTCGAGTCTAAATCACAGATTATGAGTCTGAGTCTAAATCACAGATTATGAGTCTGAGTCTCAAGTCACAGTCCAAGTCTGAGTCCGCAGGGTCGAGTCTAAATCACAGATTATGAGTCTGAGTCTCAAGTCACAGTCCAAGTCTGAGTCTCAAGTCACAGTCCAAGTCTGAGTCCGCAGGGTCGAGTCTAAATCACAGATTATGAGTCTGAGTCTCAAGTCACAGTCCAAGTCTGAGTCCACAGGGTCGAGTCTAAATCACAGATTATGAGTCTGAGTCTAAATCACAGATTATGAGTCTGAGTCTAAATCACAGATTATGAGTCTGAGTCTAAATCACAGATTATGAGTCTGAGTCTAAATCACAGATTATGAGTCTGAGTCTCAAGTCACAGTCCAAGTCTGAGTCTCAAGTCACAGTCCAAGTCTGAGTCCGCAGGGTCGAGTCTAAATCACAGATTATGAGTCTGAGTCTCAAGTCACAGTCCAAGTCTGAGTCTCAAGTCACAGTCCAAGTCTGAGTCCACAGGGTCGAGTCTAAATCACAGATTATGAGTCTGAGTCTCAAGTCACAGTCCACGTCTGAGTCCACAGGGTCGAGTCTAAATCACAGATTATGAGTCTGAGTCTAAATCACAGATTATGAGTCTGAGTCTAAATCACAGATTATGAGTCTGAGTCTAAATCACAGATTATGAGTCTGAGTCTCAAGTCACAGTCCAAGTCTGAGTCCGCAGGGTCGAGTCTAAATCACAGATTATGAGCCTGAGTCTCAAGTCACAGTCCAAGTCTGAGTCTCAAGTCACAGTCCAAGTCTGAGTCCGCAGGGTCGAGTCTAAATCACAGATTATGAGTCTGAGTCTCAAGTCACAGTCCAAGTCTGAGTCCACAGGGTCGAGTCTAAATCACAGATTATGAGTCTGAGTCTAAATCACAGATTATGAGTCTGAGTCTAAATCACAGATTATGAGTCTGAGTCTAAATCACAGATTATGAGTCTGAGTCTAAATCACAGATTATGAGTCTGAGTCTAAATCACAGATGATGAGTCTGAGTCTAAATCACAGATTATGAGTCTGAGTCTCAAGTCACAGTCCAAGTCTGAGTCCGCAGGGTCGAGTCTAAATCACAGATTATGAGTCTGAGTCTCAAGTCACAGTCCAAGTCTGAGTCTCAAGTCACAGTCCAAGTCTGAGTCCGCAGGGTCGAGTCTAAATCACAGATTATGAGTCTGAGTCTCAAGTCACAGTCCAAGTCTGAGTCCACAGGGTCGAGTCTAAATCACAGATTATGAGTCTGAGTCTAAATCACAGATTATGAGTCTGAGTCTAAATCACAGATTATGAGTCTGAGTCTAAATCACAGATTATGAGTCTGAGTCTAAATCACAGATTATGAGTCTGAGTCTAAATCACAGATTATGAGTCTGAGTCTAAATCACAGATTATGAGTCTGAGTCTCAAGTCACAGTCCAAGTCTGAGTCTCAAGTCACAGTCCAAGTCTGAGTCCGCAGGGTCGAGTCTAAATCACAGATTATGAGTCTGAGTCTCAAGTCACAGTCCAAGTCTGAGTCTCAAGTCACAGTCCAAGTCTGAGTCCACAGGGTCGAGTCTAAATCACAGATTATGAGTCTGAGTCTCAAGTCACAGTCCAAGTCTGAGTCCACAGGGTCGAGTCTAAATCACAGATTATGAGTCTGAGTCTCAAGTCACAGTCCAAGTCTGAGTCTCAAGTCACAGTCCAAGTCTGAGTCCACAGGGTCGAGTCTAAATCACAGATTATGAGTCTGAGTCTAAATCACAGATTATGAGTCTGAGTCTCAAGTCACAATCCAAGTCTGAGTCTCAAGTCACAGTCCAAGTCTGAGTCCACAGGGTCGAGTCTAAATCACAGATTATGAGTCTGAGTCTAAATCACAGATTATGAGTCTGAGTCTCAAGTCACAGTCCAAGTCTGAGTCTCAAGTCACAGTCCAAGTCTGAGTCCACAGGGTCAAGTCTAAATCACAGATTATGAGTCTGAGTTTAAAGTCACAGTCCAAGTCTGAGTCCGCAGGGTCGAGTCTGAATCACAGATTATGAGTCTGAGTCTCAAGTCACAGTCCAAGTCTGAGTCCACAGGGTCGAGTCTAAATCACAGATTATGAGTCTGAGTCTCAAGTTACAGTCCAAGTCTGAGTCCACAGGGACGAGTCTGAGTCCCAGTAATGGAAAATGAGACTTAAGCTGGAATCTTGATTCACATATTTACGTCACAGAGAAACTGGTGCCAAACGCTTGTTTTTAGATGCCTGTGATATTATAGCCAATAAGATAAATATGACCGAAGCCTTCATTTCGAAAACGGTCTATGTAGGCCTATATACGTTCATGAAAGCCACAGCAGGTCAGACGAAAGGAAATTGATTTGGGTAATTGCAACACAAACAAATCCACGCAATTTCTTTGGCTTGACTTGACGTACGGTTCAATTTGGCTGAGGAGACCTTTCTTAAGGATCTTTCCCGATCTGCCTTGAGGAATTGTCATGCATGGATCGAAACTAATGAAATGGACTATTTTTTCTCAGAATGAGGTTTGCATTATTCGGGTTAAGCCTGTGTGTACTGGGTTATTTCGCTCTATGGAAATACCGGAGAGTGCCTGCAAGGCCCCTATTGATCTCAGAAACGGAAAATCCGATGAACTTGAGATTTCCCTTGCAGATAGGTGTTCATGTGCTGAATCGTAATCTGTAGTAATCTTAGTCAGTAAGCAACATTTTTGTATATCACTTTTAATATATATTGTTTATCAAGTTTAATCAAATATGCCAGTTTTATCAATAATCAGCAAATTAACTATTTGAATATAATATGCATTTGTGTGGTTTTCCCAATTACAGCGTAAATATATATAAAAACATGAGAAAACTGTGTATAAATTAGAATAAGGTTGCCTAGATGAGAAATCATTCATTTCTGGTTTGATTTTATGTGTACAGGTAAAACTTAACTTGCACATTACAGCAGAAAGGCAGCAGTTGTTGTCATTATGTTTGTTATTGTTTTAATTCCTTTTGTGTGTGTTTTCTTTCTTTTGTTTTTTATTGCTCACAAACTTTAATTAGTTTCTCTCAGAATTATACATCAGCATAAAATCAGTGCAACATCAATTCCTAAGTTTAATTCATAAAGAAGTGCAACCCACTGTGTGACAGCTTTAAATTGTACACAAATTAATAGGCCTATGTGCAATTTTAATGACCTACACTTACTAATTAACGTAGAACACCAGATAGGTAAGTCCGATGTAGACAAATTAGGTATCAACATGTGCGCAAGACAACAGGGGGAAATCATGAAGCAGGAATCCTAACTTGTTATCGGTTTTGATGCAGTTATAAAAAAATGACGGGTCCCCCGAGGCCCCTGGGCCAGTTGACATAGCGTAAAGCCAGTAATGCATATTACATGCTAACCTTTCACTTTACATTGTTTATGAAAATTACTTATCACTAGCGATTGTATACAAATGCGAACAGTAATTAAATATTGGACATCAACTTCCTGATGATAATCATATTTCTAAAAAAAAATTGATTTGTTTGTCTTCACTTGTTTGAATGATCACATCCAACCATGAGGATTACACTTTAATCATGAGCACAAGTAGACATCTGATAAACAAAAAGATAACAAATTATGCAACTATGTTTACAGTTTGTCTCTTTAACTTCTTCTTTTGAGAACAATAATGCATGTTGGAAATTCAATATCATACATTCCGAATATATATACAAGCAAATGCATTTACGTAAAAAGCCTTGGGTAAAATGATTTTTTTTTTAGACAGCATACTTATCAATTATTCACATCAAAATCTATAATCTTAGAGACTTTACAAGCCCATTGAAGGAAAACAATTAGAACAGTTTAATCTTCCATGTGTTTTTGACTGAAGTGGTTACTTTTAAATAGAAATGCTGCTTCCCATGAACGAAAGAAAATCAAGGGGAAGTTTTGCAATGACACCATGCACATTACACGTGTGTCTTGTGAGATTGAGTGTGGCTCTGAAAAGAGCCAATAACTCGTACAAAGTGGAAGGTTTGCGGTGACACCATGTACATCATCTCTTGTGAGTGTGGCTCTGAAAAGAGCCGGTGATTGAACGTTTCTAGCCATTTCTGCCAATCGTCAGGAGGCTTTCTCCAGAATACACACTGCCCGAAAGGCTGCGTTACCGGCTCTTTTCAGAGCCACACTCCATCTCACAAGAGATGATGTACATGGTGTCACCGCAAACCTTCCACTTTGTACGAGTTACTGGTTCTTTTCAGAGCCACACTCCATCTCACAAGAGATGATGTACACGGTGTCTCCGCAAACCTTCCACTTTGTAAGAGTTACCGGCACACAAATTTCCAATTATGTTTTGTACATTTTCAACCCTGCACGCAAAATTAGTGTTTCGTCATAACCCAATCTACATGAAAATGCATAATGCATGAGCAGCACGTGCAAACTTTCAAATCGAATCAAGCATAAAATTAAGGTATTCGTGTAATTTTCTATGAACATAATGATTATATCCTTATAAATGTTTATCGAGCCGTTGAGAAACTGCATCTACAAGTGTATTAAGAATAAGAATCCTAATTATTCATGAAGAAACAATAAACAAATCTACTGCATCCCTCTACCCCGACGACGAGTATTACCTTCTATAAAAATCTTACTCTTAATCATGATTATGATTTAATCATAATCATGATTCTTGGGTTTCAATCATTTTTAATGATTCAAAACCAAACACAGTAAAAAAATATGCAATTTGGCGACGAATAGTACCATGTACTATATTTCGCCTATGACGTCATCAGATCTCTTTATAAAGGTTGCCTAATTTCACTTTAGAAGCAAAACATATGATCAGGAGAGTTGCTTGTTTTTTTCCTATTTTTTCAAAATCTCATTTCTTTGATTTACAAATAAATCTATGGCCGAACGAAGATTATCTGGTAAATACTCTCAATGCATTACCCATAACCCCCAAAACCCACAAATAAGGTTAACGACACACATTAACGAAAAAACACTTACCCTTTCAGTTTTAAGCTTTATACAATAATTAATATGACCATGTCCCCTCCCCAATGGCGATTTCAGAAAAGATCATCATGTATTCATGATATGTTAATGACGCAGGCTTGTCACTAAGATGAGCAAAATGTACCCACTGGCAAGGAAATGAACATAGTACATTGACAGTATGATACTTGCTCGTCGATCATTCCACCATTCCAGCTTAGTTTGTCGATTTGTTGAGTTCCCTAATGATGTGAAACATACGCTATTCCACGGTCTTGTGCAGTGGGTGGTTGTAAGACTAAAGAAAGGCCTCAGAAACGTTTATTCCTTACCACCCGACCTGTATCATCATTGAAATTTTTTCGAGGAATATTTGGATGTTTCCTGTATATCTGCGAGTTATCATTTTTGAAAGATTTGGGCTACTAATATAAGCTAAACTTACAAATTCCGAGAAACAATTTAGACATAAATATAGGATCCGACTAGTCCCAGGGGTTCCAACTTTTACAAATTCACAAATTCGTGAGAGTTGATGTATTTCACCTGCGAGCAATGAAGCGCAGCGTGATTATCGGAGTGATGTACCGGGCATTTGAGCAGGGCGACCGGCTAGCATGACCATCGTGCGCGGTTGCGTCGTGCTTTCTTGCTTGGTAACAACCTTAGGAACGATGGCTCGGTACCAAGAACAACAACAGCGGGCCTAGTGCTGTCGTCCTCGACATCCAATCATTCTTCATTACTGTTGTTCTTCACTCCGTTTTAAATGAGAACTGAACATTTTAGTCTCTAAATGTAGAGGAAACTGACGTAGTAAAAATCCTTCGCGCTGAGGCAACTTCACGAAACGCTTACAGCGTCACTGTCCATCGCACACTGGCGTGAATGTGATGCGATTTGTGTCTCCCTGTGACGTCACAAGCCCGAAGTAAACGCAAGAGTTGATGAAATCTGGAATCCGGCTGACTTGGGGTTGAAAGAAAATGCCCTTTATTTCTCCCCCATTCTGTTTGGGTTTGAATACAGATTACCAATCTATCCCCAGAAATACCTAAATGTCATTTTTTGTAAACCGTTGGAGTGGCTCCGAACCAACGAAGCTGAATGTGTGAAAGTGCGTGGGTAGGAAACTTATCTCATGCATTCGTTGACCACTTCGTGCTTGGATTACGGGCAGGTAGAGCAGGACTCATCGGTGCTTACTTCACATTGGTTCTAACGCAGAGAGAAACCAAAGAGTACGAGGTTAGTTTTTTCTATAGTATGACCCTTATTCATCGATTGAGGGGGCTTTGATGAGAGAGGAGGAGGCTTTATAGAGGAGTCAAGGGGTGAAGGTTCAAAAGGTAAACTTTCCAGTAAAGGCATGTGCAGTTGCTGTGGCAATTAGGCCTTGGATGTATACGAAGCTACTTTAGAATCCTGCACCAATACAGAGTGAGAGTAATTCACAGAGATTCATTAAGATAGCTCTATGGAGTAATTGTAAAGCCCTCTCATGAGGCCATGAAGATTCAAATTGAGTGGAACTAGACTCACCTTGTCATTCCTGAAGCCATGGGTCGTCAGGCTTTCGCTTTGTTCTTTCAGCCTCTTGTGATCTTCGCATCTTTCCTGCAGACTGTTTTCGGTGTCGCACTCTGTGAGAGAAGTGTTGCCTCGTCAATAGCTAGGTTCATGTTTTTTTTTCTTTAAAAACAACCTCCTTCGAGCTCCTCGTTCCCTAATACGAAATCTATTCATGCATCCATGATTCATGTCAATCTTAACTGGCACAGTTGAACGTTCACAAGAATATCTGAACAAAGTCTTCTTTTTTCGCGTAATTCAGTGGGAAATTAATCCTTAAAATCTTGCTATCGTGTTGTAGACCAACAGTACGACAATAAATGTAAATAATGGTCTACCTTGAATGTTGAGAGTAAACTCCTGTTGCAATGTCGTGCCGTCGTTTAGGAATGAATTGCATTGGTATTCACCGGTATGATTACTTCTCAAGGTAATTTTGAGTTCCACAACAGTAGTCGATAAGTAGGTCACTTCCAATAGGTCTCCGATGGACGCAGACGAAGCTATAGTTATAAACAAAATGGTGCGGTCAAAAAGGCGCGGCATGTTATGGTACATTTGAACATGATTTTGATACCACATAAAATATATATTACATACATATCTCACTCCGTGAGGTTAAGAGGGAGGGAGTGAGGGAAGGAGGGATGGACGTGGGGAGTGAGTGATGGGAAGAGAGGGAGGGAGGAGGGAAGGAGAAAGGGATTGGTGGACGTGGAGGAGGGAGGGAGGGAGGGATTGATGGACGTGGGGAGGGAGGGATCGGGGAGGAGGGAGGAGGGAGGGAGGGATGGAGGTAGAGAGGGAGGGAGGGAGGAAGGGATTGATGGACGTGGGGGAGTGAGTGATAGGGAGGGAGGGAGGGGGAAGGGATGAAGGGATTGAGGTAGGGAGGGAGGGAAGGATTGATGGACGTGGATGAGTGAGTGATAGGGAGGGAGGAGGAAGGGATGAAGGGATGGGGTGGGGAGGGAGGAAGGGGTGATGGACGTGGGGCAGTGAGTGATGGAGAGAAGGGAGGGAGGAGGAAGGGATGAAGGGATGGAGGTGGGGAGGGAGGGAAAGATTGATGGACGTGGATGAGTGAGTGATGGAGAGGAGGGAGGGAGGAGGAAGGGATGAAGGGGTGGAGGTAGGGAGGGAGGGAAGGATTGATGGACGTGGATGAGTGAGTGATGGAGAGGAGGGAGGAGGAAGGGATGAAGGGATGGAGGTAGGGAGGGAGGGAAGGATTGATGGACGTGGATGAGTGAGTGATGGAGAGGAGGGAGAAGGAAGGGATGAAGGGGTGGAGGTAGGGAGGGAGAAGGAAGGATTGATGGACGTGGATGAGTGAGTGATGGAGAGGAGGGAGGAGGAAGGAATGAAGGGATGGAGGTAGGGAGGGAGGGAAGGATTGATGGACGTGGATGAGTGAGTGATGGAGAGGAGGGAGGAGGAAGGGATGAAGGGATGGAGGTGGGGAGGGAGGGAGGGGTGATGGACGTGGGGCAGTGAGTGATGGGGAGGGATGGAGGAAGGAGGGAGGTTGTCAGGTTGTCTTACGGATTGTCCAGTTGACTATGGCGTAAGTTGTGTCCACAAATGGATTCGAATCATCTAACTGGCAATACCAAATCAGTGTATCGTTGTAGCATGACGTCACAATCTCATCGGTGGGTTTGATATACAGCAACGCTGTGGAATAAAAATACATGGTTCACAATCACTGGCAGCGAAATTCATCTTCCTTGTTTCCAAAAATAACTTCTCCCTTTTCAAAGATGTTTGCAAATGTGTTTTTTCTTTAAATTGAAGTAGATAAAAGGCCACACTATATGAATTTGATACAATCTTTTGCTTTCTAGAATATGTGACTTACTAGTTTAGAGATGGATGTAAGGCGATAAGGCTGCGTAAAGATTGTGCCTACTTTATCAAGTAGTCTCACTCTCGCCCACATCTGATTGAGATGTGAATGCTTTCAACACCTTTAAGACATCAACACCTTAAATGCATTATTGTTATTCATTATTGTCATTAATTATTGTCATTCATTCCTTGTCATTCATTCCTTGTCATTCATTCCTTGTCATACATTCTTGTCATTCATTTTTGTCATTCATTTTTGTCATTGATTCCTTGTCATTCATTCCTGGTCATTCATTCCTGTCATACATTCTTGTCATTCATTCAGTACCACAGGTACAAAGACGCGGAGGGATATCGCACAGTCGTGATGGGTACGTGAAGCGAGTGACGTCAGCCATTTTACTTACGGGTAAATCCGGTTACAGTTTCATTTGAGAGTAGGCAAATATCACGAGTGGCACTATAACGACAGATGCAAGTGGAGGAAAACAAAACACAAGAATATCAAACTTTATGGAAACACTAAATTTGGAATCCATCTATTTTTAGGTAAAATATCAGTGTCTTGAACAATGTGGATTTTGGACACAAAATAATAGACACATTTTAAACATTGCTTAGTGCAAATTTGCGTCATTTACAAATCCGGTGAAAGAAAGAATGGAGTTGGTATTTTATCTCGAAATCTCTCGCTGAAATTGCCCGTTAAACTGAGTAAATAAAGGACCTGATATTTCACATCCTGTTATGTTATTCTCTTAATTGTGTTATTCTTGACAATAGCAAAGAAATCATAATATAGGATCAAACGGTCATCCCTCATAGAAATTCCAGATTTTTCATTTTAATAATGTTGGAATACAGGAGATTATCCTAAGTGTTAAATCCTAAACTAATAGGCTTACCATACGCATTCGTTATTGGACACTACGCAGTAAGGCGCGTCCCGGACACATTCTTGAAGAGGGCCATTGGAGCATTGACTGATGGGAAATGTGGTCGCATTGTTGCTTGTTGGTATCACCAGATATCTGATGTCGGATTCAATTAGTGTCACAGCAGAGATTTCCTCAGACGTCCCCTGCACGGGACAAAAACAGGTTTAGCCATCCATCCAGCCAGACATTCATTCATTCAGCCAGCCATTCATTCAATCAGCCAGCCAGCCATCGAGCCAGCCAGCCAGCAAGCCAGCCAGCCAGTCATCCATCCATCCAGCCAGCCATCGAGCCAGCCAGCCAGCCAGCAAGCCAGCAAGCCAGCCAGCCAGCCAGTCATCCATCCATCCAGCCAGCCAGCCAGCCAGCCAGCCAGCCAGCCAGCCAGCTAGCCAGCCAGCCAGCCAGCCAGCCAGCCAGCCATCCAGCCAGCCAGCCAGCCAACCAGCCAGCCACCCGGCCAGCCACCCAGCCAGCCAGCCAGCCAGCCAGCCAGCCAAAACAGACAGACAGACCGACAGACAGACAGACAGACAGACAGACAAACAAACAGGCAGACAGCCAGCCAGCCATTCAGCCAACCAGCCAGCCAGCCAGCCAGCCAGCTGCAGCCTACCAATATATAATGTTTAATTAGAATAGAATACAAGTCCAACAATCAAAGGAAAGACCTCTGCTCTTCCATATAAGCAATCCAGCCCAATTAGATGGCGGCCTTCCGTAATAGTCAACTCGTCTTTGCCGGGCTGGGGACGCCAGTTAAATGTAATTTAACTAAATTACTCGAAAATACTCACAAGTGGGTCAAGTTCCACTGTAGTGTATTCTTCCATGGGGTCAGAGCAATTAGTTTTATGAACCCTGAGGATAGCTCCATCAGCTGTCAGTAAAATAACCAAAAACATCATACACATTTCACCTCTCCCTTTCCGATTTGATTAGTTCTTCGCATAAAAGCATTTAGACTTTATACAAGGGCATGATTTTCAAATGCAATATATCGTTAAAGGTTAGAAATAGTATTTGCGAAGGTCAATGAATCGCTTCCATACTTTGTCAAACTAAACGTATGGGTGAAATAAAACACCTGCGTAAGATTCGGCTCAATTCGACAACCATGTCATGAGAAATACCTTCCGAATGGAATTAAATACTATTTTTTCGGACAAATGTGGAGGGCGGTATTTGTAAAAGGAACTCTTGCCTCCAGTGATCTGCGGAAATTAAACACAAAGTACGTAATTCTCAAATTTGGATTGTCCGGAAATTGGGCACTTCAAAAATGGCGTCCCCTCCATTTCAATCAAAATTTGTTTTTATGCTTTCTTAATTTACGTTATTTTGGATTCATGGGAACATTAATTTGGTGAACTTTGCTCAATACGTATTAAATCTGCGGTCCATGAAGATTTTCTTCACGTTGATAAATCGCTATCTGTACATTTGGCAAGTCGTCAAAATTTAAATGTCAGTTCTTTATTTATTTCATGTCACACAACTGGTATAAAATTCGAAATCTTTTTGAAATCATGATCGACCTTTCATCAGCAATAAATTTGCAATTTGTGAAAAGATGTCAGCGTTTTACAAACTTACATGTGCCGAAGAAGAAAACGCAACTTGTTAATACACTGTCAGTTGCTAGGCTTGTGAAGCGAATTCCATCCACATAGATCAATGGAGGGTCAGTCACGTCTAAAACCGCAGGCTTAGTGTCATCGTCTTTATCACCTGAATGCTCAAACTCATTGTAATTAGGTATCGAGCCCTCCATCAAAACCTTGTTAGCTTCAGTGGGTGGTTGCGTAGACTGATCGCACTGCACAATTAATAAGAAGGAGAATTTATCAATACACCAATTAAGTACTATTGTTCTTTTCACTTTTCCATCGGTGCTCTGTGCCAACTGGGATGACAAAGTACCCATTATAAGTCACGGAATGGCATGTAAACAGTGGTTTATTAACTATTATTAAGTAATTGCGAGTCGTTTTACCATCGAAAATACACAGTTAATTGAACACGCCCTGATATTTTCACCTATACGGACAGGGTTTGACAGAGGTTGACAGCTTACCCTGCCATATTCACCGCTGGCCATACCACCTAGGGTCCTTAGGGTTATTCCGTTGTCAAATAGATTATTGATGTCCTCCATTCTGTAACGACAAAGGGCTGAAGCCTTCGGGCCTACCCTGCAATTGTAAACCAAGTATTAGCCTATGAGTAAAAATTATGCACACTGTTGCAGATGGCTTTCTGTGAAGCTCCATTCGTACCACATGTCTAGTGTAGGTATATTTCACTTATGAGATGCATGTTTCATCATGGGATGTCTTATAACCTCACGGCCAGCACTTATTAGTTGTGGCGTCGAGAGAGTTAGGTCTTCTGAAAAATACATCATGAGTGAAATATATGAGACTTAAGGCTTTGCATGGTGGGTGAATCAATATAGAAAGGTTTGCGGTGAACACTATGTATCAGGTCTCTTAAAGGAAGAGGTATGGTTCTGAAAAGAACCTGAGGGTAACTCGACGTTTCGACCAGTATGCTCTGGCCGTCATCAGGAGAATGTCTTGGGATCGGTGGTGGAACTCCTTATGTACCGGTGGTCGCTGAGGCGGGAAAGAAAATCCTCTGGGGAGGATTATCCTAAGGGGGGCTTAGGTCACTGAGGTGGGAAGGCGGGAAAAAACCCTAAGGGGAGACTGGTGGGAGGAACCTATAGGTGCTCACTGGGGTGTGTCAGAAGATGGTGGGGAGGCCGTGGATATAGGTGATCCATGAGTCGGCTAGGGAAGGGGGGCTTAGACTGGTGTGGGTATGGTTGGGATGACCTAGGATATAGAAGATCCATTGGTCGGGATGAGGGGGAGCCAAATGTCGCTGAGGTGGTAGCCGATGTCTTGGGGTACTGCAAGACCCCAAGTACCTATAGGTTCCCCCCACCAGTCTCCCCTTAGGGTTTTTTCCCGCCTTCCCACCTCAGTGACCTAAGCCCCCCTTAGGATAATCCTCCCCAGAGGATTATCTTTCCCGCCTTCCCGCCTCAGCGACCACCGGTACATAAGGAGTTCCACCACCGATCCCATTCTCCTGATGACGGCCAGAGCATACTGGTCGGAACGTCGAGTTACCCTCAGGTTCTTTTCAGAACCATACCTCTTCCTTTAACAGACCTGATACATGGTGTTCACCGCAAACCTTTCTATATTGAGTGAAATATACATAATACGAGGCAAGTGGCACGTATGTACATTCATAGTTTGTTGACCAAAATGCAAAAATAAACAATATGACAGGACTGTCTTTAAAGGCAGAATGACGGGCAAAAACCGAGAGGAAATGGACAGCAATAGGGCACGGATGACAGGCAAAGAGGATAGCTGGTAGGGTGGGATCAAAGGGATGGACAGGGAGATGGGTAAGGTTTTGGAAGTAGATAGAGGGGGAGAACAAATGGAAATAGTCAAATAATAAAACAACAATAAAGTGGGTACTTTTTCTTCATATTTTGTGCTAAAATATATTCTAAAATTTAGTGGGCCTGGCGTTTCAATCCTAGCAGGACCTTTCTCAAAGCCTTTGAGAAAGGTCCTGCTAGGATCGTAACGTCAGGCCCACTAAATTTTAGATTTACATTTTGGTAATTTTAGTCAGTAAGCAGTTTGCAACATTTTTGTATATCACCTTAAAATAATATTCTGATAGATCTGCAAATTTCACACAAATTTTTACAGTGTGAAAGATCAGACAATATCTGTGCACATCCTAGTTCACTCGACCAGGCAGTCTATTTTTAGATTTGTGTTTGTAGCTCAGTAAAAACGCTTCATTATCAACTTGACTAAAGTTTTGAATGAACGTGTAGCTTTCTTACGCTTCACTCGTGAACACTGCATACACTGAATCTCTATCCGCATCAAAGAGCATATCCTCTGCAGACAAACGAAGAACAGTCGACGAAATGACAAAATATCACCGTAACTCAAACTAATATGAGAGATGAATTAATGGAAGATCATGTCAAACAAAGTAAAGACAACATAACTGGGAATTGTTTAACAATTTTGAGCAAAGAAAACTTTTATTTGACAGGAATTTGAACCCCGGAATTTGTGTATCAGCACTCCTACCATCTGAGCTATCCAGCCCATAGATGATGGCCTTCCCTAGTAGTTCACTAGTCTTTTCCTAAATGGGAGCGTCAGTCAGAATCATTTAATCATTAATATCCGTCTCAAATTTTAGTGGGCCTGACGTTTCGATCCTAGCAGGACCTTTCTCAATAATCATTAATATCCGTGTCAGGAGTTGATTTGATTCATTTTATACAACCATGAGAAACATGTTCGGTTGCAATAATAGTAGGCCTAGGTGGTTAAATGACATATCCTTTGGTGGCATATATTTTGCCCTATGAATAGGAAGTACATGTATGTGTCGTTTTATCCACATCTTCAGGAAGCTTTGCAAAGGTAGAAGGAAGTTTTCATCAGTAAAAGAGAAAAGAAGGCACTCACGAATCTCGTTGTAAAAAAACGATGGCGATCCAGGGATAGAGCAAACGAGTCGGGCCTTGATGAACGTCGTGAACACGTCTCCTTGTCCAGTATCGTTCTGTTAAGACATAATTACCAGGCAGAATTCTAATTCCGTGGTACCTGGCCGATTAAGTTTGAAAGTTTGAAAGTGTGAAATCTAATACTTATTGAGGAGTTCGTTTTTTCAACTCAATAAAACAAAGGAAAATGTACTAGTTGACAAAACTTTGATCAATTAATTGATGTGCAAAATTGATAATCGTGGGGATTAAGATTTTAGATTTACAGAGGAAATTAAACATTTCGTTTTCATCAATGGAATTCCTGTGGGATGGATGCTGAATGATTTTTTACAGATAGCTTAACCCTCAAAGAGGCTGGTCGGATTCCGCCCCTTTAGTTTTTGGATAGCGTCTCAGTGGTTTGGGTCTGCGTGCTGAGGCTTTAAGACTTTTTTGGCCAGCTTATCGAGTACATTTTGACACTAATTTTATAAAAATATTAGTTGCCATTCTCTGACAATGAACATTTTTTTAGGGCCATGGTGAAGTTTGATGGGTTGTTTTTGCATTGACTTACACTATTCATAAAAGCATTAGCATCCAAAAAGCGAAGTGTATTATTTTTTCAGGAATTCTTTCGCATAATTAATTAACTCATTAATATTACTGTATGCAATTGTGGGTTCTTTGTGCATATTAATCATTGTAACATTCATGCAAACACTGCAAACAGAATATTTGACTCGGGAAATTTAATGCAAAACAGTGTACACAAAGATTAACAAAAGAAAGAAAATGTAATCATGAGTTATTAAAGATCTGTAATTAGACATAACATTTAGTTAATCAAATAAAATTTTACACATATGTTCACTATGTTATTATCTATTTCCCTGAAAAAAGATTGAATCTATCATTGGACGATCGAGATCTGAGGAGAGGGGGGCTGTGGGATGGTCAAAATAACCCGGCTCTTTGAGGGTTACACATCCTTACCAGGCAAACACGTGCAATGCGTGTGTACTCAGTGGCTACATCTCCTTGGTATTCCAATGCATTTTCCCGGTACACAAGGTACACAAATTGGTTTCCATCGCTGTTGTTATACAGAAATGGTTTGCCCACGAAGGTCGGATCTGTAACGGTCGCAATCAATACAGGAGGTCAGGAAACGAGGTTACATCATTTGCATTTTTCCGTGACCGGACGATGGGACGATTCTGTATCTTAATTTTGGACAAAAGGATAAAGATGGTAGTGAGAGTACGCTGTTGATCTTGGCAGGACTTTTCTCGAAGTCATTTTCTGCCTTTGAGAAGTCGATTTTGTAGAATCGAAACGTCTGCCCTGTAAACTGTTGGCAATGGCTTACCATGTAATTAACAAGTCACATAATTCGATGTCTCCTACAAACTAAAACAATCTGCTTTATTTCTAAGAACAGGGATTGTTTCTTGAAGATTGAAGCTTACTTATGTGTCTATATCCCATCGGGATCCTTGTCAAAGACAAAACGGTAAGGACAAAACAGAAAGGGGTCAGGAAGGAAAGGAAGTGGAATGGAGGAAGGAAAAGACTTTTATTTCTTCCATGGTCAGATCAAAGGGAAGGGCAGAGAGTAGAGAAGGGTTTAAGAGAGAAAAATCAAAGGGAGAAGACCAAAGAGAGATGTGGAGGGAGTGAACACAAAGAAGCATAACAAGTAGACGTATCAATATCATCAGACTTGTGGGCTGTGTGCTGCTCTGAAATAAAGGGCGACCTCAAGAGTTCACTGAAAGGACTCACCGTCGATGAACTGTCCGCTAAGGCTTTGCACCTTGAGGTCCGTTTGGATGGGCGCGGGATCACGGATATTGCCAACCTTGTATTTCGTGTAAAGTGATACGTCGCCCGTCACTACATCTGCACCGTCATACAGCACGTCACCTTGGCTGGTACCCGCTAAGTGGATAAAGCAGCAAGTGATGGATGGGAGATCATGTAATCACGGTAACACATTGCGATGTGAAGTCCACTATTTGTGGCCCGTAGGTTATTCCACTACCCTGTGCTTCTCATGAAACGAACGAAAAGTCTGTGTTGGCAATGTGATTAGATAAATCATGCATTCTTTTCAAGGTAGGGTAGGTAGTGCACTTGCGAAGGTTAAAGAATCGCGATCGCTTCCATATTTTGCAAAACTCAACGTTTACATAAAATAACTTACCTGCGTTTTGGCTCAAACATGACATGAGGAAAACCATGGATACGAAATTGAACGCTGACATTTTCAGACAAAGAGGGCGGTAAATATGAACTCTTTCGAAAAGGAAAGTACATCCTTTCTGGAAAAAGGCCAATTTTCGAGAGCTAAAATTTCACGGAATGCCTGATATATTGCAAACTTTCCTAATGAGTAAGTAATTTCTCAAAATGTGGAATTGTCCGTAAACTGGGCACTTTGAAATTGTGGCGCCCTGCCTTATAATGGTGGTTCTGATACGGCTCTCGGATGTTAGCGCGCGTTCGTCCTTGACCATGATTGGTCAATGGCAAAAGCACGCATATAATTATGTATAGCACAGTCATGACGTTAACTATTACCCGTTACTGGATTTAACCGCATTTTTTCAATTTGTCAGTTGTTTTACTGCGCTGATGGGGAACACGATCTTCTTGTTATAAACAGGACTTACTTCTGAAGAGTGCCGTGGCTGAGTGTTCCGTAGCAAGCTCAGGACCAATCAGGCCGCTTGATCCAACGACTACGTTGCAACTTTCCAAATCTTCTGTGCACTAAACACCAAAAGATAAATTAAACCACGTTAGATAATTATGGTCAATCCAATGTTGCCTGGACATGAATAATATTAGGCCTATTGCCCCTTGACGAAGGCTAGCTTAGTCCCTGGTAGCTGGGATCGAAACATCAGCTCCGATAACCTTTCAGAAATAGAAAAATGGAAATTGCTTTTCTGTAAACTTACCGCCCAGCAAAGTTTATTTGCAGCGTTCGTTCCGCATACCAATAAATCACCCGTGCTCGTCTTCTCTACAAATCGGATGTAGTTCCAGCAGTGGATCTATGCCCAAAACAAAGTATTACATGTCATATTTCAATTCTGATCTTCATCTTGATGTAATACTCGCGCTGAACTCAAATTCTGTTGATGCACACTTGATTCAAAAGAGACTAGGTTACTAGATACTGACCAGTTTCATAGTACACACTACCTCGAAGGAATTGCCGAAACCACCGTTAAAAACGAAACGTCTTGATTGTGCTATTGTCAAAATCTGCCTCAAAGAGTTACAGTATGCTTTTGAGAATGGACAAGCTATGATCGAGGCACCAGGTAATACGTACATTTCCGAGATTTGCACTTTGGTAACTGAGGTCAAGCTATTGTGACATTTTTGCATAACTCGACATTGGCCTGTTGTTATACCTACGTTGATATCAAACGTGCTCGCCCGATTTTCACACTGAATCGTTAGGTTCGCTGGTTGAACAACATCAATCGTTATCTGTATGGAGGGGAAAGTATCAGGAAATCAGATGAACAACGCGAGTGGATAACATCGTGGTGACGTCATCAGGGCCCATCTTTTCATTACATGTAGACCCTGGATACCTGTATGCCCAAGAGCGTCAGGCGTCTGACGTCATGGCAACATTGAAGTTAACCACCCCGGAAAAGACTAGTTGACTATATCTATAGGGCTGGATACCTCAGATGGAACAGCACTGGTACGTGTATGTTAATCCAGATGTCTCGGGTTCAAGTCCCGGTTCAGTTGAATTTTTCTTTGCCAAATTTTGTTTTGTTTCAAAAGGTCTCAGTCAGTTATACCTCTGGTTGTTTGACTTCATATTAAACTATATAAAACAAACACAGAAATGTTCTCTAACAAAAGAAGCCTTTGGGACGGAAGGACATGGACATGATGACGAGGGCGCCCTCACAAAACGACGTCCCTGCGTACGGTGTCAAGTATAGCAGTGGCATTTGCCAATTATCACCGGTATTCAGCCAATGGTTTGGTCTCAACATGTCAACCTATCACGGGACAATAATGGCGATTTCTGGTCTACACAAAAAATGAAGCGTGAAGCTTGGTCAATTGTACGATGTACACATCTTCCATAAATCAAGTGGATAATAATCATAGACCTCATTCCACGCCTGCGTAGTACGATACTTTGAGGACTATCGTCTTATGTTACTGTATAATACATACTTAGCGGTTCAAAACCGATTCAGCGCTTCAACTTTGCTGAAATTATAATAAACAGCATACATGTACTTACATCTTTAACCACCCCAACTGTGCCCGAGTCTGTGAGGGACAATTTGCGGAGTGTTGCGTTGGCTCCTATGTAGACGTCCTTGCCGATTTTGTTGAGTATCCGAGGGGAGGTGAGTTTAGGCTCTTCGCCATCTTCGAATGGGATTAGAAAGACGGGCACGAGTGTGTTCTTCTTGTAAATACAAGCATGGTCACAAATAGGCCTTCTTCATGTGAAATGTCCCCTAAAATTTTCCCCCGATGGTTAGTATACTCACCTCTTAATGTCACTACTGGCCAGTTTCGCTCCAGATATACACCTAGCACGGGCACCAGTGCAACGAGTACCAGGCAGGCACATATGGCTTTGAATGATGTCATCCTGGAAGATGCAATCATATACAAATAACCATATGCAACATCGAGATTCTAAAGCTAGCGAGTTGGGTTAAACATTTTAATGTCACGTCCGATCCCATAACAATAAAAGCTCATCGTGTCTAATTAACATTCCGTGGGCATTGAATCAGGCTCACCAACGTTCAACCCTGTCTGAATTGGGGTCTAACGAGCCCCCCGTCCATATTTCTATGTCAGTGCATCGTGACGATTGAAATTGTGGGATTCTTGCTTCGTGACTTTTCCGGCTGTTGCCTTGCGCACATGTTGATACCTAATTGTCCATACCGGACATACCTATCTAGTGTTACATGTCAATAAGTATGTGTAGGTCATTACAATTACATACGTTTGTGTACAGTTTGAAACTGTCCAGTGGCTTGTATTTCTTTATGAATCGTGGTCAGGAATTGATGTTGCACTAATTTCATACTGATGTATAATTCTGAGAGAAATTAACTAAAGTGATATACACAAAATGTTGCAAACTGCTTACTGACTAAATTACCAAAATGCAAATCTCAAAATTGAGTGGCCTGACCGCTTTCGATCCTAGCAGGATCAAAACGTCAGGCGCACTTAATTTTGAGAAACCAAATAAAGTTTTAAAACAATAAAAAAATATCACCAATAGAAACAGTAACAATCACAAGCAATACTAACAATGAATTAGGACGTAACAAATGTTTGTTTGTTGGCCGCGCCCAACACGCCAAAATGGGCGAGAATGTCTCTTTTTTGGCAGACATCCGCAATGAACGTATACTGGAAAAATCGAAAGGAGTTTGCAAGCCAGAGTAGGAGTCGCAAAATCATACGTTGTATGATTTGTTTCCTCACTTTAATTAGTTTCTCTCAGAATTATACTGCTAAGATGAGTAAAATTAGTGCAACATCATTCCTGAGCGAGAATCATAGGAAAAAAATGCAAGACACTGTCTGACACTTTTAAATTGTACATAAATTATTATTATGCCATTGTAATGACCTGCATTATACATCAGTAACCTGTACTAATAATTGCCATGTAACACCAGATAAGTATGTCCGATAATATAATATCAAAATGTGCGCATAACGAAAGGCGGGAAATAATTAAGGTCACGAAGCAAGAATCGATTTTCAGTGGTCGATCGCGATGCAATAACAACACAATTTGGAGGGGTATCGGAGACCCCCCCCCCCAACACACACACTGTATGGCAGGTAGGGTTGAATTTGGGACATGTTTTAATGTAAGTAAGATGGATCGGCAGGATGCGGGGAGCGAATTCCACTGCAATTACTTGCGGGGAAAATGGATGAGTATCCCCGAGTATAATTATAATAAAATATACGGCAAATGAAAACAATATAATTTGTTTGCCTTGAGATAACCAAGCACAGTAGTGTACGGATGTGAATGAACGGATAAACGTGTGGTGCGACAAAGGCACGGTCGTGTACGTGGAACCAGAGATGATGGGAGTCCATTGGACTACTTCCGACATTATTTTCTGTAAACGAGGCTCCATGGATGAGACTACAGAGCGACGGAGGATACAGTAGCTGGTTCCAGAGATGAATTTAGATCCATTGAGGAAAAGTCAAAGGGAGGAATGTTACCGAGACGAGACGAGTACCAGATTAATCAGTCACATTATCCCAATCCCTAGATCCACTTACCTGATCACACTTCAGTAGCAGACACCATAAAAAAATGTGAGATCAGTAAGACTGGATTCACAGCAGGAAATTGTCCCTGTACGTTACTACTCAGTTTGTGCCAGCTTGTTTTCCGCTTTCGTCGTACATGTATACGTGTTGGTCGTAGGTGTATTTCCTCTTGCCTGTGCTCCACTGCTCAGCTCAGCGCACACTCTCTCTAATAATTATTATTCATGTAGGAATTTTTGTTATTCAGTCAGAATGTTTGTACGGAGCCCCTAAAAAGACGTTCCAAAAACAAAACCTCTAAAACGAAACAATACTATTTTCTTCCGCACAAAGAACTGTTGTTCTTGTTCATGGCATCAATTCCAGCGCACGAAATTATTCCGTTCAGATGAAATAACGTAACTGAATTAAATTCAGTGTTTTGTGTTTGTGTGTTTTTATAAAAATGTTCTGCTAGGGGCTCCGTAGAGTGCAGTATTCTGTGGGGGACTACACTTTCTATTATTAGTATAATACCCGCAGTGCCTAGGGGGAAACCCCCTTTGCCCTCCCACATTAGAACTCAGTTTATTATGTAAATTACTAGCTGAACGCTTGGTTGGTTTTCAAAGGGCCGTTCCGCGGACAACAAGAAACGCCCTTTGAATGCCTATATACGTACGTTTTTGAGAGCCACAGCGGAAGGCCAAATAGAACAAAATATGTATAGGCCTATTCTGTGAAGTTATAGTATTAAAGCCATCTACTCAATTGATTTGTACAGACACTAATAAGGTCCTGATCGTCGACGTACATGGTATAATGATCTGGTTAACCGCGAGAAAATTCTCATGAGTGCATAGCATTATAGGCCTACTAATAATGTCATGCAAGGATCGAAACGATTGACTCACTGACCCTCGCGTCAGAATTTTTCTCTTTTTTTGATTTGTATTCTTCCAAAATGTTTTGGAAAAGGTTTAGGTGTACGTGGTGTCTGTGGACGAATGCGCTGTAATACCTTTGAAACAAGTTTGAGCGCATCACCTGCAATTCAATTGCGCGATTTCGATGACTATTAATTATCAAACCCACAGTCACCTGAAAAAGGCCTCATTATGACTAAAATATGACCCAAAAGCGAATATCAAAAATATTAGGAGGGCCTGACGTTTCGATCGTTGCAGGACCTTTCTCAAGGGACATATATTGATAAAGGTTCTCGGTCAAGATCGAAACGTCAGGCCTTCCTAATTACTGAAATAATTTCATTTAATTTCCGTGGGAGGTTTATAACATACATTTTGAAATCTTAATTGTGTTCTCTAATTAGGTCGCTCGATCCGCGAGTGTGAAATTTATTATTATGTTTAGTTCCACCATGGTTCCATATGCTCCGTGGTTCCGCCGATCGAGAAGCGAAAACGGAACTGAACATCCAATATTTTGTAAAGAACAGACTTTTCAGTGGTATGTACTGCTCAAGAAGTGGAAACATTTTAATTACTAATAATGGATTTCTTTAAAACACTACTTTTCAGTAAAATATGTCTACTCCGTGATCCCCAATCAATACCGAGACTCATAGCAGAATAATAAAGATTAGGCTATACTAGTAGTAGTACATGTAGAAGTAGTAGGCCTATTACATAAGCCGGTACAGGTACAGATCAGGTACAGTATCGTAAAATAATGTACACGACAGGTATAACCATGGAGGAATAATTCCTCCATGGTATAACCAAGGAGGTATTAGGCAACTAGGTCCGGACAGGAATCCAGTCTATGCATACTGGATCACTCGTGCTGCGTGCAGTCGGCTAGCCATACATGCAGCCCGCGACGATGTTATAACAAGGTTCGTCCATCAAATCAGAAGATTTCTACACCTGAAATTCCTCATCTTTATTTACAGAAATAGATACAGTAGCTTACTTGGTCTCTATCCCATGCATACATTGTTGGCCCAGTTGAAGGAATGGGTTCTTAGGTATTCACGCACTTGAATTCTCAAGAAACTTGACGAAATCGTAGTCGGAGTAACTTGGACCCGACAAGTCACCTTTTTTACCGAAATTTTAAAAAAGGTGACTTGTCGGGTCCAAGTTACTCGGTCTAACCATGGAGGAATAATTCCTCCATGGTCTAACGAAACATCAGGCTTTTGATTGTGATTCCATAGCTACACTATGCCTAAGGCTAAGCTGAACTTTGGCCAGCTCAAGTGCTCGGGGAGTCCCGGTGCCAAGGATTCTGGCAGATTGAAGGAAGGCCCCAGACAGGTGTCTCTCTCCCATTTCTTCTCTTCGCCGTCTGCAGCCAAGGCACGGCTTCCCTCCACCAGTTCTGCGCAGGTAGGCGACCTGACACTGACACTGACAGTGACACTGACAGTGACAGTGACAGTTGTGACATAGGACGTAAACAAGATTGTTTGAGCATAGACCAAGGTTTGAGCATCTTGGAACTACTTACTTGGTAATAATAAGTTCAGAAACATCCCCCTTATTTCTACAAATTCTTGTTAAATTTGTTGGGGTCATTTTTCATTTTTTTCTCGAAAGTTCTTAAAGTCAGTTTTTTTAACATTTGATTGACTTGAAAATAGGACTTTAAAAAACCAGCATAATTATGGTGAACCTCTGGTCTCTTTAGTTAAAAGTTTTAATGTTCAACAGTATTGACTATATTGTTCTAGATATTGTTTTTGATATTATTGTTTTGGATATATTCGCTCAGCACTGTTTGTGTTTCACTTATGAACAGCCACAAAGATATTGCGATTAAATTTGTGTACAAATTCACCGTTTCCAATACTATTGTCAGATTGTGTGGTTTTTATGTACAGCAGTGGTTGAATGATACACAAAATGTTAGCGGTGAAATGGTTTGTTCTCCCAAAGTACGAGACATTCTATAGTAATGTGTATAATATTGGTCTGGTATGATTTATAGGATAAGAAACCGACTCTTAGGAAGCGATCCCTGTCCCCAACAAGTGCCGACAGTGATGGCGGACACAGCAAACGAAAGAAGGCACCAAGCAAGGTGTCCGGCTCGCACTCGAGCCACTACCAGCGAAAGCTCAGCAGCTTCAAGTGCCCATCATCCTCGGGGCACGGTAACCACGACAACCCGGATGTGGGAGGATGCTCCTCTTCCGGACCGAGGATGCCTCTAGCTGAGGAGGAGAGGAGGAGGCCATTTAGACGTGGCAGAGTTACGGACACCGATACGTCCATCCGAGACGGTGCATCGACGATCACCGCTTCTGCTGAGGATGAGGAGATGTTGACATCAGATGCACCATCGGTGTCTAAGATGGATGCTAGCAGGGGCTCTAAGAAGGGAATGGCTCGATTCAGCTTTGCTGGAGGATTGAAGGCTCGCTCATCACCCCCATGCATCAGTCCTTCAGGAGGGACCAAATACACTCCACTTGAGCAGCAGTTCGTGGACATCAAGAGGCAGCACCCTGATGCTCTGCTCTTTGTAGAGTGCGGCTACAAGTACAAGTTCTTTGGTCAGGATGCGGAGGTAGTGTGGTAATTCCTGACGATTAGACTTGAAGGTTTGCATGGTGCAAATACTAAGTGGAAGGTTTGCGGTGACACCATAACACTCTTTCAAGAAGGATTGTGGCTCGGAAAAGAGCCGGTAAAGAGCTCCAAAAAGACCTACACTCCGGCTCTTGTCAGAGCTCTTTACTAGTCATTTTTTAGAGCCAAACTCCTTCTTGAAAGAGAAGTGCTACATGGTGTCAGACACATACAGTACTGTGCATTACCCTCAACAGTCCTACCTGTATGTACATGCTAAGTTGCTGTTGTATTGCTGCACAAAATTTTGATTTGTGACCCTTAGAGTCAAATACATGTGGTGGCCCATCAAAAGTGTGAGTATGGGCTGTCTCACAGTTTCATGTGCAGGGGAACTCATGGTGTAAACTTTTCACTCAACCTGGTAACCTTGGCCATGTGACATGTTCACCAGCCATCCACTACTATGGGATCGGACATTGTTGAATGGGACAGAATGGGATTGTATGGGATGGAATTGGATGGAATTGGATGGGATTGTATTGGATGGGATTGAATGGGATGGAATGGGATTGAATTGGACTGAATGAAATGGGACTGTATTGGATGAGATTAAATGGGGTGTGATTGGATTGTATGGGATTGAATGGGGTGGGATGGGATGAGATTGTATTGGATGGGACAGGATTGTATGGGATTGAATGGGAAGGGATGAGATTGTCTTGCACATGTATCAGATCGGAGAGGGTGGGATGGGATAGGATAGAATCGTCAGATATTTACATACAATGTTATAATTGTCAAAACGGCCATTGCTTTTGTATCTTCTCAGATAGCTGCCAAGGAACTGAACATCTTCTGTCATCCTGATCATAACTTCCTTGTGGCTAGCATCCCAGTCCACCGTCTCTTTGTCCACTGTCGACGATTGGTTGCCAAGGGATACAAGGTGGGTGTGGTCAAGCAGACAGAGACGGCTGCCTTGAAGGCAGTGGGACAAGGTCGAGGCGTTCCCTTCCAGCGAGAACTGACTGCTCTCTACACCAAGTCTACTCTGATTGGAGAAGATATCCTTTGGAAAAAAGTGAAGGTTTGTATGGTGGGATCAAAATGTAGGCCTACATTGTGCAAAGCCCTAACGGCCAAATGAGGTTTCAACCCTGAAGGTCATCAATCAGTATGTGATTGTGGAGAGGAGGATACCATCCATGAGTCATCTCCTGGAATGTCCACTTCTGCCCAATCCCTGTACCCAAGCTGACCTTACTACACTCACACCTAATGGGGTCGCCTGCGTCCAGTATCTGTTAGGTCGATTTTAATTGAGAGAAAGGACTCAAGAAGAAGAAGTATGTGAATGTGGAGAGGAGACAAAGCAAGGCAGTAGCATCTTCAAGTTTGAGAAGAGATAGAAATGCCAGTTGGTGTCAGAGTATATTGTAAGAATTCAGTTTCATTATAACATGTAGCCAATCCTGAACATCAACATCTGCTTGTGACTCGTCTGAGCTCAGAATTCTCCTTAATGACGATCAACTCACATGTGGACCCAGGGGGTGACTGCCATGAGTCAGGGGACAATGCCTCACATGGGGGAGAGACGTTCTCAATGCCCAGTAACTATCTTCTATGTCTGAGTGAGTTTGCCAAGACAAAAGCCAAGGAGACGAGGGATGCCAAGCTAGAATTCGGTCTTGTGGTGAGTTTGTAAGTCTCTTCCTTTCTCTAGAGGTGGGACGTCATCCAGCAGTCCTGACCATAAACTTGTTTCATTCATTCCTGTGAAATGCGTGTTGCCCAATTTGCCGGCATTTTCAAAAATTTAGAGTAACCTACGTAAATGTTTATAGAATGCTGTCTGTGTATGTCCTTGTCACTTTGCCTTTGAGAAAGGTCCTGCTAGGATCGAAATGTCAGGCCCTCTAACTTTGAGATTTATGTTTGTATGTATCGCAGGTCAGTCAGTGAGCAGCTTGCAACAGTTTTTGTATTAGCAAAATGCTTAGTGAAACCCTAACCGGCATTGAAACCACAATTAACCACACATGGTTTTTCCTGTGGGAGGATAAGGGCCATGCACCAGGACATTCCACAGCGGGGTTTTTGTGGTGACCTGTGGTATGTGAGCCTACACACCTGTGGGCACTGTGGTAAATTGCAGCATACAGTGCGGGAGGTGCAAAGCGTTAGGGTTAAATGACCAAAATGCTGATCTCCAAAAGTGTCGAGGGCCTGTCGTTTTGATCCATGGACTTCCATAAACTTTCTCAAAGACGTCTGCACTAGAAAGCAGGAGTTGCGGGTTTGGATCCTGCCCGAGCTGCCTGAAACTTTTTCATCAGGCATCGAGCAAAGCACTGGGCACTCACTGCTTATTAATACGAGCTGGGCAAACCCTCATCGGAAACTTCCTCCGAGGCAGAATGGTTTGGAGAATGGTCCTGCTAGGACTGAAAACTCAAGCCCTCAACTTTTTCACAAACTGGCAAACTCACAATCTGTCACTCAGCAGAAATGTTGTTTCGAACTACATTTTGCTTTCTGTTGTAGGCGGTTCAACCAGCAACTGGCGATATTATCTATGACAGTTTCTATGACAACCAGCATCTGAGTGAGATGGATACTCGGATTCATCACATCCAACCAGTCGAGCTTCTCCTGCCGAGTGTCTTGACAGCGAGAACTGAAAAACTCATTCAAGACATCACCTCAAGCAGGTCAGTTGGTTGTAGGTCTTCCTTCAACTAAGAGATGTTTACCTCAGTCTCCTGATGACAGACATAGCATGCCATTTTGTCAGCATTGATCTGAGTCCCTCTGCTTAGAACCACACAGACTCAACGGTGATATTATTGGTGAATGGTGTCACCACATTGTCCTAGGAAAACTATAGAACTCACAGAAAGGGATGCTGAAGTGAGCAGGGGAGAAATCTAGGAACTTATTAAGTCTTTTGAAATGAGTCAAACAAATCAATGAACAATTGACTGGGAACTCTTGAACAAATTGAAAAATTGACAAAGAAAACTTTGACTGGACCAGGATTTGAAACCAAGACCTCTGGATTAACGTACCAGTGTCCTTCCATCTGAGCTATCCAGCCCTGGTGGCTGATGGAAAGAGCTCTGGTATGGTAGCCAAAATTTTCTTTGCCAATTTTCTTATTTGTTCAAAACATCCAAGTCAGTTCCAAGTCGATTTGTTAGCCTTGTTTCAAAAGACTTAAAAAGTTCCTGAAATTCTGTGTGTTTTTTTCTTCAGAAATTGTGGGCGCACAGTTTCGCTGAGTTTTTCCTTTACTCGACTCACAGTGCCACGGACGATGACCGTATCCGTGTTGAGCGAATGGAGAATGAGTATTTTGAGTACAGCAAGGCTCTGGATGTCATCACTGAGTTCTACGGAGAAGAGGAACGGAGTGGATCATCGGACAAGGAGGAGAAGAGCAAAGATGCTGCAAGTTTGTACATGTTCATGTTTTCTGTTTTTCTAACCTCTTCATTTAGGGAAAGCCAGGACTGGAGGAACAATAGGGTTACTTCTTGTCCAAGCATTCTGATTTGAACCCGTGACCTCTGGTTTTGCATACCAGTGCTCTACCATCTGAGCTATCCAGCCCTTAGATGGTGGCCTTCCCAATCCATCGACTAGTCTTTGCCGGGGTGGGGGCGCCAGTCAGAAGCAATTCAACCAATAACTGCCGTATATCTCCAGGGATCACATTCCCAGTTTCATTCAGATGCAAACAACTACTGGAATGGTTGTAAACCCGGCCACAGCAGCTCCGGAATCACACAAAGTGGATGCAGTCCAACAAATGAATGAAGAACTGCGTGGAAACTTTTGAACAAATTGAAAACAAAATGGCAAAGAAAACCTTGACTGGACCGGGACTTGAACCCAAGACCTCTGGTTTTCTTTGTCATTTTTTCAAAGTGAATTTCTGAGAAGGATAGATAAACATACATGTACTGTAGTGTGTAAAACCACCCATTGGGTTCTGCAAATGAGGTTGAAAATCTCAAGACAGATACACAATTTTTGCTGATGGTTAGTATTTTGCTCTCGCCTACTCAGACCAAAAGCTTCAAGAAGTTATCAACCTTCCAGTTCCTGTCATTTGCTGCCTGGCTGCTCTGCTTCGCTATCTCAAAGAGTTTCAACTTCACCGAGTGCTCAGGATGACAAGGTAAGGTTGTCGTGGAGTATTAGCCATTCAGGATTTATCAGTAGACAGCATTTGTATCTCCTGTGTAGGTACTGGTGTGGCTGCAGTAGACCAGGCAGGCTTGTGGGATTATTGCCAAATCATTCTCAAGAAATGTACAGGGCTTTTGCATGGTTTGCATGGTGGAAATACTACATGTTGTAAGTGGAAGGTTTGCGTAGACACCGTGCAACGCTTCTCTTTCGAGAAGGAGTGTGGCTCTGAAATGAGCCGGTAACTGAGACTAGATAGGACTTGAAGGTTTGCTTGGTGGAAATTCTAAGTGGAATGGTTTTCTTTGACAGACTGCCCTACTTTCTTCTTCGTTTTTACAGTAACTTAGTTTCGTTTTCATCTCGGAGTCAGTGCATGGCGCTGGATGCATGTGCCCTTCGGAATCTGGAAATCTTCACAAACAAGGTTGGACATGCTCCTCTTTCATTCTTTACAATCTTAGTGTCCAGCCTACAATAATTCAAGACAAGCCTTTTCTTTGAATCACCTTTGGCTCGAAATTGCACAGGTGTCTATCATGGAAGCAACCAGGTGGTGGCCGTAGCCAATTGCAATAGAAATGTGTGTTATTCGCAGCCACAGCCTCTGTGTGATATGATGGTCAGACTCATCAGCTATGGCTTTGATTTAAACACTTGTGTATGGAAGCCGCTAGCTAGCATCTGCAACCATTCCAATAGGCTTGTATGTTATTTCCATCCATAGCCACTACATGTACCATATACATGTACTGTACATTGTATGTGATATGATGGTCAAAGTCATCAGCTACACGTATGGCTTCAATTTACACACAAGTCTACGGAAGCCACTAGCTAGCGGCTGCAACCCATTCCAATAGATCTGTGTGCTATTTCCAGTCATGAATGGCCAGTCAATTTAAACCAAAGCTTGACAATCTCATTTTGCTCATTTTCAGACGGATGGCAGAAGTCGAGGAAGCTTGTTCTGGGCTATGAACCACACCATGACAAGGTTTGGAAGTCGTTTGCTCCGGAAGTGGCTAGCCATGCCTTTGATAAGTACAAGGTAAGGGAGACGTGGTTGGTAAACACTGTTGGGCAAAAAATGTTTTAGGATTTGCGTCGTTGAGGATAAAACACAAAATTCCGTCAGGTTTTGGCCTTCCCTGATGGTTAGCTAGCATTCTATGTTCATCTTGACAGAAACATGCAATCTGTAGCTGATCTCACGGAACTCTTCTTTTTTTAAGATTGATCTAAGGACTTGACGTGTCCTGGCTGAAAGATCGATCTTAACAATGACGCGTCCTCCTAAGCCCTTTTTCTTTCTGCCTTTGATTTGAGAATTTCATTTTTCTAACCTCAGCGATATTAAGGATCGTCAGGATGCAGTGGAGGAAATAGTGCAGTCTGACTGTGAGGCATTGCATCAGGTTAAACAGCTGTTGAGCAGGGCACCAGACCTTGAGAAAGGCCTTTGCACCATATACCACAAGAAGGTGAGTGAACGTTTCCATGCTTTGCAATCTTGGAAAACGGCAAAGAAATATTGACTGGACCAGGACCCACTGTCATGGTTCTGCTTTCTGTAAGCGAAGAATTGGCGCTCACTTAACATAAGCTTATTTCATAGCCATTTCTTTCTTTTGTAAGCAAAAAATGAATCACTACGCACATGCGTGAATTGCTTCCATACCTGGAATACAGAAGAAATCTTTGCCTTGTCGTCTGCTTATTGCCATAGTGGGTAATATCCTTTGCTGCCTCTTGTCAAGGATTTCACAGAGAAATATAGAAAAATGTAATTTCTGCAAATAAATACTGGTAGTGGAGTTCCCATAGCAACTACCGGTAATATATATTTTTTTTTCATAAATTGTGTGTGCTTTGTACAGTTTGTAAGGAAGTTTGTTCAATTAAAGAATGTACAGTTTAATTTAGTTATAATTTGGTTTAAAGTGATATACAAAAATGTCGCAAACTGCTTACTGACTAAAATTACCAAAAAGCAAATCTCAAAATTTAGTGGGCCTGACGTTTCGATCCTAGCAGGACCTTTCTCAAAGGCATAATTTGGTTTGGTAAACTTTGTCAGTGTTCACCAGCTGAGTTCTACTCTGTTGCTAAGGCATTGAGGGGCCTATCAGACACCATGGATTCACTGCAGCTACTGGCCAAAGGGACACTGACTGCCCAGCTACTCATCACTGCATTCACTCAGACACCGTCCTTGCTTGAAGGCATTCAGGGATTTCTACATGCCATCAATGAGAAAGCAGCCAAGTAAGAAATCACACTAGGGCTGGATTTCACGAAGCCTTACGATACATCATAACTCAATTTAGATGGATAACCCATCGTGAGTACATGTAGTGATAGGCCGTATGGTTTCTGTGCATCACTCATCATCCTGCGATTGGTCGTGATCTACAATGAATGAAAATGATCACTGGGCTGGATTTCACAACTCAACTTACAATGGGTTAAAAAAAAAAAGGAAAACTGACTGGGAACTTTTGAACAAATCAAAAAATTGGCACAGAAACGTTTTTCTTGGCCAATTTTTTAACTTACTATGAATAACTCGTTGTAAGTTGTGGCAGGCTGTATGGTTTCATTATCTTGCAATTGGTCATACATGTAAGTTACGATGATCTTGATGAAAATTATAAAAAGGCTTCCATGTATCGCTCATTGTCTTGTGATTGGTTGTACATGTAAGTAACAATAGGTATCATATTTTTGCATCAGTGAGTTATCACAAAGTAAAGTAATAGGAAATGGATCATGGAATGGAAATTACAATGGCCTACAGTGAAAAGTGTCTTGCTTGATCATCGTTAAAAATTGTCTTACGAATCTGACAGATGGCATTGTCGTAACTTATGCACAAGACCAGTTATAGGAAATACCTTTTAAGGCTGGACAATCAGTGTAAAAGGAAGATTGTCACCCTGCTTTTTTGTGTCGTCTTTTCTCCTCAGAGAGGGTAACAAGACAAAGCTATTCCGTGACCCCTCACCCTATTCTGGTATTGTCCAATGTCAGAAGGATATTGAGGATGTCTTGGGACAAATACAAGACCATCTAAGAGATGTCCGACGCATCTTACGTAAGCCGACACTGAATTATATCACAGTGTCTGGAGCAGAGGTAAAGAACTTCACTTCTTTGAACATATTCCTTGACTCGGGAGAAATAGGTCTTCATGCATTTGGTCAAAAGATCTTTTTATTCTGGTTTTAATTTGTATTGCTTACTTTTTATTTGTAGAGCCTTGTATGGATCTTAGCAGGACTTTCCAATACAAGGTCCTGCTAGGATTGAAATGGAAGGGTCTTTTAATTATTTAGAGTTGATTAAATCGTGGGAATTTAAGTCAGCAGTTTGCATTATTTTTGGCGTATTTTCAAAAACCGGTACTTTGAAAAATAATCTTGATGGTTCTGATGATATTTGAAAAAAGTGTCCAAGAAAACTTTGACTTGGCAGAGACTTGAACCTGTATACTTGTGGTTTTGTGCACCAGCGCTCTTACTGTACCATCTGAGCTACCAAGCCCTTACATGTAGATGGTGGCCTTCCCAAATAGTCAACTAGTCTTTGCCAAGGTGGAGGCACCAGTCAGAAGCATTCAACCATTAACTGCTGTATATCTCCAGGGATCATGCACATGTTTTCATTCTGATGCAAACAACCAATTGTTAAAATCCTGGGTGCAGCAGTTCTGGGATCACACAAAGTGGATTCAGCTCTTTCAAACTAAGTCAAACAATTATTTGGTCAAAATACTTCCTAGAATTCTCCAAGATTTCTCCTAGAATTCTCCCCTCCTCACTTTAGCATCCCATTCTGTGCGTTCTACATTTCTTCCACAACAATGCATACAAAGACACAACTAGTCCAAACAAGCTTGTGGTGACACCATTGGATAATTATGAAATATGTCAAATCAAAACATTTAGGTCAGACTTGTAGGTATTTAGTCTGCATTTTACCAGATGACATGCATTATAATCAATGTTTGTTTCAGTTTCTTGTTGAAGTCAAGAATAGCTTGCTGCGAGAAGTACCCCACAACTGGGTGAAGATCAGCTCGTAAGTCCTGGCTGTTTTGATGTGCATAGCATGCTGTTTTTTGCACATTGAGTGCCAGATGTCTTCAGAACATGATCAGGTTTCCCCTTTGAGCACGTACTTTAAGAATTCATTCCAGATGATATAGAAGTGTGTACAGTAACCATCTTTGCTGTTGTGGGGTTGCCAGTCAGAACCATTTTATCATCAACTGCCAGATATCTCCGGGGATCACACTCCCATATTATCTACCCTTTGATTGAAACTATAAAATTCCATCAAATAGATTAATTTTTCAAGCAAATTTGACCAAGGCAAGGCTATAAAGCCACTCATAGGTTAAGGGCCAAGGAAAGAAGGAGATAGAGAGGAACTCAGGAAGGCTGGAGATAGGAATTGACATTCCTCTTTGAAAAAGGGCAAGATCTTAGGCAGGGGGAAAACATGAACCAGGAAGGGAATTCCAGAGAGAGGCTGAACGAGGGAAGAAGCTGTTCTGATACTAGTGCATTCTGTGCAAGTGTTGAACATTATTTAGGCATGTTTGGGGTCTGACTGTCCTTTCTCCTCCTGTTAGTACCAAACAGGTGACACGCTTCCACACTCCATTCCTGGTGCAGTCCCTCAAGACGTTATCCCAGCTGAGAGAACAACTGACCCTAGAATGCCAGGCAGCGTGGCAACTTTTTCTAGAGTGAGTAAACTTTGAAGAAAGGCTGCTAAACCCTTGCAAACTGCGTAAGACAGAATCATTCTGCCTTTAAAATAGACCAGACAACAGACAGACTGTTTTAAGGAGAAAATCTGTAATAGATAGAATCGTGAAATTTGTGAGGGCTTGACAATTTTTGGCTTTTCTCAAAGGGAGAAATAAACTTAACTTCTTTTAATAGTACAGTAAATATGCAAACATTTTGCTAACTGCTTGCTGACTAAAAATGACCAAAAGCAAATAAAGCAGGACCTTTCTGAAAGGCAGAGGGCCTTATGTTTGGATCCTAGCAGGACCTTTCTCAAAGGCAGAGAGACATTTGAGGAAGGTCCTGCTAGGATAGAAATGTCTCACTCTCCACATTTTGATATTCTATGATTATTTTTGATTTGTCCAATCTTTCTCTCTTTTTTCAGTTCCTTTGGCAAGTTCTACTTTGCGTATCGTAAAGCTGTGCAGCACTTGGCTGTGTTGGACTGTCTGTTCTCAATGGCTGACTTGGCACAGCAGGAAGGCTACTGCAGGTCAGTGGTGGGCGGTTAAATCAATCACATGGGAACCAGTGACATGAGAACCAGTGACATAGGAACCAGTGACATGGGGACCGATGACCTGGGAACCAGTGACATGGGAACCAATGACATGGGAACCAATGACATAGGAACCAGTAACATGGGAACCAGTGACATGGGAACCAGTGACATGGGAACCAGTGACATAGGAACCAGTAACATGGGAACCAGTGACATGGGAACCAATGACCTGGGAACCAGTGACATAGGAACCAGTGACATGGGAACCAATGACATGGGAACCAGTGACATAGGAACCAGTAACATGGGAACCAGTGACATGGGAACCAGTGACATGGGAACCAGTGACATAGGAACCAGTAACATGGGAACCAGTGACATGGGAACCAGTGACATGGGGACCAGTGGAATCATGGCAACCAGATCCACTGTGAACTATTTGAATCAGGACATGAGGACAAGTGGTATTGGGACCAATGAAATAGGAGCTTGGTATTGGGACCAGTGAAATAGGAGCCAGTTGAATGGGCATTACATAGCTAATTTTGCAAAATAAATTCATCCCTCTGTAAATAGGCTAAAAGGTAAATAGTAAAGAATATGTTACCTACACTGTTTCAGTCATGATAGCTTTTTCCTTCTTTTACCTGTGTGGGTTAGGCCAGTTTTTAACGAAGAAGGCCCAGCAACTATCCAGATAGTCAAAGGCAAGCATCCAGTGGTCAGTCTACTTCTTAGTGAGCAAGAGCAGTACGTCCCCAACGATACCAACCTGGAGGTGAGTCTCATCAGAGTACATTGTCTGTGATAATAATGGTAGATAAAAAATGAATTTTCATCGATGAGAATCTTCTTCAACAAGGGTTTGCCCTACTTGATGTGTAATTAATCGCTGCATGCTCAGTGCTTTGCCCGATTGCCAGCTGAAATAATACAGGCAGCTCAGGCGGGATTCGATCCCAGCTGTCTGATAATAATGGCGTTCTGGAATTCAGTGACCTCTCTCCTCCAGTGATGCTTGCTGCGTTCTTTGCTATTTTCCATAGAGGGTAGATGCTTTGACTTATATCAGCTGATAGAGCGGGCTGTAAGATGGGTAGGTGCTCTCATGGTTTTGAGATGAGAGACGCTTCACAGCTCCCAAAGACTTGTGTAAGCCCATACATGTAAATCATGTGTTGAACTGAATCGCCTACGCACTGGTACAGGACGGTGCAAAGTCCTCTTGCAGAAATGGGGCTACAACAGGCATGGAGAAACTACTTGTGACTGTGGGAAGGATCAGACCATGCAGCATCTCTTGGTCTGCCCCCTCCTAGTCCTACCAGAGTCATATAGTACTGTCAATGATCTGGAGGCTTTCAACACCAAAGCCAGATCCTGTGCCCTACACTGAACAGGATTGTGTAGTGACCCGAAGAGAAGACGTATCAAACTTATTGTGTTTTTGAGAAAGGTCCTGCTAGGATCGAAACGTCAGGCCCACTAAATGTTGAGATTATTGTGTTCTGGGTTAAATCACAACAACTATTTTGTACATAAAAATCGTGAGCCAAAGAGCATGTTCATTCAAAGAGCATGTTCGTTATAGCCGAATGTTCTGTACATCGATCGGCGTTCGTTATAGCGACGTCGCACTGTATTTGTATATTTTACTCTTTTTTTTTATTGCTTTAGGGTACCGGTGAGCGGTGTATGGTCATCACTGGTCCCAACATGGGTGGCAAGAGCAGCTACATTAGACAGGTTGCACTGATTACCATTATGGCCCAGGTGGGCTGCTGGGTACCAGCTGAATCAGCTAGGCTTGGTGTGGTTGATGCTGTACACACAAGGTAGATGGCACAGAACTTGTAGATCCATTTGAGCATAATTATTTAATATCATACCGAAATGCTGCCAACAGCTTCCTGACTTCAATGAGTGAAATGTAAATTAGAATAAGATGGCTTGACCATTCCAATCTTAGCAGGATCACTCTCATAGGTTAAAAGGTACATGTACACACCACATGTACATGTAGGATTAAATCATCTAGCCCACTAGATTTATAACAAGTCTGTTGAATGCTTTTGAGAAAGCATTTTGAGAAAGCCTTTTGAGAAAGGTCCTGCTAGGATCGAAATGTCAGGCCCACTAAATTTAAAGTCTGTTGAATGTTGCATTTTCGTGAAACAAATGAAGTGGTTTTTCACTATTTTCTCGAGACTCAGTTGGTGGATTGAGCTCAAATGTTCACAGGTGTGCTATTTCATGCATATGTTGGATCAGACAATGTATGGATGCTATTCTTTGACCTCGACCAATGTTGTGTTATCCATATAAAATCTGCAACAATTGAACTGGGAGAGTCTGTACATTTTTCTTTAGATTTGGGTTCTTTACTTGAGCAGTTTGAAGTTACAGTGTATTTGTATATTTCTTTAAATATAACAGAAATGTATATATTCCAGTAAGTTTTACAATCAGTTGTCATCCTATGTTTGTTTTTAAATGTCCAAATTTACCCTCAGTGTTGTTTGTTGTAAGCAACAGCATTCTTCCCACAAATGCTATTCTGCCGGACCCTTAGTCTGATTGGCCAATTGTCATTACATCATATTTATGCATACCGGTATTCATGTATGCTCTATACTCTGACGTTGACCAATCAGAGTAAAGAGTGTTCATGAATATGCATGACATCAGCAGGAATGACCTCCAGGAAGAATGCCGTTGCCGGATGAATATACAACTGTAGTATTGCCAGTATTGTAAGTTAAAATGCTCCTTCCTACACAGAATGGGTGCATCAGATTTCATCTTCCAGCGACGCAGTACTTTCATGGTGGAGTTACAAGAGGCTTCAGAGATCTTGGGGCGGGCTACCGATCGTAGCTTAGTGATATTGGATGAGCTGGGGCGGGGAACCAGCACACATGACGGCGTAGCCATAGCCCATGCCACTGCTAGACACTTCATCCAGGAGGTACATGTACAGAACATGCATGCTCTCTTTTCATTCCTAATCAATTTATCGTATTTTTAACAAAAGTAATATGCATATATGTTGCAAGTTGCTTCCTGACTGAAATGACCAAAACTATCAAATATCAGAAACCTGATGTTTCTATGCCTTTGAGAAAGGTTCTGCTAGGATCGAAACATCAGGCCCCCCCCCCTATTTTTTGATTATTGCATTTTGCAAATTTTTGTCAGTCATCAATTTGCAACTTTTTTGTACAGTGTTTTTGTATTATTGCCTAAAGGCCGCCGCACACGAGAGCTATCTGCTGAGCAAAAATTCTCTCGAGGTCGTTAGCTCAGCACGCAGCTCACCGTGTGCGCTGAACTGTTGGTGAGATTTCTGCCTCAAGAGGCCGTGAGACCAATATCTATCCTGTTTAATTATTTTCGCTTCTCGTGGATGAAAACTCATTGTGTGCAGCGACTTGAGCTACGTGCCGAGCAAAAAAACATAGCAACTGGCCAATGAAAGCGCACGCCCTATTCACGTGGTTGCCAAAATCAAACAGGATAGACATTGGTCTCACGGCCTCTTGAGGCAGAAATCTCACCAAAAGTTCAGCGCACACAGTGAGCTACATTGTACGTGTTGAGCTAACGACCTTGAGATAATTTTTGCTGAGCAGATAGCTCTCGTGTGCGGCGGCCATAAGAGGTGAGGATGGTTTTGATGAGGATTGGCTATGTGCCTGGACATTCTCTGACATATCTTGTGTGTCTTCCCTTTCTCAGGTGAAATGTCTGTTGCTGTTTGTGACCCATTACCCACCATTGGCCGAGTTACAGAGGCTGTTCCCAGACACTGTAGCCAATTATCACATGGGTTTCTTACTGCATGAAAACAAACAAGGTGGGCAACCAGACTATTAGACTGCTTGGTCTTTCAGCAGATTTCTGATACAAGTCAACATGTCGTCTGTTCTTGTCACAAAGAGGCAGAGTAAACTGGTCACTTCATGAACAATTCCATACATGTTACATGTACATTCTTACTGAGTCTAAAATATGTCATTCAAAGTACAGTGTGTACAAACTTACTGGGAACTTTGAACAAAGTGAAGAATTGGCTCAGAAAACTTTGACTGGACTGTGATTTTAACCCAAGACAGACTGGTTCCTAGTCAGGTTTTCCTTTGTTTGTTTGACTTGAATTGGAAAAGCTGCATCCACTTTGTGTGATCCCCGAGCTGCTGTAGCCAGGTTTACTTATTGGTTGTTTGCATCTGAATGAAAGTGGGGTTGTGATCCCTGGAGATATACGGCAGTTAATGTTAAGTGCTTCTGACTGCCGCCCCCACCCCGGCAAAGACTAGTTGACTATATGGAAAGGCCACCATCTAAGGGCTGGATAGCTCAGATGGGAAGAGCGCTGGTGTGCCAAAGACTAGTTGACTTTATGGAAAGGCCACCATCTAAGGGCTGGATAGGTCAGATGGGAAGAGCACTGGTATGCAAAACCAGAGGTCTCGCATTCAAGTCCTGGTCCAAAGTTTTCTTTGCGAATTTTCAGTTTGAGACTACAGTGTACATGTAAAATGATTAGAGTTCCTAGCAGGACAGCAAGGATTGAAATCAGAAGCTATGGAAATATTTGAGATTTGCAATGTTTGTCATAAATTAAGTGAGTAGTTTAGAACATTTTTGCACCACTTCTACTTAAGAAGTCTTAATTTGTTGTTTAAATTAATCTAATTAACTCATTTTGTTTTCTCATTTTATTCGTTACTTCTGAAGAAGATGATGATGGGGTTGACATCATAACCTTCCTCTACCAACTGGTACCCGGCGTGGCAGCTCGAAGCTATGGCTTGAATGTAGCAAGACTAGCCGGGATACCAGCCGACATAATCAAGATGGCCGCTAGGAAGTCACGCCACCTTGAAGAGGCTGTCATGACAACAAAGTAATTAATGCCATTAAATATTTGAATTTTTATGTAGATCATCCTAAACAATTGTGGTAGATTATATTCATATTCGATGTGTATTTAAGCACTATGCTTAGTGCTTTGTGCAATTGCTTGTTGAAAAAATGCAGGCAGCTTGGGCGGTATTCATACCCGCGAATCCTGCTTTCTAATGCAGACGTCTTAACCACTTGAACACCGAGCTCAGGGTAGAGGTCATGGGGTGGATTCGAATCTGTAAAGCGGTGGGTACCACGGATATTGAGTAGGGTACATGGGTAAATCCTTGTTGAAGTAAATTCTCTTCAATGCAAAATCAGAGGATTGCTATGATGATTAAGATTTATATTTTACCCATCCAATTTTCCAAATACCTTTGCTTAATTAATGGTTAATTTTTTTCAATGTTTATTTGCACAATACCTTGACACAGACTTTTGAGTCACCAAAAATTAAGTCTAGTCGCATACACATGTATATCTGAGTCACATACACGTGTATATCGCTCAAGTCCAAGTTGTGTTTCTCAAAGGCAGAAAAGTCTTGTTACTTGGTTGGAGATGCCAGTCCCTCCAAATTGTTGAAATTTGCATTTGGGTCAGATTTTTTTATTACTATTTTGGTTTCTTTTCATTTCAGGGCAAAACGATCAGCATTTAAACATCTGTGCTCTTGTTCTCATGAGGAGATCATGGAGGTAGTGGAGAAGACAAAGGCTACATGAGATGCAACATCCTATCTATCACTGTATCTAGGAAAATCCCTTATCTGATGTTAGTGACTATGGCTTCATAGAACACGAATCTATGAAAGCCGCTGGCTAGAACTTACAGCCACTCTCAGTCGACTTGCGAGTTTTGGTCTGGCCTAAGCCAATTGGTTCAGACATGGCCTCAGTTCTCTGGATCATGGAGTCGATCCTGTTCAGTCCTTTGCTATGGCTTCATATATTACACGCGTCTATGGTATCAGAAATTTAGAGGGCCTGACGTTTTGATCCTAGCAGGACCTTTCTCAAAGGCAGAATGATCCTGAGAATGTCCCGCTAGGATTGACATGTGAAGCCCTTGACCTTTTTTCAGATTGGTCAGTCAGTAAGCAGTGTGCCAAAGTTTGGTAGTTCTTGGGCCCAGTTATCTCTGCAAGCATCTCCTGGACACATTCTATGCATTGTGGTTGAAGGTCTTCACGTTTTTGTGTGAATGTTTCCTCTATGACAAAGGCTTGGAGATAGGAACCCATAATGCAGTGTTAAAATTGGGCTGTAAACCATTTTGTCACATCATGTATAGATACCGTACTCGCTATAGGCACGGAGTAATTCATTCGTTCTTTGTTAATTACATGTACCTCTTGAAATTCCTACCTCATTAATTGGTAGGACACACATGTGATAATGCTAAAAAAAACATATTTTTTATTAAACCCAAACAGTTGATTACAAAACTCTGTGTTCAGAAGTCATCCTTAAGTTATGTTCTTTGTGACGTACATGTACAAGTATATGCATATGCACATACCGGTACATCCATGGACACATTTGTATCTCATGGATGTATAATTGTAAATGTATGCATAATGTAAATGTTTATCAAGTACATGTACATGTAGAAAAAAGTATTAAAACATCTATAACTTATGTTAAATTTAAAGAAAAAACCTCAGAAATGGACAAAAAAATGCCTATCAAAAATACCAACATGTGTATCAAATATGAAATACAAAAATAGATAATACAATTTGAAATACAAATCAACAAATATCAAGTCATCCACTCTGTCATATCTTTATTTACAAACTTCACACAGAAGAAATTATTAGAGTAGTCCATTGATAAGCAGGGAGGCTATTCAACATCTATGAAATTAATGGGACTACTGTTTTAATACCAATTGATATAGTTTGATATTACTCGTACTTCGCAGCAAACAGTTGGAAAATGATTTGAGAAGACATCTTTAATACTTTCATATACGTCCATTGACAGACCTAAAAAATGATGAAATTGCTTTTTAAAAGTCACTTTCTAGTTCATAGTAGGATCACTGAATGTTGTATCTTAACAGACTGAAAACTTTCATTGTTAAAAAAAAATTGGCAAGGACTATCAAATAATCCTTTATCTACAAGCTAAATGGACATTATCATGGCCCTTTTCCAAACCCTGGCTTAGGCTTAGGCTTCGGCTCCGGCTCCGGCTTCGTCTGTGTTATCCAAAAGCTGAAAACACAGGTTGGAGTTCCTCGTTGAAGTTGAAGCTTTGGATTCTTTTTCAGTATACCATTCAAATAGGCCTATAAAGCCAAAGGCTTCCTGTTTTCATGCCTTGTACTTTAAAATGGATGAAAGACCTGGAGACAAAGCCTGAGCCTGAGCCTAAGCCGGGATTTGGAAAAAGGCTCGTAATATATATATCCAACTAGTATCAACCATTCTTAGTACATGTAGTAATATTGATTATAAATGTCTCCTTGAAAAGTTCAATATAATAGTGTTTCAGTTTGACCAGGACTGTTGTCAGGTCTGCCTTTATGAAAGGTCTTGCTAGGATCCAAACACTCTTACATTTTACACATCTGTATGCATTATTTCAGATTATATAAGTCAGCATATTTGGAAAATATTTATACAACTTTACATTAGGCCTACCATTTGGGTGAGGGCAATACGAACAAGTCACAATAATGCGCTGTGCGCCCTCAAGAGTTTGTAACGCGTTGGCCAATCACAATGTGCGGAATCTGTCAACCCTTTCTAGACGTGCAGTGGGTCGACCAATTCCGCGCATTGTGATTGGCCAATGCATTTCAAACTCTTCAGGGTGCACTATTGTGGATCGCCTGTACCCCGGTATTCTGGATCTTAGTTTCTAAATAAACAGAAGAAAAAACCTCCATGTCATAATTTATTGTAATAATAGTTCTGAAATACAATTTTTATAAGGATATAGATATGCATCC
Source organism: Luidia sarsii (assembly GCA_949987565.1). Taxonomy (NCBI): domain Eukaryota; kingdom Metazoa; phylum Echinodermata; class Asteroidea; order Paxillosida; family Luidiidae; genus Luidia; species Luidia sarsii. The sequence goes on from OX465108.1 coordinate 23,490,602, forward strand.
GTAAGGTGATGTAATGATATGATTGCTAAGTATTGTCTTTAGGAAGTGAGACAGGAAGCTTAGTGTTTATCCACCTGTCGTCTTACGAGGGTTCCATCTTTGGAGTGAGGGCGCTGTTCGATTGTGGTCATGTGACCTCCTGCATGTCTCCATAGAGACCGAGTCTTACGCCTTCATCCAGACTATCAGCGAGGGCACTCTCACACGGTGAGGGTTTGAGGAAGGCATCTGCCTGGAATGACATCACGGGTTGATGGCTGGAGACACCGGGCAAAGGTCAAAACATTGCAAAGTCAGGAAAAGAAATTTTTAAAAATGGCTGGGAATTTGTCCTCAATTAAAATTTGAACCCAAGCCTGCGGGTTAATTAGCAAGGCCTGGGCTAATACTGTAGAGGCAGGGATTCAATTCTGGCTCCCATCATTTTCTTTTGTTCTCTAGTAAATGCAGACATTTTCTGAGAAGAACCTATTCACCCAAACAAAATTTGATGACTGTTGTATTCCTTAAATCATGTCAATAGTTTTGGTTGTTGGCCGTCATTTTGTTTACATTGTTGAACTTCCTTTATACGTGTATTATGGTCAGCAAAGCAATGCTTATTCTACATTATCACAGGCACATGATAACTCAAATATTTTGTCTTCAAATGAGAAGCTTAAATTTAATGGTCATCATCATTTTCAAATAATCACAATCTCAGAATTGTTTAAAGAAGTGGGTTATGATTTAGCTGGAAATTAATTGTGTCAAAGTTAGGATATCACTGAATTGATCCCGATCCTATCTAAAGGAACGAGTCTAATTGATAATGAAGGAATGAATACCTCGACGTTTCCTTGTCCAACTCATCAAGTGAACTGAAACGAGAACGACATGCAAAACTCAAAATAAACAGAAATGTCAGAACAGTTGGCATGCATCAAACCCTTAGCAATGCAAACAGTTCATGCCTGGTTGGGGCTGAGATTCCGAGTATTAATTGAAAAGAAGTTTTACCTTAGGAAAGAAGTGTGCAAAGATAATGAAAATATACTGGAGGAGCCCAGGTCTCAGTGCTGACATACATTTATCTCAATCAATTTTGTTTCAAAAAACAAAATGTAATCTTGGCCATTTCTGTAAATATACCAGGTGATAATTTCACTAACTCTTTTCCATCGTCGCAAACGCCAAAATCAAGCGCTCAGTCTGAAATCCATCGCAACTTAGCGATTGGTGTGCGGTGGATTTCAGACTTAGTGATCAATTTTGGTGTTTGCAAAGCGTTAGTGAAATCGGCCTCTGAGCTCAGAAATGGTTAAATTAAGATTTTTTATTCAGGTGAAAGATATCAGTAATGATGAATGAATGTGATGTTACTTTTACTTTGCCAGGAGATATTGCATATAATTCCCTTAGTCATATTACTACGGTAATGAGTTGAAGAAAGAGCAAAGGAGGTTAGCCCAGGGAAGGGGAATCAAGAATGAGATGTTGCATCATTTTGAATTCCCTTTCATGAAATCTGTTAACCAAACCCTTGGCCAATATTCCCTGGAGCTAGTCCCAGCCATGCAAGCAAGGCTTGGACATTCCTGGCATGGCAAGTACTCACTCATAACTGACGCTTTTGAAGTTTTTCACTCTGAGAAATGTCAGCAGGGATTTGGGCACATTGTCTTTCTCAAGGAGAGCCTGCGGGGGAACATTCAAACAATAAAAGAAAAATTATCATAAAAAACCTTTAAGGAATAAAACAAAAGTGTTGAAATTGCTTATTGAAATTAAAAAGCCAAAATTGCAAGTCTCAAAAAAGGCCTGGCATTTTAATCCTAGCAGCACTTTGCAAGAGCAGGTCAACTTGGACCCATGCCAACTTGGACCCACGCCAACTTGGACCCACACCAACTTGGACCGACGCCAACTTGGACCCACGCCAACTTGGACCCACGCCAACTTGGACCCACACCTACTTGGACCCACGCCTACTTGGACCCATGCCAACTTGGACCCATGCCAACTTGGAGCCACACCAACTTGGACCCACGCCAACTTGGACCCACGCCAACTTGGACCCACGCCAACTTGGACCCACGCCAACTTGGACCCACGCCAACTTGGACCCACGCCAAATTGGACCCATGGCACCTTGGACTCACGCTAACTTGGACCTATGCCAACTTGGACCCATGCCAACTTGGACTCAAGCCAACTTGGACTCAAGCCAACTTGGACCCATGCCAACTTGGACCTATGCCAACTTGGACCCATGCCAACTCCCAGGGAAGGAAGTCCCGTACTTTCCCATTATTTTGGGGTTCAAGATGGTTTGGATCCAAGTTGGCATGGGTCTGAGTTGACTTTTCGTCAAGGTTCTGTGATGTTACCAACCTGTAGATAAGTCTCCAGTGCTTGTCTCCTTTGCTCAATGCCTCGCGTTGTCAGCTGTCGCATTCGCTTCGGGGGAAAGTCGGGCGTCTCGATGGTTTTCTTTACCTGCAATACAGAAGAAAGATTTACTTCTTCAAACAACTGGTTATGAAAGGAAGGCAGTTTCTTAGATGCATCATGCAGAGTCTTTAATGAGCAGTTTAAATAAGGATACAGGATATTTTTCAACAATGTCCAGTCTCCTTCAATTCTGAAACCACAGTGTTCTGTGCAAAGTCGAGGGTACCCAACTAAGAGCAGATTCCAGACTGTACATTACCTGCACAGATATACACATTTGGCCCAGTTGTCAGTCTGATCAGTGATGCCCGGACAATATCTACATGTATGGTGGCAAGTGCAACCTTGGAAATTCTACGCAAATGGAAAGAGTTATACACTGTATCAGTTTTCATTGGAATGTTGGAGAACGGCATGACCTGCATGGTTGGGACGCTGCCTGATGTTCACTTGGTAAATACTTAATACACTGGCAACATTTGGGTATCGTACTCTCAGCGGATTTCTTCAGATAATGGATTCCGGGAAAAATCGGGGACAAACACAGGGCCCAGTATGAGATGGGATTGAGGATCAGGGCCCTGTTTATGGGTCTATGATGAATGCTGATAGTGATACTGACCTGTTTATGGAGAGTGTGAAACTCACTGTAACGTTTCTCTATGATGTGAGTCTTGCTTGACACACGTACATGCACCTGATAGGCCTGCAGTGGAGAAAAACATTTTAAGCGTTCAGAAATTTGGTCCAATGCCTGTGAAACTTGCAAGTAAAACTAGTATAACTATAAGTTTGAGTATGAGAAGGGTGTGATATACTACAGTAACAGTACACCATGTTAACTGTTAACTAGTACTAGTAGTACTACTACTACTGTACTAGTAGTACTAATAGTAATACTAGTAATACTGAGTACTATTACTAGTTAGTATTACTGAAATTTAGTGGGCCTGACGTTTCGATCCTAGCAGGACCTTTCTCAAAGGCAGAGTGACAAGGACAAAACAGATACATGTACCCGGTACACAGATTCGTGTACATGTATCTGTTTTGGCCTTGTCACTCTGCCTTTGAGAAAGGTCCTGCTAGGATCGAAACGTCAGGCCCACTAAATTTTAGATTTACTTTTTGGTAATTTTAGTCAGTAAGCAGTTTGCAACATTTGTGTATATCACATCAAGTTAGTATTACTATTAGTAATACTCAGCTAGCAAGTACATGTACATGATGTACATGATGTAGGTCATGTAGAAATGACTGAGCATAGTCTTCCAGTTCTTGGTGAGAAATAATCGACAGAATTCACAAATTCATAGTATGCTAAATCAGTGAAAAAAATGAGTTTTTCCTTTGAGAAAGGCCCGTCATGGACTGAAATGTCAGGCCCTCTTAAATTTTAAGATCTGCTTTAATTCTATTCATTGAATCCTTGAATCCTTTAAATCGGCAATCAGTTCCAAACAATTTTGTGACAAAATACTTCAGCCTTGACCAAGTTTAGCCTAGGAATAGTATAATTTAAATCTTTGCGCAAAGCGAGTCATCTCAAATAGTATTCTTTATTGTACTGTGGTTTGAGGACTATCGAACATGATATATTTTCCAAACCCAGTATCTAAGCTCAATTTGAAAAACCTTTAGAAAGATTGAAAGCAGGTACGTTTGCGAAGAATCTGTTACTGTTACTGTGTTACAGTGTGAGTTTTACTGTGTTACTACTACAAGTACTAGTAAGTACTACTAGTAGTACTAGTACTAGTACTAGCACTCTGCGGCCCTTGCGCACTGACGTAAAACTACTAGTACTATTAGTATTACTCACTAAACTGTAAAGTAACTGCCGTTTTAGATCCAAATCTGAACATCTTTTTGGACATACCAGACGTTGACACCACTCACCGTAAAAGGCCGCTCATCATCATGTACCACCTGCCTTGTCCCTGGTATAGAAACACAAATCATGACAGTATTTATGGCCAAAAAGACACAGAACTCCCTAGAATTTAGCTCAGTAACTCAGTCCGTGTACATGTACTGTATGTCGAAATGTAAACATTTCCGATGGACAGCGCCCTCAAGAGTTAGAAATTCGCAATAATTATTTTATTATCCCAATGACCAACAATAATAAGTATGAGCATGGCGGGTATGAGATTATGTTTGCAGTGACACCATGTACAATTCTCTCTTTTGTGAGTATGTGTGGTTCTCATAAGAACTGGAGGAACTCGACATTTCGAACAGTATACTCTTTTCGTCTTCACTCTCCTGAAGACGAACAGTATTATACTCTTCGAAACGTTGAGTTCCTCCAGTAATAGTTCATCAGTCGACCGGTTCTTTTCAGCATGTATACAGCAGATCGAGAGAGATCAATTATAATAATTATTTCCGAGTCCATGACCGGGTGTCACCGCAAACTATCACTCCTGCTATTCTCACTGGCATGAAAACCTTCAAATCTCATTTAAATGATAAGTATTATTACGAGTATCGTGGTTACTTTCCATGCTTGCCACGTCTGCAGTGATCGAGAGTGATAAAAGCTAGACGATAATTATCTGCGTTCTCAATCAGCTCCCTAGCTATACTTAAGTTAAGTTCACTAAAGTTGCTGCGAAAATAAAAGACTTAATTTCAACACAATCAAGTTTGCTTGTGAGATTATTTTTTTTCAAGAAAGTTCCTGCTAGATTAAACAGTAATCTGACCCCTCCACCCTACATTTCAAAGATCACCAACATTTTCATTACGAATCAGGCCCCGATGTTTCGTATACCTACCTAATCTTTCCCAGAAACCTTTTGTTGTCAAAAGATTTTCCTTTACCACAACGTCGATGGATTTAAAAATGATCTATTCCCAATGCAAACATTATGCGTTATCCCTAGACTTTAAAAATGACAAATCAACCACAGTTCATGCATTTTAAGTGATGATTTAATTAATGAATTTCCTTAAGAACTTAATATTAGATTCATTTAATTATACAGCTGCATAAAACCACCCAATTAACGTTTCTCTTCCATGGGACCATCTTTTTATTGGAACTTTGGAATTAAGGGATAATAGTTTTATTTGTTGAATGACCTTATTACAGTCAGCCAATGGTATTAAAAATTGGAATAATGATAATCAGAGTCTTATTATAATTATTTTTGGAGGTAAGCATCATAATTGGCTATGAGGGTAAGTCTAGAAGTAATTACTCATAGCTATCGGCATAGTTCCTAGGCCCGCTAATCCTACCACTATTATTGCTTGTGAACAATCTCTAAGGTCGAGTTAGGCAGACACGGTCAATTATAATCCTTACAAATCAATTTCAATGAAAATATTTCACTAAAAAAATCTGAAAAACTACTGATTACAAAGGTAAAAAGTGAATTCAAGTTCGGATTGTATTTTATCTGAAGTATGATGTCATAATTTCCCCTAGTTTATCTGGTAAAGTTTTTTTAGGAATCATGGATAAAAATAATATAAAATTAGATAGGTGTAATAAGATTAAAAGATATTGTATTATTTTATTCTTAATTATTATATCTTCAATCGTCGTCTTTCGACATTTTTGTTTACTTCTTTATCTTCTGGATTATACGGGGATTTATAATAACCATGGCAACCAGTACTTCCTGCAGCCAGCCTTTGCCATGGCAACCAACGAAGAATCGCTGACATATCCCTGAATAATTATAATAGTGATTAAAGGCAACAGTTGCACACAATTATTGTGTTTTTTCTAAATGATTTACTTATTCCTTCACTGTGCAATATGTACCAAGGTTTAATTATACGCAGTGGCTGTTGTTAAGGCAGTCGACCATGTGGTTTCCTGACTTGATTGTATTTCGTCAGCATTGCAGGCTGGTTGAACCAGTCTATTAGCTGATAGTCTGGTTCCAAGAGCTAAACATCCTGACAAATACTGTGAAGTCAGGGAGCCACACGGACGACTGCCGTAACAACAGCCACTGCGTTAATCATAATCCATCTTTTAGCCTATGGAATTAACTGTAATCCAAACAATAATTGTGTATAATTATTTTGCATGTCTTACATTTGACACTCTAGTTAACAAAAATGCACTACGGTGTATTTTCAAGGGTTTTTCGTTTTTTTTGTTAAACTGATAATTATTGTATCTGCAATGGTACAATCGCATTATGTTCCCCATAATATCGTCAAAACGCGAGAGTTTAAGGGGTACATCGATCATCTGGTTGCTGACGATAATCCTTGCTCGCTATTGTAACCATCATTAGTATCACCCAAAACTTGCAGCCATTAGACAACCAAAGCAAGAAGGTTGTGGTCTCGACTCCATTGAAGGCAACATTTTTACAGCAATTAATGGTCAATTATATCCCGTCATGAACTGACGTGGTCACGACGCCTCAACATCTGGGTGCAATGTCACAGATCCGTTTATGCAGGAAAACCTGCTGACCATGAACACTCGTCCTAGATTTACACAGCCATAATATTGCCAGCAATGATTACATCACTTGATGCTTGCTGCACTGATCAATATTATTTGTATTCCAATCGAGCTTAGAATAAAAATACAAATGTAACAGTGCAAATCAACCTGATTTTTATTGGGCAACGATGCTTCATCACCTCTATGAGACTGTCTCCCAATGTCTTGTATTCACCATGCTCAGCAGCTGGCGGTAAACAATATTTTCGACATGAGTATCCGACTTGAATGATGACTAATGAGATGTGCGCATGCGCCTTGATGTGAACCAGATGGTGACATAATTAGAACGCAGCCATTTTCCACGTCGTGTAAAAAGACCATAGTCCCATTTTATAATGTATTACGAACAATATACACGGCAAATGGGAGACCTTGAGAACCTTGGTGACGTGCAAACATATACCGATTTTTTGGTTGCTCGGGGCATGCGCGCATTTTCCCGGGCTTCTGTGCGTGCACGTGTTATTCTGAGCATGCGCACGTTGTTCCGAGGTTCGACAAAAAAGACCGATCGGTTTGCTGCCCTCAGCTTTTCATTGTCTCTCATTTCCTTTGCACAACGCATTGTATTAAGTCCATGCCCGAAACGGATTTCCAGGGCTACGGCTAGGGCTATTGTCTTCGCATCTCCATGTATTTCCAATAGGGGAAAGACCTAGACCTAGCTCTAGACGCCCGTTTCGGAGAAGGCCTAAGATTCAACGTGACCCTTTTTTCACGTGATAGTTGACCCGGCATTGACATTCTCTCAGCAAAGTTTTACCACAACCTGAACAATTTATTTATTCAAGATGGCCACAATAGCAAGCCGATCCTGTAGAGCGCACAGGACATTAACATTCCCTGACATCAAAGTGTCTTTCATTAATACTTTTATTATAATGTTTATAATCCATAGACTGCGAATTGTTGCTTTCTCACCTCTGTACACGAATTTCACATTATTTACTTCAAATCAAATTCACATGACTGTATAGTGGTTCGTTATTCAAATAATTTGATACACCTCAATACTGGCAGAATAATAATATACACAGCTGCATGTACTTCACACAAGAATATTGCTGGAGAGACGTCGCCGATATTGTCTTAGAAACACTCGCGTACAAACATAATGCGAAACGCATACATCAACACGATCCACTTGCACATTCAGTATCACGCTTAAAGAGACGACTTGGTTCTTTTTGCTGACTTTGTTCGGTGTTGATAGTGAGTTTATTCATACCGCCATATTGATTTCTTTGTTCTTTTTTTTTTTTTTTTTTTAGTTTTTGGCAACATTTTTTTATCTCCCCGTTTTGATTTTGTTCTGTTTATCCTCTTTGTTCTGAGTCGCATTTCATCGTTATCGTCAGGTCTTGCTTTGATCGTTCATCGAATAATGTTTGTAGATTTTTTGTCTTACTCGACAGGCGCTACGCAACAACAGGCGTAGATGCACGTGACAACACGAGATGGATTTCTTCTCTTATCCTCCCGAATGGGGGCGCCCTTCTCCCCCTTGTCTTCGGTCTTGGTCTCGTCCGCTGGTCTCTGGTTGCCTCGTCCCTTGCCCTTGAATCTGGATCGGAGACCCGTGCTCTTAGGAGACGTCTCTGGAAAGACTGCTTCTGATTGGAGGAAAGAGAAAACCTTCAATGAATATGCAAATCAAATACGCACTCAGTCTTTACAAAAATGCTGCAAACTTTTTACTGACTTCGAATCCAATTTCGAGGAGACTGGTGGCGACTCTAGCAGGACCTTCATCGAAGGCCGACTTTCAAAGACCCTGTTGGTTTGTGTTTAGACAGACACAAAGTGCAAGCTTGTTTACAGATGGAGTAAGAGAAACCCAGATCAACCGCAAGTTATCAAAATGTCCACAAAGGAGGTTCTTGATGATAAACCCGCAGGCTCCTACGTGTAAACCATGCTCCTATATACTGGTAAACCAGGCTCTACTGGTAAACCAGGCTCCTATACTGGTAAACCAGGCTCCTACTGGTAAACCAGGCCCTACTGCATGGTAAACCAGGCTCCTACTGGTAAACCAAGCTCCTACTGGTAAACTAGGATCATATACTGGTAAACCATGCTCCTACTGTTAAACCATGTATGCTCCTACTGGTAAACCAGGCTCCTTCTGGAAACCAGGATCCTACTGGTAAACCAGGCTGCTTCTGAAAAAAAAACCAGGCTCTTACTGGTAAACCAGGCTCCTACTGGTAAACCATGCTCCAACTGTTAAACCAGGGTCCTACTGGTAAACCAGGCTCCTTCTGGTAAACCAGGCTCACACTGGTAAACGAGGGTATTACTGGTAAACCAAGCTCCTACTGGTAAACTAGGATACTTGTAAACCATGCTCCTACTGTTAAACCATGCTCCTACTGGTAAACCATGCTCCTACTGGTAAACCAGGCTCCTACTGGTAAACCATGTTCCTACTGGTAAACCATGCTCCTACTGGTAAACCAGGCTCCTACTGGTAAACCATGTTCCTACTGGTAAACCAGGCTCCTACTGGTAAACCAGGCTCCTACTGGTAAACCAGGCTCCTACTGGTAAACCAGGCTCCTACTGGTAAACCAGGCTCCTACTGGTAAACCAGGCTGCTTCTGAAAAACCAGGCTCCTACTGAAATCAGGCCCCTATTATTTGTAAACTACACTCCAATTTCACGTGAACAGTGAGCAGTGTTCGCTTCAGCGGAAACCACACCTCCCTTTAATGTGCAACTGAAGTCGGTTGAATAAATGAATTAATCATAAGCCTACGGCACTGCCGCTCAACTTCAAGGCTTCAAGGAGATACCCGAGTATCATACCTGGTTTATTCCCATCAGGATGAATATCTTGAAGCCGGTCTGCCTTCTCAACTTCGTCCGACTGGTCAATGTCTGCTAACTCCTCTTTTAAGTTTCTTGGGACTGTCGCTGATGTGGAAACTTCCTTGTCGATGTCACCCCTCGTTGCTTCCCAATCCTGACAGTCCTGACCTGCAGTAGACACGCATTGGTGAGCCTTTACTTAGTCACATATCTATCATGGTTCGCTGAGCACATCATCCAATGACACACTGCATCCTCGAGACCTATTTATCGAGTCGCCGAAGTTATCATTTACCATTTCTGTCTGAGGTATGAACTGTGCCCGAGGGGACAACGAAAGTTATGGATGGGAGTAGGCCCCTACTCTTGATTCTGTTCCGGAATTGGAACAGCTCACTCTGTCAACCAAGTCACGAGGAAATTGAAAAATCCAGCCAGTGTTTGGATGTAGATTGTTTATACAAAAATAAAAAATAATGAGGTTTCTTTCAGCTTACATTGGCAAATTGAAGGTTATTTAAAGGTCCTCGAAATTAGTAAACATATTTGGACTTTAACAATTATTTCATAAAAACAGCCTGAGTTCAGTCTGTTGATCACTTTGATTCTTGCATCATACATGCCAACCATGGAAGGTTGAACCCAGACATCAGGATCCCAACGGGACCCTCTTAAAAAAATGGAAAAATGTAAATTCAACTTCTATGAAATTATGTGACGCACTCTGCATAAACTTGTACTTAAGGTAGCACCCTCTCAAAGTTGTGCTTCACACATGGCTGAAAAGGCCATTAGCTATGTATGTTTGAGGACTGCAGCATATTGCATTTTAGAGTTTTCGGAAAATGTATACATTCATTCTCAGATTTTTTTTAAATTTTCTAGTTAATACGGTGATGCTTTTACATTATCTATGAAATGTGATAGTTTCAGCAAAGGATCTTGAATAAGATTGGGCCGTTTATTAAAAACAACTGATTACACAAGCAAAAACAAACTGAGACAAGCATTTAGACAAATTAGACAAATAATCCAAACTAATTACTGACCAGACTAGATTGGAAATAATACATTAAGCCATCTCCCATGCTCAATTGATCGCATTGCTGAACATCAGACTGTGTTAGATTCCCAAAGGGTGAAGTCATTATAGCTAATGTTCTAGACAGAATGATGAATAAGATTGCATCATAGCCTATCTAAAAGGCAATCATGCACACCCGCCCCTCTTTGATTAATTACAGCCCTTTCGAGGTTAGGAAAGTAGCGCAATGTCTGCATGCGACATAATGTAACCTTCATGATCCCTGTATATAGGCATGGGTGGTGTTACATGTGGGCATGCACGCTTACGTACGAATTCACACGTGCATAGTTAACGTACATGCGTGTGGCATGGATAGCTGAGGAGGGCGTGTTGTGCACAGCCGGCCATGCCGTAGTACAGTGCTGTCCCACGTGTCCCCATGTCATACGCGAGCCTGTCTCCTTACCTTCGCTTGTGTGGGGTGTGTCACCCTCTGTGCCCTCCCCATTGTCCCCCATGGTCAAGTCGCCCAAGTCACCTCCTCCGTAGGTCCATGTTGTAAGGCAATGGCAGCATGGCGGTGGCCTTAGACTCCGGTACAAAGGTGGCTGGGTATCGACAGCACGCCCCTATCTCCGCATACAACACGTGTGCGCTGACTCAGTCTTCGCAGGTGCTCACCAAACTGCCCACAATCGTCATTTTCCTCGCTGCTTTTGAATGGCATTACATGTCGGGTGATTCATGTCCCTCTATCGAGCACCGCGAGCTGAATCTGAAATGAGCCATGCTCCGATCCACAAGTACAATTGCTCCTGCAATCCCGTCACGTCTTAGCAAACCTACCGTCTTTGGTTACCCGTTCATGTTATCATCTTTTTTTTGTCTTCGCTTAATGAAAGGCTGTCTTATTTCCTCCGTGAGAATCTTATCAAAATTCGGTCTGAGTGCCGCGGGGGGCTGTCTGTAGGCCCAGCACTGGCATGACTCAGCCATTGCTAGATAATGTACATGTTCCCTTCTCATCTAATTCTAATTGACGTTCAATTGGACTGATACAGTAAGGAATCGATGGACGTATTTCGTGGGACGGAATGTGCAAAGGTCATTCGTAATGGGTTAGGAGAAAGGGAACCACTGGCATCTTATTAGATAAATTACAGCTCATGCATAGATCCATGCGTTCTGCTTTTCTTACACACATGTATATTGCTCATTCATTTATTTCTTTTAATTTTTAAAGCTGATTCTTTTCTGTTCTGTTCTGGTTCAAAAATTCAGTTGCTCGTTGGCTATAGAACATTTTTTTTATCCGTTTGGGAAATAAGATACGGGAGGTATGTAATTTTTCTTACATTTAATCGGTCATTTTTGGAAGCAGAAATTTGCAAAATAGATGTTCCCAAATTATTAATCTCTCTACATTTTTCACAATTAGCAATTGAGAAAGTTCCTGCTAGGATCGAAACGTCAGGCCCTCTAACTTTTGAGATTCCTGCGTTGCAGGTCCTTTTAGTCAGTGAGCAGTTTGCAACAGTTTTTTTGTATTTACATGTACTTCAATTTATCAATCGAATTACTAATACATATTCAAAAGAAAAATAACTCATGTTAGTCGTCAGATGTATAGAAGATAATTTTGGGTAATTATCGCCACAGTAGCGGATCGATAATTAAGGTATGTCAAATCTTATTACCAGACGGCGTACAAACAAAATAATGTTAAAAATGTTGATGACATTTTAATATCGCCTAGCATGTCAAAATGCTCTGAGAATCAGTGTACCGTGAAAAATACATACTTTTTGCGGGTGGTTTGTTTTGTCAACTTGTTTTAGCTTCGTCGCCTTGAACGTCAGAAACCGACGAGTCGCGCTGCAAAATGGGTTTGGCGCCCTCACGTGACGTACATTTCCCAGCTAGTTTGCTTGCCTATGATTGAGTGACCCAATTACGCTTTGTCATGCTTCGAATCGTCTGCCATTAAATCACAACTCTCATTGGAAGGACTTGGAGTTTTATCGTTCACTTTGAACCCCTCAAGGGAACCGTAAAATTTCTTCCATCGATGGCCTGTGCGGGAACTATGATGGGTTACTGTGATAATGGGTGGATAAGTCTCTTACCTCTATCATTTATATCAGAGGGTAGAGTCATTGTAAGCGTGATTCATGTAAATAAATTTGTCATGTACGACACAATTTTCTCTATCGTTATGGCTAAGTATGTGTCACACCACTCTCCACTGGTTATAAAGTGTGAGACGTGCACAGGAGAAACGAAACAAATAGGCTGTTTTTTTTTATAAACCTCGGGCAATGTTTGCGATTTTGCTAAATGCAAACTGCTTCCCCCACACAATAATTGTATTGAAAGAAACTGTTGGCTCGACGTTTCGATCGTGACAGGACCTCTCACAAAGGCAGAAACTAGATCCTACTAAAATCGAAATGTCAAGCCTCCCTATAGTCAGCTAAACATGTTCGTTGTTATCGACAAATAATTGGCTCTCTTGATATTTTGACGACCAATGTTGGGGTATTGATTGGATATCATTGATTAACTACAGTTCACTATTTCCTATACAACGTCCAATGGACGTTGTATAGGAAATAGTGAACTGTAGTTAATGGCATGTACTTTATCATCGTTCCTGTGATAAATGAAAAACAATAAAGCGTCACATGATTGCCAGAATAATGTCAAATAATCACGACTTTATTTGTCATCACAATTTATACATGGAATGATTTTGTATATTTACACAAAGCTCTTGGTTAATCTTACTATTTCTACTGAATAAACATGGCAGTTGTAATTAACAAGCCGTCCTTAATTAAACAGACTCATTGCAAATGCAGATTACATCCACTAATGAACCCCTTTTAAGCCTCAAAACACGTGACTGGCAATGTGATCACGTGATTAACATGTGAGATAGCAATGCCCTTGGAAATCATATTCGAATGTTTATGGCATCTGCAGGTACAACAGACACGATTAAAACATTCATACTTAAACCCCAAACCTTACGATTTTCGAGCACATTAGTCATGATTTCTTCAAGTCAAAACCACGGGTTTCCTGATGGAAAACAATATGAAATGTACAGTCCTGCAAAAAGGTCTGATTTGGTGAGTTTGCTTGCACTTCAAAAAGTTGTAATAAAGTGCAATAGGTTCGTTATTCAAATGAGCCATAGTATTAACAACACATTCTGAATTGGCCGATTCTCTCAAGTAGAACAACTTTCGAGCAAAAAGCCCACATTGACTATTCTGGGCCTCTCTCTCCCATCTAGGCTAAAGGCTGCTTAGCTCAAGAGGTACGTTACACCAGGCCAACTGTGCGAGCTTGTAAACCACACGCACGGGTTCATACCAATGCCAGACACAGGTCTTTTGCTATGTTCTTGGAATGTGAATGTATGCTGAGATACACGGTACCCATAAAGGAATTAAAACGGTACATCTTCAAAAATAAAAGCCTCCATTAATTTGGTCGACCTTGCTTGCTTCTGTATTAGACGAGCGAGGAAAGTATTGGATAAACTCCTCTTGACTTCAAATAGTTGAAGCTTGTATTTATATATAAATTATATCCGATTTTACATATTTATATTAAGTAAGCATAAATATAAATATACACTCTTTACATAGATCCATGATACCTTAATACCAGAACTCGAATATAGCACAATGAAAGACGAGTATTTACATCGCGAGACCCAATCGTGAAAACCACGATTTCAAAGATAACAGTGCGTAGATGAAGGAAAAACAAGTTACACTGATACTGAAGGTAACAACTAAGTGAGTGCTTCATCGTGTGGAAAATACTATACATATGCTATACAATGTGATATCACCACGTGGGGAGATACATGATTACTCTCACAACATTATTTATCTTCACAGAGTGAAGAACAATAAATTAGGATAAATACAGCTGACTATTCCTGATTAGTGTCAATTGTTGCTTCAGATCCCATTCTATGGCTACATTCCCCCAAGGGCTGACCAAACACGACGTTAATAAGTCACCCGTACATCGGCCCCGTCCATATTCCATGATCGTTCCCTCAAGATATTTGGAACTAGGTTCCCTTGGCAACCGATAAAACAACACTGTACCCACGAAGTCCCTCTTTCCGATATCGTAGATCTTATTGTGCGATCTTCGCCGACTGAAATAATTCTGTCTTATAGTATCATAATAAGATTTTTTATTTGTATTCTCCAAGGCTTCTGATTTTGTTTCATTTCCTCTTAAAAGGCCCAATACAACATTAGGAAGATCGGAAAACATCCATGTTCACAGATCTTCATCTAATTTACACAGTTTGTAGATGGTCATGATAGAATCCTCGTGTTGAAATCTTACGGTCTGGGATGCTGTACTTCTCGAAAAATCTTCACTCAAACATCAACAAATAGTTTATTACTCGCAAGTAATAAACTATTTCTTAAACTACAGAACGGTGCGAAAACCGTGACGATTTTTTTGACTTTTTCTACTTTCTCAGATTACCATTTGAGCAAAAACCTTGGCAGGATTTCTCGTGTGGAATGTTTAACGGTCTAACACAAACTGTGGCAATCTTTTGACCTTGGTCGATGTTGTATAGGGCCTTTAATATGTCAATATGGAAAGAAGAAACACCTTCGTCATAATTCAAAAAATATATTGAAAACAAAATATGGCAACTTTGACTGGACCGGGACTTGAACCCGAGACTTCTGGATTGACGTACCATGCATTGCTCCCCAATCTCAGCTATCCAGTCCTTAGATAGTGGCCTTCCCTTATAGTCAACTAGTCTTTGGCACACCAGCGCTCTTACCACCTGAGCTATCCAGCCCTTAGAGAGTGGCCTTCCCTTATAGTCAACTAGTCTTTGCCGGGTGGGGGCGCCAGTCAGAAGCAATTCAACCATTAACTGCAGTACATCTCCAGGGATCACATCAATACACAACCAATTGTTGTACACCTGGCTACAGCAGCTCGGGGACCGCACAAAGTGTAGGCAGCTTTGAAAATTCAATTTCAAAATTCAGATGTTTTGATTCATAAAACGTGATGGTTATTTGGAAGGCGTTAGAGTCGTTTATTGACCATACCGTCACCCATGGCAATCACGGGGTTACCATTTTATTGAACAGGCATGCTGCATTAGCCCCACCCGTTCCTATGGTAACATCTGCCTAGCATATCAGTAGAGGAAATTTGGAAGAGTAAAATTACCAAACGCGAGTCCAATCACTGTCAACAGATATGCACACAGCGGACGAGAGTGTCATGATATTTACAGGACTCTACAAAATGCACGGAGCTTTCCCTCGGGAAAAGCTTCACCGCGCACTGCTCGCTACTATTTACACACGACAGCTAGAGTAAGCAAAGCCATTATTTTTTACAGGTGTTCACAAAATAAACATTATATTCATTCCACTGCGGGAGAAATCTATATTATCGCTCCGACCCTTTCAATGAAAAGGTTTTTCGAATGGTAAATTGAGTCTTGAAAGAGAATTGGCTGCATATTGCGCCTAGTATTCAATAAATAGATAAATATTTTTTTCAAACACACGTGCTGACAGAAGTGGCCTCAGTCCTTGACAACCGGCGAACTGACCGATAAGATGAATTACCGCCCGCTGTCGGTGAGAAACGGCTATTCAGAAAGCGCCCTCTCTTCTTATTGCCAGAGAACATCTGGCGTAGGTGGTGCCTGTAGCTGGCCCCAGCCAGTGCGTACACCAACGGATTGATGCAGGAGTTAGCATAGGCAAGACAGAGGCAGAACACCCTGGCATTGGAGATGTGCAGTGACGCTTTGTGGGTCTCAGGATCGAAGGCGTTCCACACATTGAAGGCCTGCATAGGCGCCCAGCACACGGCAAAGAGCATGACCACGCACATGACAATCTTGGTGGTCTTCCAGGTTTTGCTGGCCGTGCGAGCGGAGCTCTGTGCCGGGGGAAGTGCGGTGGAGCGGCCGCTCTGCGCTAATGCGTCGTAGCCACTGCCCGCCGAGGTATCCTGGCTCCTGCTCACGCGACTCAGCTTCCATAGATGTGACAGGATGAGAATATAGCAGACCGCGATGATGATGAGAGGCACTACGAATGTTATCAGACTCAGGTAGAGGTAGTATCCGATGATGTAATGTCTCTCCGATAGCGTGAATTTGCAGTAGTCTCGTATCTCCCCGGACCACCAAAAGGACTCGATCTCAAAGAAGAAAGCAACTGGGATGTGCACCAATGCGGAAACTGAAAGAACAAGAAGACATTTTACGAAAATCAAAATGGTTGAAGAGAAAATAACTCTTCGAGGTGAACAAGTCTCTTTCCACAAAAATATTGAGTTTAATTCTTAACATTTGGCGGGCCTGACGTTTCGATCCTAGCAGGACCTTTCTGAAAGGTCAAAGGACCTTTCTGAAAGTTCAAAGGACCTTTCTCAAAGAACCTTTCTCTGCCTTTGAGAAAGGTCCTGCTAGAATCGAAACGCCAGGCCCACTAAATTTTGAGATTTGCATTTGGGGTGACGTTAGTCAGTAAGCAGTTTGCAACATGTTTGTATAGACCAATCACTTTGAGTCTAATTCTTACAAAGTAGAAGTGGAAAATTATGATGCATAGGAGTAAGCGATTAAGAGTTGATTGAGTATGCATATGAATGAGAACAAACTCATTAGACAGCATATACGTACGTTAAAACAACGGTTACAAACTGCTCACTGACTAAAATGACCTGCAAATTGTGCAATACATAATTCTCAAAAGGTAGAGGGCCTGACGTTACGATCCTAGCAGGACCTTTCTCAAAGGCAAAGCAAATAAATGCATCACAATGTCACCGAGATCTGAGAAATATCGCCGCATTGGTTGAGATCAAATTAGTGTATCTATGCTTGGAAAAGATGAGTATCAACTCACTACACCCACCAAAAAAGACATTGACTTAGTCTCTTATAAGGTATTACTTGAAAGGCTTTACCGGAAAAAAGAAAAGGAAAAAAAAAGAGAAAGAAAAAAAATAAAGTAAAAAACGAAAGAGAAACAAACGGAAAAAACGCAAATAAAACAATTGTTAGAACAATTAATAATAATGACAAAATATTCCTATATCACACCGAATACCCCTCCCTACTCAACCATAGGCCTCCATCAGGTATGGTGTTGGTCCCTAGTCTTACAACCACCCAGCCTGCCAAACTAATCCAAACAAATGAAGGAGACATAAAAAAGGAAAAAGAAAAACTTTTTTTTTTGAAATAGAAGTGGCCAAGTAGAAATAGAAGTGGCCAATACATGCCAAAATTATTTGTTTGTGTGTATCCATGATTCATCAGCCACAAACTCCATACAATATTATGGCCAACAGTTTTTTGTTGAATTTCTTTTTACAGGAATATGCAAAAATGTTGGAAACTGCTTACTGCTAAATTACTGCTAATTACTGCTCACTGCTAAATTGACAAGAATGCGAATATAAGACATTTAGATGGCCTGACGTTTCGATCCTAGCAGGACCCCTTTACAAGGGTAGAAATTAGCACCGTTTCTACCAAGGCTTTGAGAAATGTCCTCTGACTTTGGGTAAGATCCTGTGCCTTTGAGAAAGTTCTAGTGCCTTTGAGAAAGGTCCTGCTAGGATCGATTCTTGGAATGTTTTTACAATGCAATGCTGAGTACGTAGACAATTACAGTAATGAGATAATAGAGGGAAGAGCTATTCGTGTCGGCGGCTGAGACTGGGGATGAGATGGGTTGGGAATATTCTCGCCATGTCGTCTTGCTGGTAGCGACGTTTTGATTTGATATTGCATCAGGTACAATTATAACTGACATTCAATTTGATAAAAAAATGTGAATGATCCGATCAGTTATTTAAATGATTTCAACTCAACGTTTTCCTCGATCACCTACAAGAACCTAGCCCTTACGGTGGAGACGAATCAACGCAACAACATGTCTGAAGGACATGGCTGCAGCCGCTAGCGAAATCTCACCAATACATTCAAGGGGAATGCAACCCACAAAACAAATTGTTGGCCATCTTTCGAAAAGATGGCGGGTTGCGGGAACGCAAATTCGACTACTGATTTTTTCCTCTTTATGAAACTCGTAGGTGAGTTGCATAGTAGGTTGTTTTTAACACCCAATCAAAAAAGCCAACATTTGTCTGTGGGTTACATTTCCCTTTAAGAGATTCCTTCTTAACAACCGCTGGATTGTCCGCAGCCTAGATACCCTGCGCCATGCCCAAACGCTACTCTCCGATCTCACAGTTTATTCGCCTTTGGCATTCAATAATAGACCAATTATTTTGCTTGCCAACGTCCAGCCCTGCACAAACATGGCCACATGCACGCCACGCGCATTTTCCCTTGTTTGCTTTTGTGTATGGGGCTGGCTTTTCAGCCTTTTCCCACGACCGTGCAAAATCGAAGTGTGTTCGATTACTTTCCAAGGACTAGCCCTGCAGTCACCCTGCTTTCAGTTAGATTTGAAGACGGAAGATAGAGGGACAATGAGATTAATACGGGTTGCTCATATCTCGCCCAATGGCAAATAAGCATACCTCGATACATTTCACGAACTTCTTAAAAATAAAGCTACGGTGCACACATGGGACACAAAAAACGAGACTCGTTTCGAATTCTGGTCAATGATATAATGTAGGCCTAGATATTTCTGGGAAAGTACATACGAGAAAGCAAAGAGTAATTGTCTGGAAACAACGAACGTAGGTTATGCTCAGACTCTGGATTTCAATTGCAATGACCAACATCTCACCTGGCAGATAAGCGGTCTCAGTCACCTTAGTGTCACCTTGCCAAGATACAAATTGGTTTTATTTACAAGACTAGAGTCAACTCTAGCTAATACCTCAGGAATTATACAATTTCTGCAGGGCTGATTGATATCGAGACTGTTATCTTCAAATACAATCGGATCGGGTTGAGTATTGTTGATCTTTTCCAGTAGATAAACGTCTAGCCGTGACGGAAAATGTTGCTCGCTGCGTACTGATTCAAATGCAAAGCCCAGACAACGACAGACACTTCGGTCTCAGCTGAACCTTTTCTCAAAATGCAGACGGAATGACCGAACAATGTCCCCTGAGAAAGATCCTGCTATAGGATGGAAACGACAGGCACTGTGCATTTCTTTTGGGAGATGAATCTCCTGCCGTATTTCTGATAAACCAAGTGGGATGGTTGCTTGCCGAGTACGTACATCCATCACGTTTTGCCCAATCGTGTCTGGTGTATCGGACACATGACAGTTAGGGTGTGGGGTGTATGGTTGGAAGGTACTGGCAGTCGTCAAGCCACAAGGAATCAAGGGAAGGGAGGTAAGGTCTAGACATATCGCACCAATCTCATCATAATCAGCGCTGACAAAAAATGACCAATCAGGTAATTACAGGTGTCTTCCCAACAAGCCTTAGGATATAGGGACGCTTCCATTCCACCCCTCTATAAGCCGCGGATCCGTGAATGCTACTGCCCCGTGTATAAGACTCAAGTAAAGTACGGCGTAGCCTAGGCTCGATGAGCCGACAATAAGATCAAGTGCAAGTACTATCCCATTACTGCAGCTCATCTGGGGAGGTATAGCTACCAGGTGTAGAAGCTGTCAGCTCGGACGATTAGCCTTCACGGTGTCAATACTAATCATTCTCCTCCCTGGATAACAACCTAGCCATGTCAGTGCATGTTAAAGGGTAACTGTAGATACGAGTTAAAGCTTTGCATGGTGGAAATACTGTACCAAGTAGGAGGTTTGCGGTGACATCATCTCTTAAGAGAAGGAGTGTGGCTCTGAAAAGAGCCGGGAACTCAACGTTTGAGGTACTGTGTACTCTTCCGGTCGTCGGGAGATTGCTGGATTCCAACTATCATGGGTGATCTCACTCCAATGGTCTGCACGGCACTTCTAATCGCTGAGGATAGTTGGAAGTCAGCAATTTCCTGACGACGGCCAAAGTAACCTCTTCCCGAAACATTGAGTATATTCGGCTCATTTCAGAGCCATAATATACCCATTCATTTTAAGAGATGATGTGCATGGTATCACCGCAAACCTACTACTAAGGGTCATTCTAGTATTTTACACTGTAAATTTCGAGTTGTGGATACAAAATCTTTATTTTGTAATCTTTGCTTTAAAGAAAAGGGTCTAAATCATTCCGCTCAGTAGTTGATAAACGTTTGAAGATATAATTTGATTTTTTTTTTCAATAAAGCTACGGAAAACTGAGTATAAATAAATTGTCTGTTGAATAGTTCAGACGTTTTAATTTTCTTTAAATCATACTTTAAAGTGTAGGAAATTCCACAGTATTCAATCGGTTTCAGCCACGCAATTTGACGAGTATTTGCATTAGAGTTATTTTCAGATAGTTGTTGACCCTTGAAATCAGAGTTATGCTCTGAAACGATTCATATTCCACTGAATTATAATGGCATAAATTTGGCTTTTCATTTGGTTTTCATTCTGATATTCGCGTGTCTACGATACACCGCCATCCTGTAATTGACGAATGGTTTCTGCCATACAGGCATTATCATGCTGATATGTGCTACTCTGTGGGGATCCTATAGTTGTGAAGTGACTGAAACTCGGTGAGATGAAGAACGTGGACGGACTGAAACACTCGGCGGTAAGAGTTGGCCAGACGAGAACCATTGACGAGAACCATCTCATCTTTTAACGGATAGACGAATAGAAACATCCGCAGGGAATGGCTCATGCAGTAGGTCGACTAAATAATCCATCTCCACGCTCAAAATGCAGCCCCCATTGAAGATCTGTCCAAATATACAGGAAGGCTAAGTAATCTAGTTGATTAGTGCACTCTCCCAAACTCCGACCCTCAGTCTCTGCACCTATCTGGGACAGGGGAACACACGAGGGAATGCAGATATTTCCAAGCCTACATATGAGATGCCTCCGGGCTTGTTGATTTTAGGAATGAAATGTACAAAGGCTGATAATAACTCAAGGCAACAAATGCATTATGAACTTGGAGGGTTTCCCCACACCGTGTAATTGGTGCCACAGGCTGATTGCAGGAATTATTAACACGCGTAGACAGCTCGGCAGGAAACCTCATTCCTTCAAACCCAGGCACAGTAGCTCGATCGTATCTTTGGAAATGTGACGAATTTCTATGCCAGTCTGTACGGTCTAGGTATGGTAAGCGTGTCATTATACTAGGCCTGTATATGGAGCAATGGGAAGGGTAGAGGTGCAGTGGTATGGCCTGATCGATCTCCATTGCATTAAGGACTCGTTGGATGAAGTGCCCATCTATCAAAACGGGTCGGACGAC
The DNA here is from genome assembly GCA_949987565.1 of Luidia sarsii. Taxonomy (NCBI): domain Eukaryota; kingdom Metazoa; phylum Echinodermata; class Asteroidea; order Paxillosida; family Luidiidae; genus Luidia; species Luidia sarsii. The sequence goes on from OX465108.1 coordinate 23,512,715, forward strand.
AAAGGCACAGGTACGAGAGAGACCCAAGAAGGAGCGTTAGGAAGTCCTACTAAACTATGAATGTAAATACATCGGGGCTAACGCACACCTGGAAAGTCTACCTTATAGCCTACCAAGATGAAAGCAAGGATGTTATATGGGTTTTGTGGTCATGAATACCACCACAATATCGCAATAATAATGACACTGGCAGTATGCTCGATGACGATATGACTCGGATTTCATAAAACGAACTAGTCAGTCTTAATTCAAGGCGTTACTTACAGACCCAGATGGAAGCGCACACCATTCCCGCGCGTTTGATTGTACGCGTGCGTCTGGAGGCCAGGGGACACATGATGACGTAGTATCTGTCTACTGTCATGGCCGTCAGCGTTGTGCAAGTGGCTTGTACTGAAACCTGCAAGAAAATCAAAACGAAAATTAAATCCAAATTTGAAGAGCCAATGTTTAGATACGGAATTCTCTATTATTGCCCTTATTCTATACCTTTGTTCACTCTGTAATGTGGATCCACTTTCCTAAAAAAAAAAAAATGACTCGAATTTGTCAATGTCGAATATAAATTTTTCAGGGATATATTTCAAGGAGCTAGATAATTTCGTATATAAAACCAGAATGAAAACGGTGATGCAAATTCACGAGACACCCGGGCAATGATTGACAAGCCTATACCTAGACCGACGCAGGCAGAAGAACGACGCAATATTTGGACTAATGTGAGAATTACGATCCAGATGAAAGTCAACATGTCACCCTTTGTGGTCAAGGAAAACAAACATGACATATAGCGTTTGTCTCAATGCATTTGCTATAGTTGTGAATACTGCTGAGTTAAGTCCTTAGCTCCAGGCAACTGCCGGATACTTAGTCTTTCCCCTTCTGCGATCAAAGCCATGCGGTAAATGTTGATACATGGTCGACACCTTAAGAGTTCCACTAACACACTGAAGTGCTCATGTCAAATGCAATGAAGCACTCGATCGTCAGCATCTAGACAGTGAACGCACAGACTACAGTACAACCGCATTATACAGCCACAGAGTTAGCAAGGATCTTAAATAGGATAAACATTAATGGTCTTGTACGGAAATAATAACAATTCTTCGAAAATATTAAGGGCTTGACGTTACAATCCTAGCAGGATCTTTTCGTACCTTTACAACAGGTCATATCAGGGATCGATGCGTCGAGTGCTCTTAGATTTTGAGATTTGCATTTTGAGCGTTTTATTCAGAGAACAGTTTACATCACATGGGTATTTAACTTTGCGTGCATAGTTTGGAAGCAATTCTTTAATAACTTAAAGAATAAACTACAGTAAATAAATATTAAAACATTTATGTGATTTATGAAAAGATTTATTTTGCTTCTCTTGGAAAAGCTTCACGAAGTGAAAGCTTCACCTGGGCACAGCTTGCATAGAAACCTGGGATGCGCAAATCCAAGGGCGCACAGAGGAATGTTACATAACCTCAAATAGCCGAAAGCATTGCCTCTGTGTGTGGGTCTCTGGATATTTTTACATAACAAGGGAGAGTAGGGCTTGGTTATTGTGGCTGGTGAAGTAAGCCGTGCGTTGGGAGTGCCACTTCGCTCTTGGCTGTCGTCAGCACAACACGGCATACTTGTCAAAAATTGTCATCCCGTGCTAATTAGCAAATGCAAAAGAAGTTTTTGTATATGAACGGGATGAATAGTTAAAGGCTGTCATAATTAACGAATGATTTAAAATTGCTTAAACGAAGAGGGTGATATTTACCTTGGGATTGAACTAATCCGTTGGAGCTCGAAATATTTATTGAAAGAAATTATGGAACCAAAATTAATTTCTTTTTGCTAATTGAGTAACGTAGATATTTCAGAAGAAATCAAATGTGTTTAGTTTTACCACAAGGCAGGTCGTCACCTACTGGAAACATCCGTAATAAAATTAGAATGTTTTCTAAAACTTGAAATTAAATTGAGCCGTGTTATCGTAACGATTTAACAACCATGTAAATGAAATTGTTAATTAATAATAATATTTATAATAAAAATATGGACTCCTGAACCCACATAAACAAAGGTATGCTTGGAGCAGTTTGATTTGTAGTCGAGACACGCAATTATAAATACGTTTTATGCTCGTTTGTTCGACCAAGATGGCGGTTGGATTATCTCATGCATAAATCTAAGGCCCTTCACAATTGCCTATAGATCATGGCTCGCGCTTAGGCTTCGTCCACGTCACACAGAAAACCCTGAAACCCAGGTCTTGGATTGTCGGTGTATTTCAAGGAATGATGTCTGGTTCAGTAGCGAGTATTCACTCAAAAATTGTGCTTAAAGCCCGTACACAACATTGGTCGAGGTCAAAGAATAGCATCCATACGTTGTCTGATCCAACATAGGCCTATGCATGAAATAACACACCTGTGAAAATTTCAGCTCAATCCGCCCACCGAATCTTGAGAAAATCGTGAAAACCTCTTCATTTGTTTCGCGAAAATGTAGCATTCAACGCCGTACTGTTCCGATATTTTTTTTAGATCTTGGTGAGACGTGAACTATTTTCTTTACTTTTTTTTTTAAATACAGCTTTTTATGCAGAAATATTTCAGTGCGAGGTTTCTACCATAACCAACTTCAAACTGTGTAAGTTTCATGCGAATCTGTGAAGATTTCTGTTTTTCGATCTAAACAGGAGAAAGAAATGACACGAACGATCTAAGCCTTAGAGTCAATTAAAATTCTGTCTATTCATTTGGATAAGCCCTGTGTACAATACACGGTAGACCACTGCCTTGTTTGTTGGTGCACTAAACAATGCACTCATATCGTATCCATAACTAACTACAGCCTGCCCTAAGCATTTCCAATGTGTACGAGTAAACATATCTGTATGATATGGATTACATTGAAGCTTTCCTATAAAGCGTTAATGTACAAGACGCGATATTTCCCATAAAAGTGACTCTTCCAATGAACAGAGGTGTCGTGGTTTTAGCAATCTACATGCGTGGTTTTAACACGCGCGCGTTCAATTAACGCTCTTCGTCTCCCCAACAACGATTGGACGCGCGCGCCTTGAACGCGGTCTAGGGGCAACTTGTTCTGGGGGCGTGGGACTGGTGCTAGCACTGGAGCCGCCAGCTGTTTATGAGAAAACCTCGCCACCTTTTTGTCGTCTTAGAATCCTAGATCCGAATGTAAGAGTCGATAGCCCAGACCGCGGAATCAATTTACCCGGACCCTTTTCTGCAATCAATGAAAGCGTTACTTGACTTGGAATCTGCCCTAGTCGCCCGGATGAGATTCCTGTGTATGAAGGCTTTTGCCGGGGGAAGTTTAAGGGCAGAGAACAAGAAATGTGAGAAGCCATGGTGAGATGATGATCTCAGGTATCGTGGGGTAAGAAAGATGATCAAGATTAAAGACTTAATATCGATGTGCCTTCCAGATAAAGTGGGCAACAGAAGGAATCATATACCTCTTTGGTTTCGTCTTGTTTCCATGAAAAACAAGTGAAGGAAAACTAAATGGGTCTTTAATTTTCATAAAAAGAATATTCAAGTCTAGGTCCAGACAAATTTTCTGAGCAATGTGTTTTATTTTGTTTTAAGATTCACATTTTTATTTTGATATGATTTCGCACCACACAGGGAAAGCAAGTATCACCGAGGAAATTGGTTGATGATAACGCTTGGGAACATTGCAGGTGAAATTGCTTCCTTCAAACTATGCTTTACACTCTGCACATTGGCTCTCAAATGGGTTGTCCTCACAATTCTTCAAGAGCTGTTATACTTTGCTCATGACAGGCCCAGCATTGGTCCCAGCCCCCTCGGCCCGCACGGGGCGCGTGTCCGCTTCGAGCTATTCATACCTCACCCGTGTGTTTATCTTTCTGCGCGGTGAGATGGCCATAGCGCTCCTGTCAATCTGCTACTGACAACCCTGGCAAGCAAGTCCCTATTAATGCACCTGCACACGGCCAATATTACGCGCCAAACACGTGCCCCAGAGATTGCATTATGACATTCATCACCTGTTGCACAAAAGCGGACGGGACATTTTCTTTAAATTTTCGGGCGCACCTGCGTGAAATAAACCTTGAAATCCCTCCTATCATAGCTACTAGTATTCCCAGCAGAAGCTATCAAAGAAAGATTTTCATTTCACATAATAGCAGTAAAAGTACAAACTTTCAATGTGTAAAGCAAGATATTCTGTCGGTTCGAGAGCAGCTATGCGTCACGTGACACGCAAACAATTACACATAATGTAAGGTTGGTTGGTCTCTTATAGTAAAGCACACGCCTTTCAGTAAAGGTGTCGTATAGGAACATCACCATAGAACACCGACACTGAAGAAAGTGCTTACTACCTCATCTTCCAGACAAATGTTGCCACTACTGTAATATCAAAGAAACTCTTAAAGTAATGGAAACAGAGTGTTGCAAACTGCTCATTCCTGCCTGAAACGACCAACAAACAAAATCGACGTTTCGATAAGTATGCTCTGGCCGTCATCAGGAGAAACACTGGTCGAAACGTCGAGTTACCACTCAGGTTCTTTTCAGAGCCACACCTCTTCCTTTAAGAGACCTTATGCATGGTGTCACCGCAAACCTTCCTATATTGATTCACCCACCATGCAAAGCCTTGTGTCTTATTTATTTCACGTTATTCTAGAACTGTATACTCAATGCCTTGCCTATAGTTGCTTCCTTGAAAGACACAAAATGCTTGGATGGATTCGAACCCACGACCCAAATGGGGAAGGGCATGCAATCCCTTTTGGATTTTCATTCTCATCGACGTGTTTATGAAATCACTAATGCTAAACGATTTTGATCATGGGATGTAAAAATAGTTGAGTTATGTACTCACACATTGGATGAAAGCATTCATCTTACAGAAGAATTCTCCGAAGGGCCAATGTGGCATGGCGTACTGGGCTGAGGTGAGTGGAGCACACACCAATACGAAGACAATGTCACTGATGGCAACATTCATCATGTAGAAGTTAGTCACACTGCCTCTCATGTTACGATACCTCAGCACGATGTAGATGACGAGGGAGTTGCCCAGCAGGGCCAGCACCGTGATGAGACTCAGGGTTGTAGGCACTAAGACACCAGCCACTCCGACGTGATGCTCCGCGGTACCATTGTAGTAATACTCATAGTAGGAACTACTTCCTAGACTAACGTCACTTCCACCGGCCATTTTCGGTTTGGTAATCTCTGAAAAGAGACGTCTAGAGTTCACAGCCAATGTTGGCTCGTAACCTCAAGGTGTGTGTTGGCCGTAAGTCTCACACTGGGTGTCGCATTTAGATTGAGGTGAGATTTGCAGAGAGCAGTCACTCCGTGATGTTTGCAGCGGCGTGATCGTGACTGTCAAGATAACGGTGTGATGCTCCGAGGGCCCCCAGTATCTCGCCGTCAAAGTTTACCCCAAGTTGCGGTCTGACGATCGCCGCGTGGAGATATAACTCATCGCTCACTCAGCCAACATCGCCACACACTGTAATTAGGGAAGAGAGGAAGAGACCATTTAACTCAAAATGTATCGGTTTTGGGAATCACCAGAATGTCGATGGAAAGAGTCGACTGGTTACAGTCAACACTAGAGGGCCGAGTGATGGCAATTTGTAGCAGACATCTACCGTCTATTCCAATCGCGCGCGAAGTGAGTTAGATGCTTAGCGCTCGGCAAGCACGGAGGCAAAATACACGAGCATCGTCTACGCACCTCGGACACCGTCGCTGATTGGTGGAGCGCCGTTCACGGCTAGCTACCGCACCGACATACAAACACGGCCATTGACGAAAGGACATAATTCAGCAATTTGGTTGCTAGGGTAATCATCGCTTTATAATCTGGCGACAAGTGTCGTCAGGTAATTATTGCCTGAGCCTACAAGAAATCCATCTCATTTAAGCCAGCAATAACAAGTCCTCCTGTTGTGATACTGGTTGAAAAAAAACCACATTGACGCTATGGAGCTGATCTGGATGGGTTGGTCTTAGGTCTGTTTACGAGGGATCATTGATCCTAATTGCTGCACATGTTTGTGAGTGTCACTGCACCAATGTATAGCTGGCAGGGGCAGAGCGGACAGTGACCTCGAGAAAGTGTTCAAATAATACTGGATCTCAGTCACGCACGCTATTGCACACTGGGACCTGCAAGTTTGGTGGAGGGACAGACTTTGAGAGTCATTTTTGACGAATTACGCGCGCCATACGCCATAAACTATCTTGGTCGTGTTGAAACAAGATACTTACTACGACACCTAAGGGAATTGAGATCCTCGAGTGGATTAACATGTTCCGTTTCACCTCCGTCTCTATAAGGCAGTAACCCGTGACGCGTGCACGTGACGCGCTTTCGTCCAATCACAAACGCTGCCCGTGGTTCTTACTAGACCCACGTTTTGCGCTTCTGAGACGAAACGCGCTATTCCCGAAGCGAAGGAAACAGACATGACAGAACTGATCAGAGGGTTATCGTCAGAGAGCCCACGAATTTGATTTCCGATTAAGGTGCAAGTCCAGGAAGTGGTTCTATTTGCTTTGATAAAGTAAATGTAAAATTTGATCAAATCAGATTTCAAAGAAGACCTTTCAGACGTGGTCGGGCTGCAAATACACCACTTAGATGCCATTCACATAGCAAAGCATCCCTGGCAATTGATCTCACAGACACCTGGATAGATTCGGTGAGCATTCGGAGACCATTAAATGTACATTTGACAAAGCTGGAAGATAAATGACACCACCACGAAGTAGGCTTGAAAGTTCGTGCAATTAATCTTTATTACGATTATTAAGATTAAAAATATCTTTAATGATGGGATTTCTGGTATTCCAGAATATCTGTGAATTTTGAGTCATTTTGTCTGCAATCAGGACCCAATAATACCGAATGTTGCGAGCTATTTCCGACTGGAACGATTTGAAAATTAAGGTTTTAACAAAAATAGAGGGTTGACCTTTGAATCCTAGCTGGGACTTTCTCTCTGGAATTTAGGATTAATCTGGGAAGACTCGGACCTGACTACTGAACAGGCAGGATGTCTGAGACTTGGCACACCTCTTTAATTGATCAAGGCCTGGCAGGTAGCAGACGGCTCATACACACGACATATCAGAGCAAACGGTGTATTAGATGAAGTGCATGGGTACAGCTATTGACTCAAGCATTCCTGCACGTCGCGAGCATTTTGATCGAATCTCTGCGTGAGATGAGGGCGCCTCCAACGTGATCCTGGCGACTATGCAGGAATGAAAAGCGAAAGAGCCTCTGATGGTAATTCAGAGAGAGGGGAAGCGGGAAAGGGAATGAAGATTATTGATATTTTGTTTTCAATTATAACATGTAAACTAATTTATGAATCAAAGTAAATGAGAATTTCCCAATTCTGTTAAAAGATACAAATTCAGTATTTTTTCTAAATGATATTGCAAGGATAAATAGGCCCAAAACCGAATCCTTCCTAATCCTGGTTAATGCCGGGCTATAATGTCACCATGGCAACTGATCCTTATGATTAAGCATCGGTGTAATCAACAAACCAGATCTCCTATAATGTAAACGCATTTTCTCTTTAATTCATTAATATTTCAATATTGGTTAAAAGGCCCAATACAGTACAACTTTGGGAAGATCGGGAAACACCTTGTCCGCCGGTTTGCCCTATAATTTACAGGTTTGTAGATGGTCATGATATAATCCTCATGCTGAAATCTGTGGTTGTAGTTCTCGAGAAATCTGAAACACTTAAACATCGACAAATAGTTTATTACTCGCGAGTAATAATTAACTATTTCTTACACTACAGGACGGTGCAAAAACCGTGACGGTTTTTTGCCTTTTTCTATTTTTTTTTCTATTTTTTTACCATTTGAGCTTAAATCTTAGCAGGATTTCTTTTTTTGGAATATTCAATGGTTGAACACACAAACTGTTGAATTTTTTGGACCTTTACCAATGTTGTATAGGGCCTTTAAGCCCTTGCACTGTCAATTGGTATACACTTGGCTGGTTCTATACCACTCACAATAGTCCTTTTCTGGGTTCAAGCATCTGAATAATATCTTCTCTTATTAGGAATCAGTTTTTGAAAACAAAGTCCATTGTGTATTGATTGGCATTGGTGTGATAACATTATTAAATATTGTTTTCCTACACAAAATATATTAATACTGGGAAAATGCATAGGATTATGATTTCGCGCTGAGAATGGCACGACATTTAATTAGTAATGGTTTTCTATTTAGGCAAATTGTGAAATCCGTCAGAGATATGATTATGGTTTTCTTTTTAGTTTCGTCTCAGCTTCTGTTCAGCTCTGTGTTCTAGATTCCTAATATTCCCAGAGGTGTGTGTACACAGTGCAAAAGTCCCACGGAGAGCACGGATACATATCCAGCCACTACACGCAGGCAGGCAGGAGCGTTTAAATCCCACCCCAGGTGGTCGACTCCCACTGAGGACTTAAACGCTGACGTGGACAAGTGAGGAATTGAAGTGCATTCGTCGGGACTACTTCAAGGTGCGTGTAGTGCTTGGTTGGGCGAGAAAAAAAACAACTCCCAAATTGAAATGCTTCGGTCAAACGTCCCTGGAGGGTAATAGTACAGTCGACATGCGTCCGTGTGCATTGCGTCTAGCATCCCAGCCTCCCTAGCCCATTGCCGCCATATTGACTTCAACAAACCACAGGAGATAGAAAACCCGTCAAACTCATACCTTTAGTGCTTTTGAAACGGCAGTTTTCTCTTTAAAATGAGATGTGACCTTTGGGTCAAATATTGACCTATCCCGAATGTCCCCTTATCACTCCTTCTAGGTCAGCCGTGACCACATCCGGGTCTTGGTGTGATCCATTTGGGAGGAATCGGATGTGAGGTGTGGGTTTGATAGCCACGCGCTAGAGGCAGGTGTATTTGAGGCTAGGACCTTCCCCACCCCTCAGACACAACACCTGCCCACGCTCATAATTAATCAGACTATTCCTTTCAGTTGCATTTCGCACTGATGGCCAGACACGTGCCTGGCTTTGCAAGCACTTTGAGGGCTCGATAGCTGCCTATTGACTTAATAGCAAATGCACAATGAGAAGCACTTGGACAATAAGCGGTAGTCTTATCTCTCCTTTTTCCATTCATGTTTACATATTTGAACAGCGAGCAATATGCCGCTGAATACATTTGAAAGTTTAATTGTTATTGGCAGTGGTGTACGGAGTTGTGCAATCTAACTGAACTAAACTCCGAGAGAAGCTGGTAATTGTAAACAAGATGCGCTCCTGTGATAGTCATCAGTGGACAAGTTAACACATTCGTTCATGATAAGGTTATCAGGAGTGGCATCGTGTTGCCATATCATATCCCCCGATAAATTCACACGCAATAAACAATCTCATTTCGCTTACATTCGGTGCAATCTTTCTGTAATCCTCGGATCGCGTACACACGTTTTCGGCTAGGACTAAATGTCCAAAGTTGCCATAAAGTGCATTTTGTGCGAAGGTTTTCAAAATATTGGGCAATTCTTGGCGACAATAAACCTCCTGTAAACATCGGAATTAGATTTGCGATTTAAATGTTGTCAATGCCAAGTGCCATTGGCATGAACGCAGTCTGTGCCTAGTGCAGACAATCGAAATCGGATGCCAACTTCCTTCGTTGTCCGTCCCTTTCTTGGGATTTGAAGATTTGATTTCCCTCTTCAGCAATGAAGGACTTGACGGAGGTGATGATGAGATTTGGTTTAATGGGGGAGACCTTTGAGATGCCACGTTCGCTGTATACGGTCACATAGCATATACCTACGGGCTGATATACCTCTAACCCTATTGCGCGGTGTCCACAAATCGTCAAGGGTCAGCTCATAAACTGAAAAATACCCGTATTTATTTTCGTTGCTTTATTTCTATGGCAAGTGCAGTGACAGTTAGGAGCGGACGAATGAGTCAAGCTAAGGGCCTCTGTTCAACCGACACTTCCTTCTATTCAGAAGCATACAGGCCAAACTTTAGTCGATAAAAAACAGAGAGTCAGATACAAAAAGGTCGTCAAAAGCCGACTTTGTTATCCATTCCTAAAATAGACTCTTTGAATTGAATAAGGAGAAACCTTTAAGGATTAAATGATTTCTCTGTTTGTGGGCGTAAACGTACACCCAAGTTTGTATTTCAGGAAACATATTCAGTTGAAGGCAAATCCGGTATATTAAGTTCGTTTAAAATTTGCCCGAGTTCAGCCATGGAATACCTTCGGCAATATAGCTTGATACAATGAGCTCCCCACCCTTGTAAAGACCGCCTGCTCATCCGATATGACCACAGGTATACTTTCAATGAAGGCACAAATGTTGCCTCTGAGACTGAGGAAGTTTTTTGTCCACGACGCCTGCATGTAATAACGACGGTAGGTCTGTCTGGACGACCCCATTGATTAAGCGATGTCTCGAGTTGCTTAAACAGCGCAGTGGTATGCGCGTTCACACGTGGTGGCAAGCAAACATATAGAAGTACACATTATAAACCAATAAATAGATGGCCGTCAGCGGCGACTATTTCACGAGTAGTTTATAAATAACAGAACCCTAACAGAAGCTCCAAGGTTTGGGATAAAAAATACCCCTGAAATTTTGAAAAACGCAGTGAATTTGTATTGAGCAAAGTTGCCTTTCTATGTTACGTGAATTGCAAAAGAAAAGAAAAAAGATCAATGTGGTTAAATTTCAAAACGGATCATTAGGCGATCCTTAATCATCTCTGTTGCAATTTCAATTTCGCACGACTACAAGACAATAGTACAGTCCTACGTACCACCAATTTTCCATGCATTAAATATTTATAGGCCTATACATTTCCATATTGGATAAATTCCCCACTGGTTGCTCTTAAACTTCCTATGATTTGTTCTGTTTTTAGATTCAGGAGAGATATACCAAGCCTGCGATTATGTGATTAGTCACACTCAGCACCGCGATGGAAGCGGAGGAATGATCGGTTCTTAGAATCTGACCCTGATCTTTCGAATCGCTGGCACTATCATTTCCAATAGTCAGAACGCGCGCATAGTACGAACGCACCCACACTTTGCACACCGATTGAATTGGAGTGTTGTATAGGTGCCATAGAATTGCCATTTAAATGGGACTATACGTGCCTAATTCATCATCTTGAGAATGGGAGCATGGCTAGCAAGGCTGGATAAGAATCATCTCCTTGAGAGCATGTTTACAGAAGACGCCGAGAAACAAAATCAAAAGGGAAGGAATAAGCAAGGAAAGAGGAATGCCGATCAATTCGTCATTTTTTTGCTGGGCGGGTTTGTGCCGTTAGCACAGCTGCTATGAGATGAGTGTTGCACGCCCTGGAGAGCCAGGTATGCATTTTATCTAGGCGGCAGCTGGACGTGGAGATACATAGGCCCACGCACTTGGTGAGCTAGGAGACGGTGCTATGTCTTGCCGTGTCCTGCCCATTTGGGCCCCGACAGCCTCCGATCGTTACAAGGTAATTAAGGACTGGCAATGTTGCCCATTGTCAGGTTAAAGGCCCGGCGTGTACTCAGTCACTTGTGGCTGAGTTCGTTTCCTACTCTCCCCATCATTCCAGCTTGCTCGTCCCTTCATCCCACTCTATCTCCCTCTCCCTCTCTCTCTCTCATTTCTTCTCTCTACCCTCTCTCCCTCAACCCCTCTCAATCTCTCTCTCTCCCTTTCACTCCCTCTATACCTGTCCCATTCTTCACCTCCCCTCTCACTCTACCTCTGCGTCTTCCTCCCGATCTCCGCGTGTCTCCGTCTCTGTCTCTCGTCTCCCTCACTGTCTTATCCCCTCACCCTGTTTCTCTCTCTGTCTCTATCTGTAACTCTGTCTGTGACTCTGTCTCTGTATCTCTCAATTTATCTCTCTCCCTCTCTCCTATTCTCTCTTTCAACTCCACTGGGTTTTCCTCCGTCTCTGTCTCTATCCAACTCTTTCGTTGTCTCTGACTATTTCTCTGTCTCTATCTCTCACTTTATCTCTCTCTTGTTTATTCTCCCTTTCAATTCCACTGCCTTTCCCTCCCCATCCCCGTCTCTGTCTCTATCCAACTCTTTTTTTTCTCTGTCTCTGACTCTGTCTCTATCTCTCACTTTATCTCTCTCCCCTCTCTCCTGTTCTCCCTTTCAATTTCACTGTCTTTCCCTCCCCACCCGTCTCTGTCTCTGTGTGACTCTGTCTCGATCTCCATGGTTTATTTTAGTCGATTCCCGTCTGATCTTGAGTGCATGTCTCTGGGTCGATGCGCGGAGGTGTACTACCCGGACCGCCTACTGGCCCATCCTACCTGCCCCCATGAGATGATGAATTCCCCACCCATTTGCCCCATGGGTAAGCTCTCAATGGTCGCGAAGGGCAGGGACAGGGAATGGGATGGGGATAGTTGGGCTGGTTCAAGAGTGCTATATAGGAACAGGTGTATAGAAGCAGATTGCCCGGGCCAAATGAGCGGTAATATTAACCTTTATCACCAACCTCCAGTCTTTTATGAAATTTCATATTCTTGGTTGAGTTTTATACTGGAAGTGTTTACACGTGATAACGCTTTATATTATGTCGTCAAATGCTTACGATATATCATGTTACTTATTGAAATAAAACCGTTCAAATAATGTTTAAACCATATGCCTATGCCTCAGGTATGGTGCTGGTCCCTATAGTCCTACAGCCATCCAGCCCGCCAAACCAATTCAAACGAATGAAGGAGACAAAAATAAGGGGACAAAACCACATATTTTCATTTCTAAACATTAAGTAGAAATAATTGTTCAATCAAACCCAAAATGATATTTTTTTGTGTCTCCATAAATTAATCAGCCACAAAATATTGTTAAAATATTTTTACAGTAATATGCAGAAATGTTGAAAATGTCTTACTGACTAAAATGACTAACATTCAAATATCAAAATCTAGAAGGGCATGATGTTCCGATCCTAGCAGGACCTTTCCCAAAGGAAGTTATCTGCCTTTGAGAAAGGTCCACGCCTGCCAGGATCGAAACGTCAGGCCCTCCTAAACTCGTGTTATAGAACCTCCATTTCGTTGATAACAACCGTTTACAGCCGTTTGGAACCTGCAAGTCTCTTCAACATGACTCGGGTGAAGAGGCTGTTTTTACAATAGAAATGACACGCATTGACTGATGAGGTTACACGCGACATTTCATTGATAAGCGAACAGCGCTGAGATCGTTACAGAGGCATTGGTTGACTGTTTGATGAGGCTCCACTAGCACGATATACCTGGTGTAGAATGCCCATTACCTGCATGGAGTATAGGTCAGGCTGCTTGGGGTACTGTTACCAATACAACGATCGGTCAACAGCGATAGAAGGTTGAAGGCAGTGGGTGATGCATGTGTAGCCAAACACACGCGGGGTAAACCAAACATTGGCCGCTAACTGGTTCTCCCCATATATAGTTACCCTGTCAAGAGGCAAAGCGCGCAGTTCAATCGACTGGTATAAGTCTGTAAGGTCAGATGAAAGAGGCGAGGGGAAGATAAGATACGGAAGAAAGAAAACACACGGGGATTAAACGAGGAAGAAGAGGATGGAAAGGGCAAGGTGAATGTAGAACCCAAAAAACAACACTCGAGGGTAACAGGAAAGTAGAAAATGTGAGGGGTGGCAGAAAAACATGCCATATTGTGAAATACAGGAAAGAGAAACGAAGGAAATACATAAAGATCCAAACTACACACGTGGGTTGGAGGAACTGCAAAAGTACAAAACTCTTTTCAGGAATATCAAACGTCCAATGGGAATCGCTGAAGAATCGAGGCGACGACAGTTGCTTGAGGGAGATTTGCTGAAAAGGGGACAATTGGGCCGTTATATATTCACATGTCTGTATCGTCTAGACGTCAATAACAAGATGGCTGCCCCCAGCAAACTGCAGGTCATTGTTGATGGCGGAAATTGGACGCAAAGCTCTTAATACGCACGACGCAGTTGCTGCTAGAATAACCCACAAACATACAATAGGAAGCCCACAACCTGGTAACATTTCACAGCCGACTTGACAAGATGGCACCTGTGTGATATAGGATCAATGCTATCACGTGGCGCCTGACAACTATTAACAAAGGAGTTGAGATGAAGCGGAGGATGATCCAAAGTGACAGCGGGGTTGGACTTGAAAAACTACTTCGAAAAATCGATTATCCATACCGACGTCTAAGAGGGGATTTAAAGCTGAACCAACTCTCTCCATTTTTGCTAGAAAACTAGAAAATAATCTCTTAACCGACTGCCGTGTGGCAATGAAGGCCTTGATTAGGTAAGTGTCTTATACCGGTGATTGTACTCTGCTTTTTGTCTGTCAATAGGCTTGTGAAATAAAGCTTATGCTTCACCCGGACCTAGACGCTGTCATCTTGTAACTTAGGTTTTGTGTGTGTGTTAATGTTAACTACACACAGTTCAACAATTATGTATGTACGTGCAAGTCAAACTGGATATTACTGTGTACAGACCAATGTGCAGCATGGACATGAATGTGAATGTATGCAATAAGCTGACATGTGCATAGCCGTTTCCCTTTGATCTTAGGTGAACAGAACGACCAAGTCTGTAATTGACTCGAGTCGACCACAGACGGAAGAATTTAAGTGTAGCCCGCCATGTACGGTGAAAACCCTGAGTCCTACATCATGTAATATTTTATAAAAGCACACAATTGCCCGTGATACTGCATGTTCCAATATATCGTTCCTTCATTATCTTTCTGATCCTAGTAATCCTACAAAAGACAACACAATCCTTAACGATCCAATCCAATCATACAGAATCAATGTGAACGAAGGTATACTGCATAAATCTCAATACATACATCTCAAAAGTTAGAGGGCTTGACATTTCGATCCTAGCAGAACCTTTTAGAAAGCCTTTGAGAAAGGTCCTGCTAGGATCGAAACGTCTGGCCCTCTTACTTTTGAGATTTAACGAATTAATGTCTGAGTAATCACGCCCTGTCATCTGCATCCATGACTGTCACGGTGCTTCAAGATCCTAAGAGCTGAAAAATATTAGATGGAAAGAGTGGACGTCAGATGAGTTCTTCTGCATGGCTGGTAAGAGACAGATTCCTGATAGCCGCCAATCGGCGGGAAACAAAGTGATGTAATGCTGATATACATCTGAGCACATCACAGAGATCCGTACGGAGATATCGTCAGCAACTAGGAGAGATTCATGGAAGAATCTTTCCCTTTGCTCTTCAAAGATTCGCATGCGTGGGAGAACGCACACATTGCTATGAAAAAAGGCACAAGCTCAGAATAGCGCGCATGCTCAGAAAAGCGCGCATGCTCAGAATAACGCGCATGCTCAGAACGATGCCCTTGTTCAAAATAGCGCGCATGCTCAGAATGACGCCCATATTCAAAATAGCACGCACGCTCAGAAAAGCTCACGATGCGAATATTATGCCTCCGTATTAAAATTATTTACGCATCTCATTTCTTTTCTGTTAATTTCAGTTTATAATAATTATTGTTTACTCGCTGTTTGTCTTTGTTTCGCCTTAATTTGGTATGGAATTGGAATTGAATTGGAATTCAATTGAATAGGCCTAACACACGTTCAAAACGCCTCTGCCTAGAAGATCGTGGATGGAAACAAGTTTGCAATTCCTATTGTAAGCCTTTTTGGTGCATTATAATTATACACCTTTCTCTTGATTTGTTTTTATTAAAAATCGGGATGGCCTGACGTTTCGATCCTAGCAAGACCTTTCTGCTAGGATGGAAACGTCAGACCCTTGACATTAGTGATATTCGCGTTTTGGTAATTTTAGTCAGTATAAAGCAGTTTCCAACATTTTTGCATAATAATTTCATTTTTTCTTTCCATTTTTAGTGCATTTTTAGAGTCCTCCCAGCTATCCCTCCCTAAAGGACCAAGTCCGGTAGTGACCACCCTCTTGGGAATGTGTGGGTAGTAATATTAGAGGAAATTAATTTCCTGCATTCATGGATTTGATGGAAGGTGCTAGAGACCTATGCATATATTAAAAATGTCATATAGGCCGCTAACATAATAAATATTATTATATATATACATAATGATAAAGATCCAAACAAATTAAACCCATGTATATTAATTCTTTTATCAAATCTTGAAAAGTAAACGGCACTCGCGTTATCGTTTCCGCTGGACTGTTCTCAAAGGAAAACTGAGAAAAACAGAAAAAAAACAATTTCTCATTTCGATTCACTGTCATTATTTCAATTTCATGTTACAAACACTGGCATTACTCCATTCTGCATTACGAAAATGAGAACTTAAAACCAACACAAATAAACTCACTGCAGTGAAGGTCCACACAAAGAACGCCTATCATCACCTTTCTTGATTTGGTAAAAAAGCGGAAACGACTATTTTTTTCTCCTGGCAAAGAAGCTACTTCCCGAAGGAGACGCTATTAGATGTGAAAACAAAAAGAAAGAATCCTGCGAAGCTGTCAGATCTCAGCATCTTTCTCCAAGTTTAATTGTGTCCATCTACGCAAGCCATGAAACACCTTATTACGTTAGGGCCGGTAGGCCGTGACAGGGCGCTTTTTAGCTGTCAGGACGTCAGCTGGCCCAAGACACCAGAAATATAGGCACAGGCAAGTCCACCTTCAATTTGTGAAGCCATAAGAAAACCTCAATCTCCTGACGTGTACATGCATGCGTATCCAAACAACCTAGTCTCCCCTCTCTCTCTCCCTCAATTTCCTCAAGGTTTCTGCCTCTCTATATCATTTCAGCTCTAATAAATTACCCTTGCCCGTCTGTGTTAGCGCTCGGCGTAAACTCTGCTTTGGCTCGGACCATGGAGTAGAGAGTCCGTTGTTTTGGGCGCAGCTATTCTTAGCAATAAATTAAATTGAACGAATGTCCTGCGGGGTATTTAAGCTTCGATCTGGGAGCCGAGCTTTGGGCAGGACTGGCCATTGTAAATAAACATGAATGGAAGACCGTGGGCAATATTCTTTAATTATGTCACATTCTACCGCGAGGGACGACATTTTTTGGTGTCTTGACCGTAGACAGACATTGCTATATCAAAGATCCTGAATACTTATTACATTCAATGCATTATTTATGAAGTTACAGATACAGTAATCCTTGAACAACAAATGTTATATTCAGAACATACCAGATCAAAAATGTCACTGAAGTTCAGCTTCAGAATTTAATGTCTCAGAAATGATACAATTTTAATGGAAAACGTGTAGGTCTGACATTGAGGTCGAGAAGAAGACAATAATTTATGAGTGCATACCCAGCAACCGACCCACCGACCGAAAGCCTGGCTATTAAACATAATGACCAACTCTACACCATAGTAGACAGCGCTGATCTTCAGTTTAACCAATGCATTCTCTATATCAACACACGTATAATAATTATGTACAGTTGTAGTATGTGCAATGTAACTCATATTATCCAATCTGTTTATGATCTTCAAATGTAACATCCTTGTGCAATCGATTGGACAAAAAGATCCCAGATGAAACTCAAGGACTAGCATGTATCATGCTGAGAGTCGTGCAAATAAATAGGCCTAGGTCCTTTATAAAAACATCCCGATCGAGGAAACATTCCTTAATAATTATGTGACTGAAATACATATTTCAGTACGTGTCTACACTAATTCAGTATCATAGATGATGTCCAGATATGAGTTATGAGATTAGAACTGACACAGCAAGTGAGAATTTGAGAATGAGTGAGGTTTCCTTCTCTATCGTGTTGCATGTGGATTGTTAATTAGAATGTCTGATTTGCGATGTCATCATTTCACTTCTGCTTCGTTGCAGGAAGCACATAGCAGGCGTGAGATACATGGTTGCAATCAAAGTCCGAACATTCTGCATTGATGACGCAGCGACAAGTAAACAAGGCTCTTGTTCCCGAAATCAGAAAGGGCAACAGTTCACCGTCACACAGGCCCAATTTCATTGATTCGATTTCAATTTCAATTTCAAGCGTGAAATTTCCGCTTAGCAGGAAATGTCTTCCGTGTATGAAGAGAATTACAAACCACACACTCCGTGTCTTTTGGGTTTTCGCATGGTATTCCACTTGTCTCATGCTTAGCATGAACCAGACGTGAGGTTTGGGTTGGCAAGGTGATCCTATGAATAATGATTGGTGCTTAATCAGCTCTATATGAAATTGCCCCAGCAAGCCCGGAATCAAAACTTCACTTTTGTTTCGTGCTAAGTAAAGAACAGTGGAATAAAAGTCAGAAGCAATTGAGATCGCATCTTAATGTGCTTTGTAATCCTGTTTTCATGAGGAAGGACCTTTCCCAAACCCCAGCATGGGATTGGGCCTGAGAACGTGAGTTCTCTGGTGTTAGGTTTGAGGAAGATACTCCGTTTGGAACCATGATCTGAGTCGGGTTGGGGGAAAACGGACTCTTGTAAGGCAACACGGGGCGTGTTTTAGCGACCCAGACCAGAAACATTATGGGCTTGGCTGATTGGTTGATGATTTCGCATGTTCAGTTGTGTTGTGATGACGTCATTGTTCCGACCAAACTTGAACCGAGGTTTGTCATCGATTCCACACGTGACCTAATTGTTCAAGAAGGAGGAAAGTTATGGAGACGATATTGTTTTGTTGCCCCTCGTTTCATTTTCGTCTGCAGTTGAAGGTTTTACCATCATTGAGGAATGAATGCTTTTAGGGATGATAATTTGGGCAGTAGTGGGTATAATAATTAAATTTGAAACTTGCTCGACTTAATAGCCTAGCAACTATGCAAGCTTCGGCGGAGATTCCGCCATGTTGCGTATTGGTACGTGACAAATGTTCGGTGTTCGGCAGTTTTCGAAATGAAGGCTTAGGCTCGGGCTTCGGCTCGGTCATATTTATCTTACTCGTTATCACAGGCATCTAATAACACGCGTTTGGCCCTAGTTTCTTGGGGGAATACCCTATACCTCGGATTGTTAGGTTTTGTCAGACCATGGTCAGGAGACGAAGCCTTAGCCCGAGCCTATAGTTATAATATAAAGCCTTTAATTCGAAAACGGCCTTAGCACTCGAAGTTGTGACGTCAACAACTATTTCTAGGTCACGGCTTACCAAAACCTACCCCTGGCGTTATTTATTTGATGGTTAACGCGCAA
This sequence comes from Luidia sarsii, assembly GCA_949987565.1. Classification (NCBI taxonomy): domain Eukaryota; kingdom Metazoa; phylum Echinodermata; class Asteroidea; order Paxillosida; family Luidiidae; genus Luidia; species Luidia sarsii. The sequence goes on from OX465108.1 coordinate 23,531,905, forward strand.
AGGCTCGAATCTTGTTGCCTGGACGCGCCTGTTCTATACACGCTCTCTCACTCTGACCAATCATAACAAAGATCATGTTAACAGCGCGCGTATACATGTCTCTGTATCTGGATTCAAAGGCATGAACGACTGGTTACCATGCAGGTTCCAGGTCTGTTGGAGACGCTCGTACACCAATTTCAACTCGTAATTTTGCAAATCATTTCCTTGAAGAGCCAGGCTAAATTTTTGAGTAAACAACACGGCCTTATTTATGCTAATGTGGATGTTTCATGGTTAATCATTGTAGGAGAAAATTGATTAACGCGGCTGAAAGCATCGCTGGCTGGATGCTGGATTTTTTTTATTCTAATCTGGAGAAGAAAGATGTCTTGGAGTACATTGATCAGTGAAACTAATTCCAATCTTCTCATTCAAAGATGGCTTTCCTAGGTCGATGTTTTTCTGGCTCACATTACAGTAAAATAATCCTTAATTTGGATTATGTAACAATGGCATGGACCCTGTATCGTTGTCTATAAAATACAAGGACTATCTGTCTGTAACACTAAACAAAAGTGTCTTGTTTACGCAATTTTACAAGGTAATGTTCAGGGATCCAAACACGGATAATGAAAACCCTGATCAATCTTCTCAAGACTCTGTAAACACAGTCAGTTTGCCTTCAGAGAAAAATGCATGTTTTGCCAGGCATTGCTGTATGCTAGGGCGTTGCTTATTCGGCATAGACTTATAACTATGTCGCTCTTAAAACTGGACAGCAGGCAGAGGTATTTTCAGTTAATAAGAGTATAACCAAAAGACGATTCGTCTCATTTCGGCGACAAATGGTGTAAGGCAGACTTCAGCTACCAAAATGGACAAGCGGTTAAAAATATGTAACTGCGCGATTTGAATGACGTCACAATCTTATTTCTATGACATCATTGGGTTTCCATGGGCATCTCCCCAAAGCCGACTCGGGCTCAGGCCCCGGCTTCGTCTCATCTTCTATCTTCCATTGGATAGTGCTCGGTACAGACATGGCACGACTTTGGCCTCGGTTTGGGAGAAGAAACTCTTTTGTAAAAACGAGACTACCGAGCTTCAACTTCAAAAAGTAACCCAACAGACAGGTGTCTTCAGACAGGTGTCTTCAGACAGGTGTCTTCAGACAGGTGTCTTCAGACAGGTGTCTTCAGACAGGTGTCTTCAGAAAGGTGTCTTTAGACAGGTGTCTTCAGACAGGTGTCTTGAGACAGGTGTCTTCAGAAAGGTGTCTTGAGACAGGTGTCTTGAGACAGGTGTCTTCAGGCAGGTGTCTTCAGGCAGGTGTCTTCAGGCAGGTGTCTTCAGGCTGGTGTCTTCAGACAGGTGTCTTCAGACAGGTGTCTTCAGACAGGTGTCTTCAGGCAGGTGTCTTGAGACAGGTGTCTTCAGGCAGGTGTCTTGAGACAGGTGTCTTGAGACAGGTGTCTTCAGACATGTGTCTTCAGACAGGTGTCTTCAGACAGGTGTCTTCAGACACCTGTCTAAAGCCACATGTCTTCAGACACCTGTCTCCGATTTCAGCGACGAAGCTGAAGCTGGAGACTAAGACAGCTATACGGGTATCTGTGGAAGCCCGGGATGTTGATGTCTGCTTCCAAAACACGGATCAGCATTAAATCAATAATTATGATCCCAATTTTGAATATAATAATTATATGCGTTGTACGGCGAATTTCCATGACCTTGGATGGGCCTTATGAATAAACTTGTTTGATTCCTTCAGTCAGGATGTCATGAACTTCAAATTATATTCGAGTAATTGTCTAGATTGTATGACTTGCGAAGGATCAACTTTAATCAAGTCAGAATTCAATTGTAATTCCAATCAATCCATGTATCTTACGCTTTCTTCTACATGAGCTTTGTCCCGATTGTAATTCAGAAATTAATCTAGAATCCGTGACCGAATCGGACAAGGACTCATAAAAGTTATCAAGAAATAGCTTGACAGACGAGATTAGCAAGTGAGATACCAACAAGTCAAAAGAAATGCAAAATAGGATAATACATAAAAACACGTAGGGGCCTATATGCGGTCCAGTATTTTAGCTTAACATAGCAGACTGAATACTTGGCAAGATGGTATTTGAAGTATTGGATTTGGGCTTACTTCACCTTGGTCGTGAGAGAAATATGGAGCCATTCCTGAGCAAACGTGTTACGCACATGTTTGCAAAGCGGACTAATGTATGCCCGCGTTAGTTCCAACAAGTCGCCATTCAATCCGCCCATTGGCTAGGTAGACACGTATTCTTGCAGCCATCATGGAGCACCCATTAGACCCACTTAAAGTTCACTTGCCCGTTTTTATCTACAACCGAGCATATTTGGTGTTTTATGGACTGGGTAGGATTACAGCCACGTTCTACACGACCCTGGACCATTTCACATTGAATTGACAAGGATAAGTGATCTACTAAACTTGTTTTAATGGCCGGCGTAAATTCGATCTTCAAGATGACGTGGCGGTGTCCTACTCAAATAAGCCAATATTTGAAGACGCTCTACAGCAAACCTAAGAGGACCAGATATTTCTAGACAATCTGGAATTCCATACAGTCAGGTCGCAACCCGGCCTCAGGTATCCATGGAAACCATCTGAAGCAGGGATCCCCTTAGCAACCGTCGGTTTTTAATAGAATCATATAATTTTCTCTTGAAAAAGACATAAGTGTGTCGTGTATACGTCATAGATTCAACTAGCCAGGATGTCCCTAACACTCCCAGGCCCGTTACGAATCCTTGCAGGATCTGATCCCCCTTGCGGGATCTGATCCTCCTTGCGGGATCTGATCCTCCTTGCGGGATCTGATCCTCCTTGCGGGATCCGATCCTCCTTGCGGGATCCGATCCCCCTTGCGGGATCCGATCCTCCTTGCAGGATCTGATCCTTGCGGGATCTGATCATCCTTGCGGGATCTGATCCTCCTTGCGGGATCTGATCCCCTTGCGGGATCTGATCCTCCTTGCGGAATCCGATCCCCCTTGCGGGATCTGATCCTCCTTGCGGGATCTGATCCCCCTTGCGGGATCTGATCCTCCTTGCGGGATCTGATCCTCCTTGCGGGATCTGATCCTCCTTGCGGGATCTGATCCCCCTTGCAGGATCTGATCCCCCTTGCAGGATCTGATCCTCCTTGCGGGATCTGATCCTCCTTGCGGGAACTGATCCCCCTTGCGGGATCTGATCCCCCTTGCGGGATCTGATCCTCCTTGCGGGATCTGATCCCCCTTGCGGGATCTGATCCCCCTTGCGGGATCTGATCCTCCTTGCGGGATCCGATCCTCCTTGCGGGATCTGATCCCCCTTGCGGGAACTGATCCTCCTTGCGGGATCTGATCCTCCTTGCGGGATCTGATCCTCCTTGCGGGATCTGATCCTCCTTACGGGATCTGATCCTCCTTGCGGAATCCGATCCTCCTTGCGGGATCCGATCCTCCTTGCGGGATCTGATCCTCCTTGCGGGATCTGATCCTCCTTGCGGGATCTGATCCCCCTTGCGGGATCCGATCCTCCTTGCGGGATCCGATCCTCCTTGCGGGATCCGATCCTCCTTGCGGGATCCGATCCCCCTTGCGGGATCTGATCCTCCTTGCGGGATCTGATCCCCCTTGCGGGATCTGATCCTCCTTGCGGGATCTGATCCCCCTTGCGGGATCTGATCCTCCTTGCGGGATCTGATCCTCCTTGCGGGATCTGATCCCCCTTGCGGGATCTGATCCTCCTTGCGGGATCCGATCCTCCTTGCGGGATCCGATCCTCCTTGCGGGATCTGATCCTCCTTGCGGGAACTGATCCTCCTTGCGGGATCTGATCTTCCCTGCGGGATCTGATCCTCCTTGCGGGAACCGATCCTCCTTGCGGGATCCGATCCCCCTTGCGGGATCTGATCCTCCTTGCGGGATCTGATCCCCCTTGCGGGATCTGATCCTCCTTGCGGGATCTGATCCCCCTTGCGGGATCTGATCCTCCTTGCGGGATCTGATCCTCCTTGCGGGATCTGATCCTCCTTGCGGGATCTGATCCCCCTTGCGGGATCTGATCCTCCTTGCGGGATCTGATCCTCCTTGCGGGATCTGATCCTCCTTGCGGGATCTGATCCCACTTGCGGGATCTGATCCTCCTTGCGGGATCTGATCCTCCTTGCGGGATCTGATCCTCCTTGCGGGATCTGATCCTCCTTGCGGTAACTGATCCTCCTTGCGGGAACTGATCCTCCTTGCGGGATCTGATCCTCCTTGCGGGATCCGATCCCTCTTGCAGGAACTGATCCTCCTTGCGGGATCTGATCCTCCTTGCGGGATCTAATCCTCCTTGCGGGATCTGATCCTCCTTGCGGGATCTGATCCTCCTTGCGGGATCTAATCCTCCTTGCGGGATCTGATCCTCCTTGCGGGATCTAATCCTCCTTGCGGGATCTAATCCTCCTTGCGGGATCTGATCCTCCTTGCGGGATCTGGGTTCTATTTCATTAGAGGCAGGAATATTCCTATCTGGGACTTAGGAAGAATTTCATTTCGAATTCCAGAAAACAAAACCTGAAGCATCATAGCATCAATGTTCCTATTTCATAAACCAATGTAGGCCATCTACTAGGAAGAATCCATTTCCATCTCTTGACTGAATTTGTGTCTTAATTGTCATAAGTTTAGACATTTTATTTAGCACATTGCTCTCTTAATTTAGGAACATTTTATTTAGGAAGATTCCTATACCCTTGTTATGAAATAGAGCCCTGATCCTCCTTGCGGGATCATGTGTAAACGCAGTGATAATGTGTCACCAGAAATCCGTGACATTATAACGAGTAAGAGAAATAATATCCGAAGCCTAAGCTGGAGCATAAGCCCTAACTCCGTAAAGGGTCGCAACGTGGGTTATTTATCCAATTTCGTTTGATTGAATCCCACGTATAAACCGAGAAACTTAACAAATATGATGACTTTCCCACAAACAATTAACCCTGTCCCTTGTCATGAAACGACATGCAGTGGTCACCTGAAAGGTTTCTTCGACTAGAAAGGGTGGATGGGGCTCAAGTGAATCACCGGCCGACCCAGAGCAGAGAGTAATAAGCTTATAGGGCAGCTAGTGATGTCGACAGTGTCGTGGAACACGTTCACAGGCAACTGTCCCCTTCCAAGAGCTATTCGTGCGTCAGGACCGATAGTATCTTGAGCTGGTCTGAAATCTCCATGTGATTTCTCCGAGCCGTTCACGCGCTATCAGGGCTGGAATCTCTTAACCACGCCCCAGCCCATTCACCGTTTGAAAGGATTTTTTTGCGGTGTACACGTCCACGCATTAACACGATTATTTTCATTATTGGTTCCTATATTTATTACTTTCCTGGTCATTTTTATTATCGGCGGTCATTTCTGGAGTTCACGTGTTGAGTGCAGCACAGGCACTTGAACCATCGGCTTGCTTTCATCTGAAGAGAAAAAGTTGCCGTCGGCGAATTCTTGAAAAAGGAAAAGAGAAATAATAAGAAACTGGATTGCTGCGTATACAACGATGGCGAGTAACTATCGAACTTAGCCTTCCTGAAATGTTTTGGTAAGATTTTCAGTTTGATGCACTTTCTGAGAGTACACTTGATTGAAACGACGAGACAGAAAATGGTCTAGCGACTAGCGTCACTTCTTTCAATGGGCAGTCGGTCTGATAGCTGGGGGGTTACCACTATTGGCTCATATATCCAATGATGACGGGGTGTGACAGCTAGAACATGTAATCGATTGGTTCGTGCTTTGACGGCACTTACATCGCCGTCAAAGAAATTCCATTCCATGCAGCAATCATGTAGAGACGTGACGTCTTACCATCAGCTTCTAAAGCTGCATGTCTGGGAAAAAAGATCAGGTAACCTTGATCCCAAGGTTGTCTTTGCGAATGTTCTTAGTTATGAAAGTGAAATCTTGTTTCGCATTAATTTGTCTCCTGAAGGCTGAATTCCCGACCATTTTCCTGATCTACTTTGCACATCTTCGTTAATTTGACTGATATCATTATCGTGACCTTCTTGATCCATTTTTCGCAATATCTATTAATTTTTGCGAAACCATCTACACATCGTTTGCCAATATCAAAAACAACGCAAATGTGTGTATTTGTTCAACCTTACTCTTCAAGCGTCGGTGTCGGTCTTGGAGTTTGCGCGACACGGGCAAGGAGTAGACGATGTCTTGATTGTCATGGCAACTGACCTCGCTCGTGTTTATCCAAGAAGTCGGAGGATCTTCCTTGATACCCAGTTGAATCAATAGAAAACAGATCGATAGTAGACCCTGCGTTAGCCTTGGTAGTGATCCCTTGGTAACCGTTTGCAGTGACCGTGGGAGGCAATCTACATGTCACTATCGCAGACAGCTAGCCTAAGACAACCGCAACACGAGATGATCAGCCAAGTGAGAAGATGCTTACCTACTTGCCATCACAGAATACTGCTCAGGAATAAGACAACCATTAACGAAGACGAGGTCATGGTCCACGACCAGTAACAACCAGCAAATAGGCCTACCAGAGCAAATTTGGCTGAAAAAATAGTTTGCTCAGCAACTCTTAAGTTCCAGGCACAGCTTTTACACATCACTCTTAATGCTGGATGGTAACTTATTTGCTAAGCAACACCTTTCTAAGGGTATCAGTCACAGCTAGTGTACATTAAGAGTAATGTTGCAAGGTAACCTTATAGTGCTAGGCATTCATTTCCAGCGTACCAGCATTAACGCATACTGCTCAATGTTCATTGGTAATTTGATGTGCTAGACAACCCTCTTTAAAGGTAGACATATCGGTCGCAACAATTACACATCACGGGCAATATTGGCTGGTAACCTAGTTTCAAAAGCAATAACCTTCAAAGGTAAGGCCGTGTCCGAAACTGACGTCTAGAGCTAGGTCTAAGTCTTCCCCCTATTGGAAATACACGGAGATGCGAAGACAATAGCCCTAGCCGTAGATCTGGAAGCTCATTTCGGACACGGCCTATGAGCACATCCTTAGCTGCTAATGACACTTTCCATCTTTTTAGTCAATGAAGGTGTATACCCTAGGACGAATTCATCACAGTTTCGCGTAATTGTGTTCCTTGACAAGATGAGATATTCGCTTGTATCAAATTTGACACAAACATTTTACTATCAGTCAAACGAAATACATTAGGGTGAATAATAATTAATTTTCTGCACATTTTACTACATTAATATATATGTATGACATTATTACTTTTTGATGTATGATTGAATGTTTCAGCACAAGACAATGCATGCTTATGGTTTTGCATTATTGTGGTGTTCAACGGAAATCAAATGGAACCTTTTCGGTCTTTTTTTTTCGTCTTCATTTTAGCGGATCATTTTTGTGGCATTTTTTTACAAGAACTTCCAATGAAATATACACGCTTGATTTACAGCCTTTTCATTCAATTTGAATGCGGTCTCCCTTAGATAGCGGCATGTTCATTGGATATCGTAGTTACCATAGCAACGGAAATGGTTATCGATAACGATGATAATGGTAAGATACCCTAGGGGAGGTTAAAAGTATTTCAGAATAAGATGTAATCTCCTAAGACATTTGGTCAATGAACATAGTCTTGAAATCCTACCTTTTTCCCAGAGGAGAATTTTCTAGCAGCTATGTTATTTCCCGGCCTCTCTTCAAACACGCCGCAATGCAACCCTACCTTAAAAGGCTTTTACGTCTAGGTGATGAAACGTTGTTTTATGACGATGTGTCCAGCCAAAGTACCGCCAATGTCCCTGGTTTGAAAATAAGCCCCGTACCATCAGGCCTGAACACTATATCATTCACATTGCATAGTGCTGAGGAATGGTTAGGCAAGAAGAAATACTATATAAACTGCACTCATTACAATGTGACTGAGTAGGTATATAGTGGTGTGGTTCTACTTCACAACACACTAACGCCCTACGTAGATACACATTGGTGGGAATGATGGGGATTGTGAGAATGGTGGAGGATGGGAAGGATGGGGAGGATGGGGGATGAGGAGGATGGGGAGGATGAGGAGGATGAGGAGGATGAGGAGGATGAGGAGAAAGGGGAGGATGAGGAGGATGAGGAGGATGAGGAGGATGAGGAGGATGAGGAGGATGAGGAAGAGGAGGAGGATGAGGAGGATGGGGAGGATGAGTATGGGGAGAATGAGGAGGATGAGGAGGATGAGGAAGATGTGAAGGATAGGGAGGATGGGGAGGATGGGGAGGGTGGGGAGGATGGGGAGGGTGGGGAGGATGGGGAGGATGGAGAGGACAGGGGAGGATGTGGAAGATGGGAAGGATGAGGAGGATGACGAGGATGGGGAGGATGAGAAGGATGGGGAGGATGAGGGGGATGGGGAGGATAAGTAGGATGGGAAGGATGAGAAGGATGGGGAGGATAAGTAGGATGAGGATTGGGAGAATGGGGAGGATGAGGAGGATGGGGAGGATGGGGAGGATAGGGAAGATGGGGAGGATAAGTAGGATGGGGATGATTGGGAGGATGGGGAGGATGGGGAGGATGGGGAGGATGGGGAGGATGGGGAGGATTGGGAGAATGGGGAGGATGGGGAAGATGGGGAGGATGAGGAGGATGGGAGAATGAGGAGGGAGAATGGGGAGGATGGGGAAGATGGGGAGGATGAGGAGGATGGGGAGGATGAGGAGGATGGGGAAGATGGGGAGGATGAGGAGGATGAGGAGGATGCGGAGGATGCGGAGGATGGGGAGGATGGGGGATGAGGAGGATTGGGAGGATGGGGAGGATTGGGGAATGAGGAGGATGGAGAAGACGAGCAGGATGTGGAGGGTGGGGAGGATGGCAAGGATAAGGAGGATGAGGACAATGCTGATGACAAAACGCAAACCATTCAAGTCTTCACACTGATTACTAATGCCACTCTTCGTTTCATTTCATCACTGAATTCTATTGCAATAAAACATCAGTCTGTCCTTATACCTTCAAGTCGAATACGAAGCGTACATCAACGATACAGCTTCAGTCTTACATAGAAACGTGCTAGCCAAGCTCATTATATTCTCCTTAAGAAGCTTCCGTCGTTCCTTCCTACCGTTGACGAGCTGCTGCTACAAAAACACAATCTTGACCCAAAGTCACGTTATTGAACCTAACGGCTCATGCGGGTTCAACCCAAGGCTAAGTAATTCTGGACACAAAAGCTTTTGCACACAGGGAAGTGCGAGATTTTTTTTACGTCGAGCAGGGCAAATCCTCATTGTGTTTTATTTTACCTGCAGTCTAAAACCATCCTGTCTGGATGATGGAGACAATGCAAAACCCTTGCACAGCCAGGTGCTAAATTCGGTGAAAAAGAAATCGAGTCGGAACGAACAGCAGCTTGCTTATTTAGCCTAGGCAAGACCACAGTGGTTTATTTCTTTAGGCATTGGACATCTTTATCCCGGGGCAATATTTATACACACTGGCGTTTTTTTAACGAATGGAAATTCATGGTGATATACAAAAATGTTGCAAACTGCTAACTGAATAAAATTCAGAATAAAACGCAAATCATAAAATTTAGTGGGCCTGACGTTTCGATCCTAGCAGGACCTTTCTCAAAGGCAGAGAAAGCTGCCTTTGAGAAAGGTCCTGCTAGGATCGAAACGTCAGACCCACTTAATTTTAGGAAATTCATGGTGCTAGATTTGTAATGGTCCAATTTGTCTCTTTGGTTTTAGAGAGTGATTAATGAATTCTTAATGTCTGTATACTTCGGATAAAACGTTGGGGAAAGGCATCAGGAACGAATTAATTCAATGCTTTGAAAGAATTTGTCACGAATTTAATCAACATTCAAATATTGGTTCGGTTCAGAAATACTTTTAATATTTGAAATCAAGATGTCCCTCGCTGTATATAACAATCCGTGTAGAGTCTGTCATCTGCATCCTACTGTTGCAATATATGATGCCAGACTAACAATAGTAATTTTAGTGGTTCTGTATAAAGGATAATGTTGATAATGTTGATAACTTGTGCTTCATTCGATTTGATGGCAAAATTATCTGGTAAATTGTTTACCATTTACACATTAACTTGATAAAGAAAATAAATAGAAATTTTCGGATTTGACCGGAGTTTCCTGTCAACTCGTTCCTATAGCAATTCTTTCATAACGAAACAGTAATATCCAATAGCCAGTCTGCCTACTGACTAAAATGACCAAAATGCGAATAATCCAAATTAGGTGGGACTGACGTTAGAACAAGGTTAGAATTGGGTCTGATCATAATTATTAGGAAAACTGAAAAAAATAATGAGGGGACAATCGCAAGGTAACATTTTCAAATAGACACCGATCAATTTAGAACAAGATCAGGAATTTCTTCGTAAATAAATTCTTCCGCTATGGAAGCCGAATTTACACGCTCAGCAACTGTGCAGAGAGCTCAGTACAATTCTAAATAATATAGAATAACCTTCCGGTATCAGCAGACGTTTAGAGGTGAAAAATAAACTAAACACAGGTTTGGTATTTCAAACCTATTAATGGGTGTTACAGGACAGATATAGCCAGATGCTCCCCGCAGGGAACAAAGGGGAAGTGATTTTTTTCCGACACCACCGTCATTTTAAAAGTCAAAGATAAATTTGGAAAAGTTGATTTTAATTGACATTTTCCCAGCTTTAATTTTGACTCTTTTCGTCGTATCGGCAACTTGTCACAATGGAATACCCAAATGATAGGGTGATATTTTGGTTGAAGACACTTGTCAGGTTGTGCACTTTACTGGAATTTAAATAGAATCTTCATCGGCATAGTGACGTTAATGTTCAGATATGGTGACGTTAATGTACTTTTTGTCTATGACGTGACGCTACACCCGTGAGTTCCTTGAGGCAAATTTCATTGAGTCACTTAAGCATTCAAATCTGCTTAGCATGAAAAGTCTCCCTTGTGTATTAAATAGGATTACAAAGCACATTGTGCTGCAATAGCAATCGGTTTTTACTTGTATTCCACTCTTTGCTTAACATAAAAAAATAGTTTTGGTCGGAAAACTGATCCTATGAATCGTTGTGCTTAAGCGAATTGTTCCCAGTCTTCTAGAGACAAATGTGATCTGACCCGCGCTTGATCCGACCATGATCCGACCCCGATCTCAGTCAAGACCTATTTGATTATCATAGATCGGAGGTCACAGGTCTCAGTCCTGATTGCCGTGAGGTCACAGGTCTCAGTCCTGTATGCCGTAAGGTCACAGGTCTCAGGCCTGTATGCCGTGAGGTCACATGTCTCAGTCCTGTATGCTGTGAGGTCACAGGTCTCAGTCCTGTATGCCGTGAGGTCACAGCTAGGTCTCAGTCCTGTATGCCGTGATGTCACAGGTCTCAGTCCTGTATGCCTTGATGTCACAGGTCTCAGTCCTGTATGCCGTGAGGTCACAGGTCTCAGTCCTGTATGCCGTGAGGTCACAGGTCTCAGGCCTGTATGCCGTGAGGTCACAGGTCTCAGTCCTGTATGCCGTGAGGTCAAAGGTCTCAGTCCTGTATGCCGTGAGGTCACAGGTCTCAGTCCTGTATGCCGTGAGGTCACAGGTCTCAGTCCTGTTTGCCGTGAGGTCACAGGTCTCAGTCCTGTATGCCGTGAGGCCACAGGTCTCAGTCCTGTTTGCCGTGAGGTCACAGGTCTCAGTCCTGTTTGCCGTGAGGTCACAGGTCTCAGTCCTGTTTGCCGTGAGGTCACAGGTCTCAGTCCTGTATGCCGTGAGGTCACAGCTAGGTCTCAGTCCTGTATGCCGTGAGGTCACAGGTCTCAGTCCTGTATGCCTTGATGTCACAGTTCTCAGTCCTGTTTGCCGTGAGGTCACAGCTAGGTCTCAGTCCTGTTTGCCGTGAGGTCACAGGTCTCAGTCCTGTATGCCGTGAGGTCACAGCTAGGTCTCAGTCCTGTATGCCGTGAGGTCACAGGTCTCAGTCCTGTATGCCTTGATGTCACAGGTCTCAGTCCTGTTTGCCGTGAGGTCACAGCTAGGTCTCAGTCCTGTATGCCGTGAGGTCACAGGTCTCAGTCCTGTTTGCCGTGAGGTCACAGCTAGGTCTCAGTCCTGTATGCCGTGAGGTCACAGGTCTCAGTCCGGTATGCCTTGATGTCACAGGTCTCAGTCCTGTTTGCCGTGAGGTCACAGGTCTCAGTCCTGTTTGCCGTGAGGTCACAGGTCTCAGTCCTGTTTGCCGTGAGGTCACAGGTCTCAGTCCTGTATGCCGTAAGGTCACAGGTCTCAGTCCTGTTTGCCGTGAGGTCACAGATCTCAGTCCTGTATGCCGTGAGGTCACAGTTCTCAGTCCTGTATGCCGCCCTTCCCCCATCACCTCCTGCATCTCGGCAAACGCCTTCTCGAGGATTAGTACAGACTGCGTGACGCGGCGTCATATCAACAACATCCAGGCTCCGAGAGGAAGACAAGACAATAAGGTGACCGACTTACCAAAGGTAATAAAGGAGACGACGGCACAAAGCTAAACCTCTTGACTTCATTAGAGCAAGTAGGCACATTCTACCGCCACACCTTAAAGCTATTGATTTGGCGTGTGCTTTCTATTGCCGCATTTCTTTAATATCACATCTGGGACCTCCGTCTTATTTATGGTTTTTGTTTTCATTGCAGATTTTCTTTGTCGTGACGGGATTTGATAGTGGAAGGACTCTCTCGCCAATAATGTGACTTGTCGTTTCACTCCGAGGCAAAATAGCAATAAAGAGGCAGAGTGAAATGTTGGTATTTCTCACGTAGGTTTTTGAGAAAAAGAGACTGATTGCTTTATATCGTTTTACAGATTTTATCTTTGAAATGGCATATGATGTTTTAACCAAGTCGACTGCTGAAGAAAATGTATTAATACATTTCACAAACCCAAAACGTAAACAAAGAGATGGTGAACATAATTGTTTGAATTATGCTAATTGCCATCGTCTTGCAAGGTCTTTTATCGAGAGGCGTGTCGGCCTTTCATTGCTGGCTTCAAACATGAGTACCCTGGTCCTTGTCGAGTGCATCTCCTCCCAACCCATCTCTTTACATCACATCGGCAAGGCCATAAGTCCAAACACTAGCCCCCTGGCACACGGCGTGCACGCTAATGCATCGGATCCATTTTGGTGGCGGGTACTGGCTGTTTTCCGGGGCGGACTAATGTAAACATTCCCCCGGGGCTTTTATAATTCTAATCCCTCCTTGTTCCACTTTGCTCTGGCCACGTCCCGTGGCAGATTGCATTTCTTAGCAACGAGCTCCGGGAAGAAAAAGAAGAAAAAACCCTTCCCAGAATAGTGGCGGGGAAACAAATAAAGTTGAGGACAACTAGTGGAGGGACTAATGAGACGATATCATGGAAGGTAGCTGGATTGTGGACCATCGTTACTAATCCAGTATAACAAGGGATACTTGAGACACGGGACTTATTGAATAGTAGGTCAGTCTTCCTGTAATTGTCAAGAATTTGTTTGCTTATTAGAGAGAGAGAGGAGAAATTATGACTGCAGGAGCTGAGACCTCGGCCTTTATGTTACGAACTTACTTCTTCGTTGAGTATACCGACGTACCGCAGGATAGAATGAATGAATATACAAGTAGCTGTCCATGGAGAATTGGTTGCTTCGCTTCAGGTGAGAATTGCTATGATCTGGCCATAGTTATATACCGGTACACAACTCCTTGGACGTATTCACCAGACCGGGAGGCATACCTTGAACCTGAAACCATTCAGAATTGCCTCCGAACAGAAAACAAGTTTGTCCACAAATTTATCCCAGTCAATATTACTCTCGGGGAATCTCATTTCAGTTTGAGCCAGACGATGTCCCACACCTTATGTGACGATGGGGGCTTCGTGCGAGGAGTTTGCTAAGGAATATTGACGATGAGTATTCTGTTGGCGATCACAGAGGGATCATGAAGTTCCGTGCTCCAGAGGAAGGGGTGAGGGGAGTAGAACAAGCCTTAGGGATGACTAGCCTTTCCTGACGAGTAACAACAATTACCCATCGTTGCATTGAAACAAAAGTCTTTCAGCCTTTCCCTATTTCAAACTATACCCCATCACTGCTATAGCCACTCTGCAATGCATTATTGGCCCGGCTGTTGACCAGCTAACATGACCTAGTTTCTTGGGACCCTTCTATCCTCATCATCCCCACTATCTGCTATGTGCCGGCCGGCAGACACTTTGCTAACCCCCGAGCGAAAAAAAAAGCTCACAACAGTTCCATCACTAGCCAAGGAGTTTAAGGGGATTGCGTTTCTCCGTAATCGTGATCGGTATAAATTATAGAAGATTCCTTGAATGTTGCCTTGATCTCCGTATTCACGGTCACGGTGTTTTCAGTAAACACACTTCACCCTGATACATCCCTCCGGATTGTTGTATTCCATGAACCGCTTGCCGCGTGCTAAGCCATCCTCATTGACTGGTCATTTGGACTGCTTCGTGACTGTCATCGTGTTATCCAGTTATCTGAAGTAAATTGACACCCGTCACGGGAGTGACAGTGCAATACAAACGTATCACATCACGTGCCAATCAGTTGGACTAATTGTCCTCACACTATCGGACAGATCTTAATTCAATAACGGGCCTTTCATGACAGGATAGGCCGATTCCGTTTTTGAATTTGAACAAATAAAACTTACAATAGGTATAATGATAAAGAAAACAGCATTGTTTTCAACATCAGTTCTGTACAGCGTTTTAGACGAGAAAAGGGCAGCTGTTGTCGATCTTTAGTAGCTCATGATATATACCCTACAGGTTACTTGATGTAGCAATTCAACGGAAAAATAGCTGTCATTAATACAAATAATTTTGAATAAGAAAAAAAATTTGTAGATTGGTTGTGGTGGTTTGTTTATTTGTTGGATGGTTGGTCGGTCAGCTAGCTGGCTGAGTGAGTGGTTATAGTTGGTTGGTTGGATGGATGGTCAGTTGATTGATTGGGTTGGCTGGCTGGTTGACAATGCAACGCGGCTGGGCTTCAATCACCATGGCAACCACTCAATTAAAAAGCACCCCTCCAACATACTCAGCCCTGCATGTCTAATGATTAATTATTTCAGTTACAGCGAAGGAAGCTAGTCCATCTCACCTAACCATCGGCTAATTTCACTTCAGCATCTTAATGTTGGTAGACCGTCAAACTTAGAAGAGCGTGTTAAAGCCCCTACACATCAATTGGAAATATAAAAAAACAGAAAGGTTCACAGATTTACATGAAACTTATATAGTTGTACAGTAAGTTGGTTATGGTAGAAACCTCGCACTGAAATATTTCTGCCTTTTTAGACAAGTTTAAAATAAATAGTTTACGTCTCACCCCTAGATCTAAACATTCAACGGATAAGCGGATTGAGCTGAAATTTTCACAGGTGTGCTATTTCATGCATATGTAATCAAACAACGTAATACTATGGATGCTATTCTTTGACATCGACCGATGTTGTGTTATCCCTTTAATATCAATTGGAAGACGTTAGCCATCATTCAGCACATTATTTCAACTGTAGTTTTCCCTCGATATCACACAAACAGTCCATTCTGAATTAATGTCCAAAGGGCTTCGAGCCTGCCCTAAACCAACCTGCTTGTGGGTCATGATTTCTAAAACGAATTCGGCAGAATTATGCAGAAGGATTGAGCTACATGTTGGGCAAGCAGCCATGTGGTATTGTGGGGTAATGCATACAGAACAGGAGCACAAATGACACGGTGAGAGGAAGAGAAGTAAAAGAATCAATACAGCGCCGACAATGCCTGGGAATTGCTCGAGAAATATCTACATCGGAACGGTGAACTTCTAGAAACGTGCTGAAACCCGCGTGAATTTTTCGTTGGAAGTGTCTGTTGACAAAAGAGACGAATCGATTGGAGTTGTGGATACAAGCTAGCCATATCAATCTAGTGATCTATTTCCTTAAAAGGCGCCAGCTTAACAAGGTAGCGTCTGTAAATAAAAAGCACAAAAAACCCACCTTTTACCAACCCAAAGGAAACAAGCTGTCTGTATCTTATCAAGTGAGTTCCATTACAAGATCTTGGAAGAATACAGATGAGCCCCTGCAAGATGTCAAGCCAAAAGGTGCTCCCTTAGATAGCTTCTGCTATTCGCAGAAATCTCGTCTGAACAGCGGTTCGGACCTGATTCTCGATTTGAGTCCGCCTCTTTGTTTTCTGAGCGCGACCTGTGGTCGATTTCACCAAACTCATCGTAACTGAAGATCAATCGCAAGACGATGAGCGATGCACAGAAACCATACGGTGTATCTCAACTTACGATGTGTTATCCATCTTGAGTTGAGTTACGATGCATCACAAGGCTTTGTGAAATGCACCCAGGAGACTTTAAACCTTTTCTGCGAGATGAGATGAAATGGAACTGACGAAGCAGAAAGGTTTTGGCTGGACCGACTTTTGGCTGCACGTCAAAGAGCTAAAGTCGCCACTAGCCCCGGCATCCTGTTGTATTAAGGTCGTCCAAATGTGGGTTGCCCGTGGGCTAGGTGGGCGTGGCCAGGGCGTGGTTGATGCTTTGTCGGTCGACGCACTCGTCTTGTCGCGCCCTGAACCATGAACGGTGAAGCCACCACTTTCCGCAGAGTTTGTCCCGCGGCGATAAGGATGTGTGCAGTGTTCGGTCGCGTCGATATGACACAGTTAAACTCACTAGGCGGAAGGGAGCGACTTCGGGTGTAAGCGGCCAATAAAAGCACCTTTAGGAAGCTACTCGGTGTTTTCACGCCTTCGTCTGTGGAGCTGGAAAGTAGTCTTGTGTTGTTTTGTGAGAGACAAGACTATGCAGTCCCATAATAGCCACACTTGAAAAGGTTTTGTCTCAGCAGAAAAAGATCGGCCGGCATTAAAGCTGATCGAATAGCTTACCTTCCTATATTCGACTTCCGTCCGGTCAAACAATTTCCTTCTCTGAAATAACCTGCAATCGTGAAATACAAACGAATATAAAATGATTAGGCACACGATTGTACTGTAGCCTTCTTATTCGGTCATTTACAAGTTTTTTTAATCAACATCTTGGTTTGTTTTAGGAGACAATTTTTTCCAGACAGGAAACGACGCGTTAAGCTTCTCACACGTCCGGGAGTAGTTCTAACGAGCAATCATATCCCCTGCGCACGCTCCTTCAATCGCAGTGATTTGATCAAATTCATCAAAATGCCACACAATTGGACAGGCGATTTCCGGCCAACTCCACTCAGTCCAACCCCTCCAAGGTGTGAGTGTCCGGTGTGTCATGGGTCTATCGTTCATATGAGCGGCTTGCATCTTGTTCAGAATTAGTCTCGTAGTGCCGTGCGTTAAAGGGCCATTAACAACATTGGGAAGATCGGAAAACATCGATGTCCTCAGATTTCCTTTTAATTTACACAGTCTGTAGATGGTTGTGATGTAATCCTCATGTTGAAATCTCACGGTCTGGGATGCTGTACTTATCGAGAAATCTTCACTCAAACATCGACAAATAGTTTTTTTTAATCGCGAGTTGGCCTAATAAACTATTTCTTACACTACAGAACAGTGCGAAAACCGACACGGTGTTTTTTTTTCTTTTTCTACTTTCTCAGTATAATTATTTTCAGCAAAAACCTTCGCAGGATTTATTTTATGGAATGTTTAATGGTTTAACACACCAACCGTTGCAATATTTTGACTTTTACCGATGTTGTATAGGGCCTTTAACCAACGTGCGCCTGTATTTAGCTAGTATGCTGCATTGCCATAACCTATACATTTGAGTATACATTTGAGTATACATTTGATTTCAGAAAGCTTCACGCACAATAAGCGAATATACGAGGAGTACGTGCCAATTAGCCTATGCAAGGTTGAATTGTTTTCTTGTAGACATATATTTAAACATAAACAACTCATAAAAACATTTCTGGCAAAATTTAAGACTTCTTAAAAACCGTTTTACTGAGTTGTCCTTTAACAGACAGCAATCAAGTCAAGACGTGACGTCACGAGTGGTCTAGTATCTGGCATTCTTCACAAGTGATCTGAATACGGGATTCCCCTCTCAGGTGCACCACGAATGAAAACAAAAGGTCCGATGTTTGGAAATTAACTGAAGCTTTCTCTGAAGCAGAAACTGGCATCGCAGGGCTGGTATAACGAGTCACTCCCTTACGTCCTGGTGTAAAGAAGTGGAATTTCGTGCTCCTTCGCTTCGCTCATACGCACGAAAAACAGTTTCACTTTGTTGAATGACTCAAGAGGACACAAATTGTATTCAAGATTTTATTATAGCATGGGACAGGGCCGTATCTGGCCTCATTTCCTTGAGACTGCTATGCTCGTCATGGATCTTCGAAGAGTCCGCAGGTGCTTCGAATTTTCGGTCGAAACATGCTTGAAACTTCTGGAAGAGAAGCTCCGAACTTAAGGTCTCCGTAGACCCTTCTTGACTCTCCATTTCCATTTTTTTTTTTAGAGCTGAACGTAATTTATGGCGTTACCCGGCAGCAGAAAGGACGTGAAGTGAGCACGCCTTGTATGCACTCGTTCTTATACTAGCACGCCTAATTGGATAACAATGCAAAGGAATGTAGTGTGGCCAATAGCGCTCTTATTGGAATGCGACTCTTTGGACCGTGTAGCCACACCTATTCTCTTTTGTCATCGAACTCAACGAAACCAAATTTTCTTCAAGTTCAGTTCAAAAGAACATTTCACTCTCCACTCCATCGAAATGTGTGCCGTGATTGAGAACATACCTTTGTTACTGACTGTAGGGTAGATGTTTAAAGGTATTAGATCCGAACTGCGCCCTCATCGGTAAGAGTGAGGTAGCTGATTGCGCTGCTTAAAAGCATTATTTCATCACCTTCATGCCAGACACCGGCAATACACAATGGCCAATTATTACAGTCTCACTTTAATCAATGGAAAATTCCCAGAAAACCTTTTTTCTATGCATTCTTTCATAATGTAGCCGCGGCCATTGAAGCTATCCTTCTAAGTAAACTTGTTTGTCTCAGATGTGAGCATATTTTTTCTCCCTTTGCTTTGCCCATAGAACAAGGAAATGCTTCACCCTCCTCTTCAACTCTTGTTGATACAATTGATACAATGGTTTTGTATAGCAAGGGCAAACCATCGCCAAGCGATACTGTTAAAATATAAACGTGCCTGGACGTATCCTCCCCATCTTATCCCGAGTCGGTGGCCAAGTCAACACACTTTCTGAGGTGATCGATCGTCCACGGCTGTTTGGTGTGTATCCACATAGTCAGAGTGCGTTCGTGCGGTGTAACCCGAACCGGCGGTTTGTGGCCGTGGGCCGATGCAGCCAGATTGTGTTCGTGTAATAGTACTCGACGGCTGTTTCATGATCGCCAATCCCAGCGGATTCTGTGTCTCGGTTTCGGTTACGTACACATTGGTACTAAACGTCCATCCGTGAACACACGATCGTAGCGACCGCAAGATGTAGCCCAATAGCATTATACCACGATGTACAATCCAATGTCATCCGAAAGTCCATTTGACGATATCTTTATGGCCATAAGGACGCAATATTGCCTGTTTTCCCCACACTTGCCCATTTTACAAAAGGTAGTGTACGACAATGATGGTGAGGGCGCCCTGGCATTGAATATTTCCAATTATGTAGCAAAGAAAACACAGGATAAATATATAGAAATCTGATTGATTTCAGAATTGAAACGACGCAACTAACAGCTTGGGATTTAATTTATAATTAACCTTTCTCCTATTTCAACGATTAAATAGGTTTGTCACCCTGTCAAGTTTTTTTTTACGTTTTACTTTTCCGGATATTGCTGTTCAATCATGACTGAAACATTCGTGTATATTGTTGTAATAACAATTAATTTATGAAGCTTAATATCTACAACAAATCATTATAAGCCATATGAACCGACTTCCAACATGCTTAAACATGTGAACAGGTGCGTTAAACTTCGCTCCAATCTCCCCTATCCCTGATTACGTCCAAAAGGGAAGCCTTTTCTAGTTTCAGTGGTACCCTAAAAGGATGCGTGGATCATTGTGCGCATGCTCCAAAGTGAGTGCGCATGCTCGATAGTCTGGAGTAAAAATAACAATAGACTTCGCTGCGTACGGCTTTGCTTAGTGACGTGTCATATCAATGAGAACCAAACGAAAACGTACCACAACTCTACCGTCCCTATGGTTGACCTTTAACCCTCAAAGAGCTGGGTTATTTTGACCATCTCATAGCCGGGGTGGATTCAGCCCCCTCCCCTCAGATCTCGGTCGTTCAATGATGGATTCAAATGATATTTAGCAGGGCAATAGAGAATTACATAATACACATTGCCTTTGAGAAAGGTCCTGCTAGGATCGAAACGTTAGGCCCACTAAATTTTAGATTTGTATAATTATTACAGCTCGTTAATTAGTCATGATTCAATTTTTGGGGATATTGTCATCTTTTCAGTGTTTCTTAATGAATTTCCCATATCAAATACTATGTTTGCAGTGTTTGGTTGAATTTTACAATGATAATGAAACACGAGGAACCAACAATCGCATACAGCAATTTTTATGAGCTAATTATGCAAAAGAATCCCTTAAAAAATACATCATGCACTATGGGTGCCAAGCTTTTATGTAGTGTAAGTCAATGGAAACATTTCCATCAAACTAATACCATGGCCCTTAAAGATTTTCACTGTCTGAGAACGGCACCTCTTGTTTTGATAAAATTGGTGTCAACATGTGCCTAATAGTAATAAGCTGGGCAAAAAATCATGAATCATCAGCACACAGAAACTAATCACTGAGACGCAGTGAACAAATACACGAGGGCGGAATATTTGAGGTTAACTCGTAATCAAAATGGTATATTGGCTATTAATCCTTATTAGGCAATTTACAATGGCATTAACCAATGTAGTCCTGATTTAAGACGCACAAGGTTGAAAAGGCCGTGCTTTGCTAGGTTTCGCCTGCAAGAGGGCGCTCTCCTCTAAAGTAGACACCGAATTATTAGGGGAAAACCCGATATCTATTCTAAAGAAAACATTTTGAGAGCGCCCTCTAGCAGTTCTTTGCTGAGTAGCTGCATGGGGGCTGAACACTAAATGGACCAAAATGGCCACTCCGCGCCGATCGACATAAAGTGCGTACTCTGAATTTTCTTAAGAGTGAGTCACATAGAATATGTGGTCCCCTCATAGGAAGCACACGCATACAAGTATTGGGAGGGGTTCTATTAGGCGCGTTCGATTAGCTAGCTTGATATGGTTCAATGCGGTCAAACCAGGGTAGCTCTGACGTCATCCCCCCTAACATGACCAACGTGAACGCAGGGTCACATCAGGAGTAAGCCGTGTTTACTTGGTCACGCTAATCGAACGCCAATATTGTCGAGTGGAATAACTCCGATAGATTACACCAGGAAAATGTTTCTCAAACGAAATCTCACCTTCGATTTAACAAAACATCTTTAAGATTACAAATGCTTAGAGGTTGGCAAAACAATCACAGGAAGAAAAATAGCCGAAGACTTCAATTATTCTCTGGACCAGGAAATAATTACAGAGAATAATTATTACAAGACTTTTGGGTACTACATTTGATCCATGTTTATTGAACGTCAATTTCAGACTTTCCACAATCACCAATCATTTTTAGGACGTTTTCGTCGACTCCAAGTTCGAATCATTAGTTATCGTGACTCGGTCCAAGTCGGTGTCACGACTCATACAAAACTAGACATAACATTAATGTGAAGACACATTTGTTTGCATACGGACCAATGCAACCTGGTGCAGTATGCTTAGCCCATATACTGCCAGATATTTTAGTTATAGCGCCATCTAGCGGTATCATTCAGTATTCCATCAGTGACAGTCGTTCTATTATCTGATTGATGGATTGTTACTTAATGCACCTTATCAGCTGGGATATTTGTATAGATTTCCAATCCTCAAAAGACAACATTTTATAATTATGAATCAATATCATCTGTGTACACTAACTACGATGGCTAGTTACTTGGTATATCCCATCATGATTTCGGCTCTACTCAGAGGTTAACGCCCACGCAAGAGATATTCCCACGTGATGTCTCTGCAAACAACCCGTGACTTGCTTCTTCCAGCACAAGCATCCTTACATGCAATCTTAATTTCTTTTAGGAAAAAAACTCCAAACTAATTACTAATTACATATCTTTGTCCAGATTTCTTCATCGAATAACACACTTAGACGTTAATGTCGCTCTTGTTCTAAAATATTATTTGGCAAATAATAATTTTCCGAATGCCGTGTGTTACGAAATGGACCGAACCTAAGGGCAGTGTCGGAGTGCTAGAGTACATGTATCGGGCCGAGACTTGGTTTTGTTTTCAATTCACGTTTTGATCGACAAATCGACCACACCGAGGAATTCGACGATGTTTTTCTCAGCGTCTACTTCTTAATTTGATTCTCTCTAGCCGTGGGTGAATAGATCCTGAGAGTGAACTCATGACTATACGAAAATTAAAAGGAGCAGGAAGAGGGGGAAGAGGAGGAAGGGGAGGAAGAGGAGGAAGGGGAGGAAGGGGAGGAAGAGGAGGAAGAGGAGGAAGAGGAGGAAGAGGGGGAAGAGGAGGAAGAGGAGGAAGAGGAGGAAGAGGAGGAAGAGGAGGAAGAGGAGGAAGAGGAGGAAGAGGAGAAAGAGGAGGAAAAGGAGGAAGAGGAGGAAGAGGAGGAAGAGAAGGAAGAGGGGGAGGAGGAGGAAGAGGAGGAAGAGGAGGAAGAAGAGGAAGGAGAAGAGGAAGAGGAGGAAGAGGATGAAGCGGATGTAGAGGAAGAAGAGGAGGAGTTGAGGAAGAGCAGGAAAAGGAGGAAGAGGAGGAACAGTGGGAAAGAAGGAAGTGGATGAAGATGAGGAAGAGGAAAAGGAAGAGGAAAAAGAAGAAAAAGGATGAAGATGAGGAAGAGGAAAAGGAAGATGAAAAGGAAGAGGAAAAGGATGAAGATGAGGAAGAGGAAAAGGAAGATGAAAAGGAAGAGGAAAAGGAAGAGGAAAAAGAAGATGGGGAAGAAAAAGAAGGAAAAGGAGAAGGAGGAATATCCATCCAATGTTACCCAACCCTGCCTGTAGGCGTGTCACAAAACCCAATTCTAGGCCTCAATCCATCTTATTTGCTCGGAGGACAAGAGTCCTTCCACGATGTAGACCAGATAGGCATTTGACGGCTAGTCTTGCCCCGGCCATAACAAGAAGGAAGGTAACTCGCTGTGTGTTTGACCTAGTTTTCTTAATCGCAATGCCAGCCTTCCAGTTTGCCTTTGCATAGCGTCTTGTGGGGAAGGTGGTTGCAGTCAAATTCAGTCGGTCATGTATAAATTGAAACCAGATACCACTAGTGCCAAGCTTCCCTTTAACTCCATGTCGAAATAATACCTTGACGAACGTGCCAGGCGATCACGGGCATTTTCCTGTCTGTAGGTGAATACCAGTTACAGCTTTTATTGTGATTCTGATTTTCAGAAGTTTTGAAAGTAAATTTTGCACATATCTAACATCATTAATTTGAGAAAGGTCCTGCAAAGATCGAAACGTAAGAGCCTCCTAATTTTTGACATTCGCTTTTTGGTCTTTTTTTCAGCTTGCAACATTAATGTTTGCATATTACTGTTATTATCAACTATATGCTACGTCAATAACTCGCTAAATAATTCATTGGCAGTTAAAACAAATAACAATTCGCCATGATAACACGTGAAGTACTGAACAAACCTGAAGAGGAATAGAAATAGGAATAGAACAAGTAAACCACTCCCGCAACAAGATGATCGGAGGATCAATGGACAGGTTTGGCCCTAAGCACCATGGCAAGTAAACAGGAAGGAGTTAGGATTCAAATTGCTAAAACGTGGGCATGGGAACCTTGGCCGTGTATGCCGTCGTGTATAATGAAGCTTGATTTTATCCTGAGTGATGGAGACGAATAACAAGAAGTAGGGGTGACTGTCTGCTTAAAAGCGAGACCTGAACTGCTGAATTTGAAACTTGTTTCCATCTCGTTGCATCTGATTTAGCCGAGCATACAGCAGAGGAGTCGGTATGACATTCAACCTTAACCTTGGTGCTATAACTTCACACATCATCAGCACATTAAAGATTCATCACCCGGTATTATTATGTGTTAGGATAGGCAGAAATAATTGATAGAGTTATGACGCTGTGCACTTGGAAACTCAAAGCTTATCTTAAAATCTTGAATTTTGTGAGGACTGGAAATACTGTCTTGGACAATCCTCAGTCTTCAGGGAGACTAGTAATCTCGGATACAGATCCGTCTACATATCCATAAGGCCTTAAGTATTCATTGAAGCTACTGATTTTCCTTTGACTAGGAGTCCGGGTTCGTGGGATGGAATTTCGAATCGAGCTTCCATGAACATCAGATGCATCTAGATGACTTTGGTGAGGCTACGTCGGAAATTACAACGGGAAGTGGAATTTAATATATGGATGGCAAAGAAACCAGGTGGAATGTGTAAGCCAGAAGTAATTACGTGTATGACGAAGGTGAGCATGGTGGGACCATGATGTGGAAGGTTTGCCTTGATCATTGTAGTTATCGGTTTTTCTCAGAGCATTATAGTCATTCTTGAAAGAGAAGACTTTGTCACCGAAAAGTTTCCACAATGAAAATGAGTTACTGCTGTAGTAGTGATATTGTATATTATTTCTTTGGAAAACGATGTACTGTATACATTATAATTAACTGTGGCTTCGGCAATTCAACCAGTGAGATTGTAGCTGTGTGTGAATAATGCCATGATTATACTGTACATGCAAGTGGAATACTGCCCTACCCATGCGTTCAGTCACTCAATCCAGTAAAGCAAAGATAGACCGCTATCAGGGCGTGTCGAGAGGACAAATGGAGGAAACCTTGGAAGGAATGGGTCGGGATGAGGTCACTCACGTTTTGGTGAGGTGATAGTTAGTAAAGGACAAGATATAATGAGGTGATATGTCTATTCCTGGTAACAAGGAGAGGTATACGTGTGTCAATTCAAATTGAGTTAAGTTGACAATACAAAGGAATCGGCAGTCCAATTAAAAGCCATCAACTATTGATTCGGGTGTACGATTTGCAAAACCGCGGATTCTGGTTACATCCCCGCAGTCCGTTGCCATGGAAGCAGATCACGGGCAAACCGGTTCGTGCGGTTTTAGCAGACGGGGGATCTCGCATCGTCATGGTAACCGGCATCGCACACGGAGGGCTCCATTCGAAGAAAATGAAAGCTGATGCAGCTAGCTATAGGAGAGTATGACTGCGTATTACGTGAGTGAAATAACCTGAGTTCTCGGTAGAGAAGTAAAGTCGCAGAAATGGACATTGAGGTGCTTAGACTTTCTTTACTTTTGGCGACTGATTGGATGTCGGGTTGCTGTCACAAAACCTTATGATTTATCGTTACATGCTTACGACGTATATAACACATCACCGATACGATCGGGTGCATGCCACTGTCGTCCATCGTCCATGTGAACGTAAAATAGCACGAGTTGAGACAGTTGTAAATTTGAAATAGACTGGTAGACTAAATCTTGCGAACAAATGGAAACCTCAACATTATTCAGAGGCCGTGACGTTACGATACTAGCAGGTGTAGAAATCTATATTGCCCTGCATAGGTAAATAAAAAAAATTCAAAATAATGATGACCAAACGGCACAAACTGGATTGATACTGAAACATAATAATTAATAATACTAGTATACATAGGCCTAGCTGGTTTGTGATTATACGACGACAAACCTAATCAAGACTTTGTAAGAGTGTCTGGCTCTTTTCAGAGCCACACTCCACCTCATAAGAGATGATGTACATGGTGTCAATGCAAACCTTCCACTTTGTAAGAGTTACCAGCTCTTTTCAGAGCCACACTCCATCTCACAAGAGATGTACATGATGTCACCGCAAACCTTCCACTTTGTGAGAGTTACTGGCTCTTTTCAGAGCCACACTCCATCTCACAAGAGATGGTGTACATGGTGTCACCGCAAACCTTCCACTTTGTAAGAGTTACCAGCTCTTTTCAGAGCCACACTCCATCTCACAAGAGATGATATACATGGTGTCACCGCAAACCGTCCACTTTGTAAGAGTAACTGGTTCTTTTCAGAGCCACACTCGATCTCACAAGAGATAATGTACATGGTTTCACTGCAAACCTTCCACTTTGTAAGAGTTACAGGCTCTTTTCAGAGCCACACTCCATCTCACAAGAGATGATGTACATGGTGTCACTGCAAACCTTCCACTTTAAGATCACACAAGGGCCCAAGCTACGCATGTGCATACTACTAAGTAAATAAACTCCGAGGAATTAATAACCGGGGAAGCTAAACCCATCTTCACAACTTCTTCAGATGCCCTCAACAGGGTGGCTCATTTCAACGGCATTCGCATTAACACAGACTGTGACGAGCTCAAGTACTGTTTCAGTAATGTCAGAAATTAAACCAAAAAATGTTATTCAATTGCCGAATATTCAATAAACAACCGTCAGCGAAGAGGCTGTGTACTCTTGCATAAAGCGGTCACCGGGATCTGGGCCAAAGGGAATCGTTTAAATCCATTTGAAGCGCGAAGCAAATTGGTTAAAAGATGTTCTCACACCACGAAGAGGGCCAGCAACCACCTCCATCAGACGCGAGTGTAAATCTTTAATTAATTGCCGACGACAAATACCAAGAAAAGCCGACAGGAAATGCAGCACGAACATCCCCCCCAGGGGGATTGTCCTGGATTCTAATTGAGGCCTATAGGCTGCTGTGATGAATGTGACGTGGAGAGTGTCTTGGCATGCAGGGCGTAGCGCTACGCTTTAATAACACAGTGAGGAGGGAGGAGGTGTTATGCCTGCCTATAGCCGCGTTTGTTTTCGCTCCCAAGGAAATTGAATTCAGAACACGTCCTGGATAGAACCCTGCTATACCTGGACTGCCCCATCCACCCCCTCATGAACACACACACACACACACTTCACATCCTTTCCTTTCAACTTCTTTCACATAACCAAACCGTCTCCAAGGTCCTAACGCCCATTGGAATGATTTCCTTCGAGGAAAGGGGGTTAATAATTATCCACAACGAAGTACCCCCCATTTACAAATCGGTATTTGCCAGGAGACGTGGTCGGTATATAATAGAGCCGACTGCAAAGTAATCCATGGAGGTTACACAACCACGGCCTTTTTTCTCCTTTAATCGAAATTCCATTCCATCCCTTCACTGCCCTGGTTGGAGCGTTTCCTCCCAGAGACCATGTTTATTTCCCACCCTCGGGATTTCCCCTCTATTTGAGAAGCCTGGGTGCGGATGCCTGGGTGGTTTTTTCTTCTTTGTGACGTTGGAGTTTATTCGCAGGGTGCGTTTTGCCACTGTCTTGATAACAAACATCGTCTTCGATTAGTTTTGGCAATCGACCCTGACCACGCTATGGCCACGGTCCTTATTGGCACTGCAGTCTTAAAGGCGAGTATCGTCTCCAGTCCGGGATCTTATTGGGACAAAATCCTAACATGCGCATGCGCTAACGCTTCGATTATATTCACTGCGCATGCGCAATGATGATATTTTCCTACGCTGTTGAGGGCGCCATGGCATCAATGGCACTTATCAAGGCGTTCCAAATTCCAAATCATTTAGGTGCGTCTCGACTTCTGATATTAGTCCCTTTTAGCGAAATACTTGAAGGATTAACACCAATTCCCAACCCTCTGCCCTTCCCTTTGATCCCACCCTATCAGCTAACTTCTTCGTCCTTTGTCATCTGTGTCCCTATTGCTCTCCCCTTCCTATATCGGTTTTTATCCTTGTCATTCTACCTTTGTGGAAGTTCCTACTAGGATCCAAACGTCAGGTCCTCCAAATTTCAAAGTTCTTTTGAGAAAGATGATATGACAAAACGGATTCAGGGTTTAGTATTAAGATTGGCATTCTGGTTTGATATCGCGAGGATGCCTCACCCACTGCAAAAGCCTACTAATGTTCTTTCATGTAGTTGGGTGATTTAGACGAGGTTAGTGTTACAGCTGAAAACATGGTTCTGTAAAATGCCTCTAGTCTCGTCGGAAATGCTACCGTCTATCTGGAAGATGTCAGCGCTGCCATGGAGCTAGCGGACTAAGGGTCAGACATGCAGGGAGCTGAAGGGGTCTTACGTCTAGACAGTCTGGAATACCGCCTCCCTGACTAGGACATGACCGGGAACATGAGACGGGTAGTCTGGCCAGCTTTGCATCCTGAAGCACCCTGCCACTTCCTTGATTGAAGCCTCGCAGATCCTGCAAGCAGAATGACTAAGCCGACCTAGCCACGTCCGATTCAATGCTACTGTGAGGAGGACCTTCACCACAGGTTAATCCTCAGTAACAGGTGTTCTTTGCCCACCTACAGACATATGGTTATAAACGAATAACCATGCAGATAGAAATTCTAGAACAGTGGAAATATTCCGGGGTCATGACCGCATAGGGTACATCCTTGCTTCCTGTTCATAGACAAGATTATTTGTTTACAGGAACCGTTAGTATAATTATAGTCCCTTCACATCACCACATGATTATACCGGGACAGTTAGTATGGCACATCCCGTCTTCGTCAATATCTGCTTATTATCAGATGAAGTGACCATCGTGGATACCCTACCCTGAACATCGACACCACTGTCAAACTAACTCAAAGAAATACAAGACATTCATCCTCTCATTAATTCTGTGTTGCATGACCAACTTCTGATTTCCATAGAAACCGCTAGTCTACAGTTAACAAATGAAGCCCCTATATACTCACGCGTACATCGGATCCATGGGGCATGCATTCAAAGGTCTGCTCTAAGACCAGAACAGGTTTTCCTTACCACTCTCCTGCCAAGCAGTAATGACAGAGAACATCTTCAAGTGGTTGTCTATCACGCGCCTCTTGGCTCGCCCCTTCCCTCCAGGTTCCACAACTACATCCGAGTTGGCTATTCAACTTCTGCCTGTGCCCTTAGCACCTGGCAAACCTTATCCACGCCCATTGATTTCTACTCAAGAAGCAGGTATTCTGTTACCGCTACTTTCCCTATTGGGTTCGTAGCCTCGGTCATCAGGTAGCTGGTACACCGCGCCACTAGCTAGCAGTGATAGGATCATTCTATAGACGATAGCACAGCGGTTATACTGCATAGTATACCACCCTGTGTATGGCGGTTATTCTGTAGAAGAAATACAACTTAAGTTGTGAATTGCTGCTCTGTATACGACCTTTCGTATTTTAGCTTTAATTCTGTATATACCAGCAATTCTGTATACCAAGCAGCTCATTGCGGCTATTCTACAGACCGACCGACGAACAACGGTATATCTGTATATACATGACAGTGAGCAACTATGTACACAATGCAGTGCATAGCGGTAATTCTGTACACAAATGATAGTGTTCTGAAGAACGAAGTTCTCCGTAGCAAACAACACTACCGTTAAGTAGTACAAGGATGACGCTACCTAATTGATGTACTATATCAACGTTATAGACCGAAGGTGGCAGATATCATGACGAAGAGTCGTGAAGTACATCGGTATTATGGAATACAAAATGGTTATAAAACTAGTAGGTATTCATTGTAGATGTAAAAGATGTGTACAACTGCAATAAGCCGTAAGAAAATCATCTGACAAAGTTCCGTACTACTGTTACAGTAATACATAATTAGTGTTATACATGCAACAGAATTAGTACATCGTAGCATGCGGTGAAACAAGCAATGCTTATGCGACTGCTCGTTCAGCTAATAGGCATTCAGTTAGCTGGTACTTACTGCACATTAAGCGCTTATTAAACCATTTGAACACACGGTTACTTCTTAAGACTGATGTTGTCAAAAGGTATTCCATATGTACACCGATGCCATCTTTAAGTGCCATTGTCAGTGTCTATGCTCAATGTCTAGGACTATTCGGGCGTCTGTGCGCCGATTATAAATTCATATACTGCTGCTGATTGGATAATCAAGACCCAAGATGCGCCCCCTGTCCCCTTGGGTATTACTTTTTCATTTTCATTGCGACATTTTTGGAAGAGACTAATCATGAATGTTTTGAGAAGATTTTACACTTGATCGATCAAGAACACACTCTTCGAAAACCAAATTAAACCCAGAACAAGGTTAACCCTCAGCTGGAAGCCACAGGGAAATAGAAAACATGGCCGTCCAAGAAATATCGAGCGATGGGACCTCGAGGTTGATGATCATCATAAGTTAAGAGCAAAGGCAAAAAATACTCCAATGTTTTGAGCAATATTGAGATGAACTGATCTGCCAAGATCACTACCGCAACTGATGATTGCCCAGATGGCATGAAAACATGTTATTGCGACACCATGGGAGCTGCGAAGCGTCCCTAGTCTCCTTCCATGAGAGCACCTTCCGATCTTATGGCCTGCTATATTAGCCCAACCCAGTCGACGCACGGAGCAAGGTTCTTGCTTTATGGCTAAATTGAGTATCCCCCTGGAATATAGCAAAGAACACGGCAAGTGGTCCTAAAATGTTTTTAACATTTTTCGTTCCACGATTCAACAGAGAGGCGGTGTCACTGAATGGGATAACACCATCATTTCTCACACAGACAAAGAATTGCTTTTAGCATAGCGCCTGTTGCGCATAGAGTCTGCAGTAAATCCTCTGAACGAACATTTCTACCATTCTTGATTTATGAGCCTGAAAACCTGACGCCTTTGGCTTGATAGAATATTTCAGGTTCCAGCTTTGTTTATGCCAGTGGTAAACGCTTTCTCGCAAACACAACCAGAGGTATTTTCACCGCTGCGTACTGCCCACGAGAAGCAACGATCTCCCATGTTATCAACCGAATGAAATTGTGCGTGAATAACCACATCTCGTCAAATGCATGGATGAACTGGACGCTGATCGGGTGTGATGTGGTAATCTACGGTACCCGTTGTAGCCATCAGAGACGAAAGGACTCCTAGAAATGTCACCGACCATTCAAAGGATAAACACAGAGGTGATGGGCTCGTGCAACCGTGCTGCGGACAAGATGTGGACGAGAGAAGACCTTCGCAGAGAAATTCTGCAGGAAATAGATAGGCAGACTCACTGGCTTGTGAAAGTGATTTCATGGTTGAAACTATTGAAGATCAAAGAGAAAGTCTTTCTCATTATTCACGTGGACGCTCTGACGATAGTCCCATCATAGCTCTTGCAGAAAATACCAGACGGCATAAGAAATTGTTAGTTTCTGGGCATATCGTTTTAGCATGAACGCATTTAAAAGTTAGATTGCAATAACAGACAAGAAAAAAACACATTAATGCTCAAGAGACCGGTTGTGTAGATGCAAACTCTTGACGTCACGGTGATTATGGTAATCACCAAGGGAGCACACAGCATCGCATTTCAATTCAAATGCTCACGTTAAAATGTATTGTCCCCAGTAAGCTTCCATTATCAATCCCTGCTTTTACTTTTATAAACCGACCCAAGTGTATTTGTCCATCTATTCAATACTAAATTCTAATTTTAGTTGATGTTCTCAGTTAATCCTTTCCTGTTGTCTGGAAGAAATGAATTTACAGCGACCTTTTTCCTGTGATTGAACTTACTCACCATGAAATTACAAATCAAGGTTCAGAGCAAGGGAGCTTTAGGTAACGGACTAAGAGTGACACGTGGTACGGGTGACTTGCTTCATATCAAACCATGCCACTCAAGGACGCCGTTAATGGGTCGGTGTTGAAGACATCGTGTCTGTATTGTTCAATGGCGTTAATGCCGTGGGCCAGACTACATCGTGTTTAAGTAATGCGCATATTGTTGCTGTCGTTAAGGTGGCTTACATGCAATGCTTCTAATGCATCCCGACGTGCGTTTGAAAACTTTCAAATGGCATTCGTGCATGAATGTGCATCCGAGGCATTTGTCGGTGTTTTATGCGCATAACTCGGCGGTGCGAATGCCAATCAATGGGGCATGGCACGGAAATGGGCCAGACGAGGCAGGGACAGCAGACGGATATAGGTCCAAGGCCCACACGTTTCTCTCCAGCGATTGCCCAATTGTATGAATTACTTTCTACTGTAGGATATTCCATATGGTCGCTTTGCCAATATTTTCCGTATGAAACAATGGGACAGACCCATTCTTCACGTATTTCTCCACAAATCATGTTTTTGTTTAAAAAATAAAATCTGGTAGCCTACATGTTTACCAAAAAAACTTCACCGATCTTGGACCAAAATATTGAAGACGAAGACCAGTGTTATAAGAGCTTATGTTTACAATGTACGGGGGCAGAGTCAAACTTATACATGTTGATGTGATAAAACCAAACAAATATGTTCAAACAAAAGTCAAATCCGATTAATATTTATTCCAATATAATCCACCAAAAGTAAATGATGATCTACCCATAGTCACATACAATCTACCCGAAGCCAAATTTATTCATCAAATTTATTTATTAAATTGATCCATCCACAATCGAATCCGATTCACCAGAGTCGAATCTGATCCACCCAGAGTCGAATTCGATCAACCCACAGTTGAATCCGATCCACCCAGAGTCGAATCCGATCCACCCAGAGTCGAATCCGATCCACCCAGAGTCGAATCCGATCAACTCAAAGTCTAATTTGATCCACCCAGAGTCTAATTTGATCCATCCACATTTTAATCCGATCCACCCAGAGTCCAAACCGATCCACCCAGAGTCTAATTTGATCCATCCACATTTGAATCCGATCCACCCAGAGTCCAAACCGATCCACCTAGAGTCGAATCTGATCCATCCACAGTCGAATCTGATCCACCTAAAGTCCAAACCGATCCACCTAGAGTCTAATTTGATCCATCAATATTCGAATCCGATCCACCCAGAGTCCAAACCGATCCACCTAGAGTCGAATCTGATCCATCCACAGTCGAATCTGATCCATTCACAGCCGAATCCCATCAACCCAGAGTCCAAACTGATCCACCTAGAGTCGAATATGATCCATCCACAGTCGAATCCCATCCACCCAGAGTCCAAACTGATCCACCTAGAGTCGAATCTGATCCAGCCAGAGTAAGTTCTGATCCAGCCAGAGTCGAATGTGACCCACCCTGTGACGTCAGCTACGACCAAGTTTCCGCGTGAAAGCAGATACCGGTACATCATCCCATTTTCTTAATGACCTTTAGAAGCGAGATAAAAGCGATATAAATTTCCCACCTCAGGTCATCAAGAATTTGGGCAATCACGATGGCAAAATTCTCGCAAAAACGCCAGGAATTTCTTTGAGGTTGATAAATGGCGAGAACCGGTCATCCTTCTTGTTCAGATGAGCTGTCCCATGCAACCAAATGATATATACCTGCAATTATAGTTCCGAGCTGCCATACTCATTTGTATATCTGCCTACTTTCTGGGTCTCTCGAGAAAACCAGGGAGTCTTTCTTCAAAGCGGCACTTTGACAGACCAAATTGCTCCCAAAGAAGAAGAGTGATTCTGTCGGACAATGAGCAATATACGGGGCAGGCAGGACGTGTCCCTCATTCTGTAGTCAGAAAGGTATGGGAAAGATAACGCATTCGCCTGAGTAAGCCAGCATTTCACATCAAGATAAAGACAATGCAAGAGGCAGATAGTAGTGCACGAGCATGCAGCTTTGTGGAAGATAGTGTGTGGGTGAATATATGTATCCATGCAGATTATCAGATAGAATTCCCCGACGGGAAATGAACTATTTGCCAAGAATGAGGACGCAAGGATTAGGAATTCTACAGAAGAGTTAATACCACCCTTTACATCAGAACAAAATGTAGAAGGGCATGACGTTTCCATGTAAGGTTTCCCTGGAGGTTCTACCTTTGTTCCACTCTGACTCTGAGAAAGGTCTAGCTAAGGTCGGAAAAAATGAGGTTTGCATTTTAGGCATTCCAGTCTGCGAGCACAGCATTTGTTGGTATTACACCAAGTCCATTCATCATGCAGTAGATGGATCAACATCCCGGCTATCTCATTTCCTCTGTTTCTCATCGCTCATAAATGTGTTGTTGCTCCACGAACCGTGGCAGTGGGTACACTGCGAGGCATGTATGTAATCAGCAGGGTATCCAATTAACTGGGGGTACCCCGAGGGCTACTTAATCTCGGCATTAGGTGATCCTGGATCCTGCCATTGCAAACAGTCGGCAAGAAGGGATCGAAGACTGCCACTGTAGTCCCGCGTGTATACACGCATCATGTGTGCCTCAGTGTATTCGATATCAATTACAACTTGCATGGACGAAGAACTAACCAAATCCTAGCACTGTGGATTGGATGTACATTTTCAACACTGAAGATGCAGGAATACGCTCAATCAGCCGTGCTCTATAGACCTGTGAACACGCTGAGTTGGTGCAAATTAAACTTCTTGAAGTCACCGACTGACTACCTTCGGGGCGATGGCTTCTTGTCTCCGTCTCGGACATCGTAGCGCCTTCTTTAATATGCATGGCGAGCTGGTGACGTCAGAGTTATATAGCCATTGGTTTAATTGCCGGGCTGTTGGAAACGGGTTTATTTTGGGCAATCCTACGGCAGCTAATTGCATGTTGTTTTTTGTTTTCATTATTCTTTGGGGTTAACTTGTCCCCTTTATTGTTATTTCCATGTCCTGTGCCATACATATCCCGCAAACTGAACAAATCAATAAATAATTAAATAAATATACGCTCCCCTCCTGAAAAACAACATGGCGGTCATCGTAAGTGCCGCTGGTGATGAGCGGGTTTCGAGGAAGGAGGGTAGAGGAGAATGTATTTGCTAGATGCTTCTGGGGGGTTACTGGCTCGACAACTCCTAAACAAATTCCGATAGCCTGTTCGTTGATACATTATGAGTGAGGCAGTAGAAGTGTCTATCTAAGGTTGGAGACCCTTGAAGGCCTTAAGGCTTCTTGCTTAAGTCGTTAAGCTTCTTTCCTGACCTCCCCTTGGCTTTGGTTATTGGAAAAGTCTCAACTCAGACTAGTGTATAGGTCGGTACCCTATGACCTTTGAAGACTTTTGTAATATTCCGAGGAACTCGAGGATGAAGAAAAGAGAGAGTCTATTATCAGGGGATCGTGAGTTTCATAGCGTCACCACGATTATTCATTCATGTCAGAAGTATTTAGTTTTACACTCTTGCAATGTTCGCTTTTATTTTGAAAGATTTTCGCAGATCAAAGGGACGGGTTGAATAGCTTTCATAGCAAACTGATTTCCGTGCTCTTTGTGCTTAGCCTGTATGCGTCAAACCGCACGATAATTATGAAGAGCTCATTAAATGAGGGCGCCCTCAGTGGTATGTCATATCTTCAGATATGCCGAGATTCATTTTGGAATGAGTCCGTGAAGCTTGTGTCAGATGACCCCTTCTTATATCTCAGCCGTCCATGTTAATTTCCTCTCCGTCCTTGTTCTGACATTCTAGAAGGATGCGGACGGATCAATCACATACTGACGGATTCTCCCCATCCTCCCATTTCCTTAGAATCCCGTCAGGGTCTGGTAATCCCCAGAGGTCGTCGTCTTGGTGGGAGGATTCCGTCTTCACGTGTCTCAAGAAAACGTGACTTAGTCGGGCGGATCAGAAAAGCAAACTTGAGAGGATTAGGCCCGTAGATTACTGGTGTGATTTACGCGCGCGAAGCACCGCCCACTTGACACATCATCGCTGGTTCCCTGGTTCCAGCTATGACTTGGCTGACGCGTGTCAGGAACCAACGATTCGTCCAGGACTCTGTATTTTGCCTGGTATTCTCTCTCTTGGAGATTTGCCGCTGCGGGCCCATATCCAATGGCAGTCTTAGTAGGACAAACTACGCAGACTAGTTGATTCGTCCCCGTGTATGTGCCCTGTGGTGCGTGCTCCATATGTCCGGTGGTAATAGACCACCCCCACTGGAGATGAGTGCGTTTGCACCAACATACATACCCCCAATTAGTGTCACGCATTCAAGATTATGGCACTCCTCCTCCCCTCTCTCGTGTCACACGTGGTGATTGCACGAAGCTGAATAGTTGGGCTGTTTGGCTGGTGGTCAGGTCGCGAGACACAGACCCAGGCCGATGTCAGTGAGCAGAAGGTGAGACGTCAGTGACAAGTCGCTCAGATCTCCAGCGTGACTCAGTGGCGGCTTCGCTCATACGAGCACCGTGTCGCAGCTAGACCTCATCTCAGCCTAGTCGCCGAGCACCCTGCCTCACAGCTCCACATTCCCGCCTCGCTCAGCATGGATTTGGTTGGCGAAGAGGGAAACACGAGACTGGATGTTTGACGACCGTCTGTGTAAAGTATTTGTTCATTCGGCTGGGACCAGGCTGTAACGTTACACAGTAGAAATGGTCGGTGCGAATACAGGCTACCACACGCCGCTCTCACTCGTGTAGACATGAAGCCAGGAGCCTAGAGGTAAAACAGCTTGGCTATCTCCTTCCCTATCATCTAGACTGAGTTAGTTCTAACACAGCTTCATCGTTAGGAAACTCCTCACTGTCACCGTCTAGTTATCAAGCCTTTGTCCTCCTCGTGTAGCACATCAACTGGACAATTGTGAAGCTCAGGACAAGACGTGTATTTCCAAAGGCCAGAAGGCCAGGGCTTTCGCAAGGAAGGACAAGACCGGGATCGCGATGGGGTCCGTTTCTGATTACTCGTACTCGTACTCGTATTTCTCCTACTCGGACTCCAACCAGACTTGGCCGGAGCCTGAGCCTGAGCAGCGCATTGAGGCCGTGCTCGTACCCGTCGTCTTCGGGATCATTACGGTGGTGGGACTGGTGGGCAACGGCTGTGTGGTTATCGTCATTGCCCGCAACCGTGCCATGAGGACCGTCACTAATTTCTTCATCATGAACAACGCAATTACTGACATGGTCTTCGTGCTTCTCTGTGCTCCCATCACTGCCTCGCAGTTCGTACTTACTTCTTGGATTTATGGAGACTTTGTCTGTAAACTGGTGGCCTTCATGCAGTACGTAAGTACCCCCAAAAATAGGAGAAACCCAGGGACTATTAGGCTAATAATCCTGTAAATGAACTCATCATTTCAGCATGGAGCCTATAATACTAAAAAATGGTTTATGATAGATTCAAAAAGAAAGATGTTTCTTGAACAAGCACAGATGCAACCTCCATCCAACATCTTATAGTACTTAGAGTTAATTATATTGATAATCAGTGCTTACTTAATTCGAGGAAATTACAGCTTATACGTACGTACAAAGGGAAATTGACGACTATCATTAATAACGACAGCATTATTTCTCAGGAGCCTAATGATATCCCAATCGCAGTAATAGCACCAGGACCTAGCATACAAATCACGTGCCCACTGCAATTTGTCTCGAATATTCCTGCAAATCTCCAGAGTATATCTAGGTTTAATATCGTGCAAACTCGCAAAATGAGAGAGCACATGATAGTCGCCGTGTATTATTGTATTCCTAACAATGCCGTGCAACATGTTGTTAGCGAAGGCTGACATAATATTATTCTTAGATGAAAAACCTCGTCACATTGTTACAAATTACCATGCAGGTGCAAGGAAGTACACATTATTGTTACCGTATCCGTGTATCTACAATAAGACTTAAACTTATGCCTTCCTCTAGACGATAGGAAATGGGATAGGGGTGGAATCACAATGTAGAAAGGTAGCTTGCGGTGACACCATGCTTATGCACCATGCTCTCGTGGGAATGAGCTCCGACAAGAGCCGCTAGAAGGCCACGGGGAGTGTCTGGCCTGCCTGTCATTGGGACAGGCAACACACTGCCCGAAACGTTGAGTGACCGACCCTTCTCAGAGCAACACTCATTCTGACAAGAGATGGCATACACTGAGCCACCGCAAACTCTCAACAAAAACGGCAGAGCTAGCGAGGTTTACAGATATGACTATTTCATTTCTGTAGTTCAGAAGGCCTTTGGCCATATCTAGTTCGTCCCCAATTGCAATCAGATGCATGTTAGCCCATAGGTCTCTCGTGCACATCTGAGCAAAGTATAGTACCGGTATACAACATGCTGATCAAGTCTCAACGCCGCACTCTTAAAATGAAAAACCCTCAATCAATCCATCATTTCATTCAGCGATGTGATATAATCTTTGACTCATCCACAAAGTTCACCAATCTCTCGCTTATTGCCGGCGCAGGTTAATGTAGAGGTTAATGTCAAACAGACGCAAGCGAGACATCGTGGTGGCGAATGAATGTTGGAGAGAAAAATCAGGGGAAGGTTGTGGAAATAAATCATGAATACAAGACGAGATATCACGCTGGCAGCTGGAGTTAATTTCCGGACAATTTCA
This sequence comes from Luidia sarsii, assembly GCA_949987565.1. Taxonomy (NCBI): domain Eukaryota; kingdom Metazoa; phylum Echinodermata; class Asteroidea; order Paxillosida; family Luidiidae; genus Luidia; species Luidia sarsii. The sequence goes on from OX465108.1 coordinate 23,570,323, forward strand.
CTCGGGTATAGTTTGTTTTAATGAATCTGCCATATCGTAGCATTCGGTGATAAAAAAAAAATAGAACATCATTATCGTCGTGGGGGGTGCATGACTGACGTGGCTGTGACGTAAACGCGGGGTCAAGCAGCCAAACGCTGTTATTGACTAAGGGGAGGTCGCTGGCCCTGACGATGAGCGGGTTGTCAGTGATTGAGTCAACTAATAATTTGATGGTCGGCACTTTGCCAAACCCGGAGAGGGGGCCACATCTATGGATGCGCAGCACCAATATTTGACTGTAGGGACATTGATAAATATATTGCTTGGTTCGATGAACATATTCTACATGAACCGCGCGCTCGTCAGCATTGAGTATTTCCAGGGTCTTCATTTTCTCGTAACAATATCAATGAGTACAAGAAGTGATGAGAAGACGTCTCAGATCTAACTGGTCGTTCCTAACATTTTGAGTCGCGACTTTAACACTCTCGCGTATATCTAACACCCTGGTGTATACTCATTTAACACTATGATGCATATTTAACACCGTGGTGTATATCTAACACCCTGCACGTGTAGGTTTAACACTGTATTTGCTATTTGGTTGTCATGATGGCAGCAATTTGACGCAAGTTGGATAGACGTGGCCAATGCAAAGCCCTTGATCAAGAACAATGCGCCTCAATGGAAATCACGAGATAGGCAGATGGTGACATCGAAGACAAGATCCAATCAGTGGATTTATTTTCACTCTCAGCCGGTGATTAGGCGATGGAGGGCGAGGCATCTCAGCAGCTTCTGTTTGCACGATATCAGTTGCCTTCCCTCTACTAGCCCTAATAGTAATATCAGAGTGAAATTCAATCGTACTGCTGAGAGAAGAGGTGGCTGATTTGAGACTGGCATTGTGGGTGACGTTAAGCGACTGAAGTTGCTGGCAATAGCTTGGGTTGGTATATTTGCTAGTTGCGATGTATGACTCAGATCAAACATGTTTCAGTTTATCTGTCTCGATTTAAACACATTGTAATTTGTTTCATTTCGAACAAAGAATACTTTGACTGGACCGGGACTTGAACCAGAAACCTGTGCTTTTGCATACCAGCGCTTTTACAATCTGAGCTATCCAGCCCTTAAATGTCGGCCTTCCCAAAATAATTGAAATCCTCAACTAGTCTTCGTCTTCAGTTGTTTGACATAACAATGTGAATGAATTAGCATACACAAATAACCTGATAATTTATCGTCCAGGCTGAAAGCCTGACTGATGAGACAGGATGGTTAAAGGCCATGGCCTAATGGGTCATTTTGCATGACTTTCTCCAGTCCACATCTTGATTTATATACCGAAGTAGGATTAGGAATGCCCATTTTTCAGCATCAATAGCTGCCGGATAAGTGCACGGATATCAAGTAGTTTGTAGAAATCGTTCGGTAGTAGCGGGACATCGATGCCCGTGTGCTAATTGGTACGTGACGCAGAAACTTTCCAACATCCATCACATCCGCCAGCCAATGACAAACAACTCTGACGTATAGCAAGTAGCCTGCTCACGTGATCAGGCCAAAGTTGGAGTCATGTTGACTGCGAATAGAGGCTCGTCTACTCTAAAGGGTAAGGTCATGCAACATCTTCTTTCAACAGGAAGTAAATTCGACAAACTTTGAGGGCGACGAGATTTCTCATACCAAAGAAATACATTTTGAGCATGTCTCTGTTTCACGGCTTAAATGTTAGCAATTTAGGGTTGCTGATTGCAACGACTATCAGATGCAGGAATTGTGGCGCCTAATTCCATCCAAAATGTAATGTGACCAGTGGCCGGTAGCCAGGGATATCCTTAATGTAATTGGTTGCCTAGCCTCTTACCTATAGGATAGTTCATGTGACTAGAAACCGTACTTGTAAGAAGACTAATCGTTAGTCAGCAGGGTCATTGGTCAAGTTGTATCTCGAGGAAACGAGAACGAATATCATTGTAGTATTCAATGTCACTTTCTCTCGAGTTGTTTTTGCTCGAAGGCCGCGATGTGCGCATGCGTCAAACTTAGTCTTGTTTAGAGCGTATTGATGTGCCTTATAATATATTAGGCCATGGAGCTAAACAAACAAGAGAAAAACACATCGAAGGAAACTGCATTTTCCCTTATATGAAGTATCAATTAATCCAAATAATATCCGAATGAACATTTAGAGGCAAGGTTTATAGGCAATCTGTTAATTTTACGGACTACTGTAAAAGCAAACACTTAATAATATCCAAAAGAGATATACACAAATGTTGCAAACTGCTTACTGACTAAAATTACCAAAATTCAAATCTTAAAATTGAGTGGGCCTGACGTTTCGATCCTAGCAGGATCTTCCTCAAAGGCAGAGAAAGATCCTGCTAGGATCGAAACGTCAGGCCCACTAAATTTTAAGATTCATAATATCCACATTGATATTTCTGCCTACGTCACAATCCCTCTGATTGCCTAACGAGATTGCCCATTCTTGTCACCAATGTCTGGTTAGGGAAACAGTGTACGACTGCTCTGAGGCGGGATTTCGGTAACATAAACAAATCACAAGGACCATGCAATTAGGCAAGTACAGCCCTGACTATAATAGAGAGACTACCTGACCTCCTCCACGGCCTAGTCAGAGAAAGACGCTTTGATGTCCTTCTCCGAGCTAAATAAACCAGAGAACGTGCTGAAAGCAAAGGTCGTTATTGGCGTGGTCACTGCTAGAAAGCCCGATTACCAACCTGGTTCATTGTCTTACTGCAGGGGGTCAGAACGTAATCGAAATGCCCTGTTGAACCATGGAGTGATGCGTGTTTTAGCGATGCATGGCGCTAGAGGCAAACAGGCTACGTGTGTCTACACTGTTAGGTATGGCTCGGTATCGGGACTGCATGGCACTTGTACGCCGCCTAGAGTGGCCACTAAAAGTTTCCGGCTCGGTGTCAAAGTAATCGACGAAGGATCTCCATCAAGATGTCTAGGAGATGGTTAGTTCCTCGGCTTTAAAAGGACGACAACTAATGCTTGCCAGATTTAAATGATAACTAATGAATAAACTGAGACAGTTAGTCGCTACGAGTTTGTGGTCTTTATGTTTTCCGCCCAACTAGATTCGCACTTCATAGAGTTCTGGACGATCAAAGCAGATGAAATCTGAGAACACCGCGAGGTTGCTGACAGAAAGCAAAGAGGCGAGTCCTCTTCTAGTGAATTACTACCTTTTTGTTCAGTCTAAACCTGAGTGTTCGCGTCACACTTCCAATCGCAGAGGTGGGCTACGGTGTAAATATACAGACGGTAGAGTAGGCCAAAGTAATACACAACAGATTGGGAATGAAAGCGACAGACAGAAAAAAAAAGAAATAGGCAAAAGCAGGCAGCAGCAATGTTGTACATTTGTGGTACGGTCATAATTACTAAAGCTACTTGGAGGTACCTTGTTAATCAAATCATGATGAAGAACGGACTTCAATTAGGACGGAGAGACAGCGGTAAGTTTGAAAGGGTTCTTTCTGAGCGACGTCCATGCACGATCCAAATGGAAACCTAAATGAATTGTTGACGTCAGAACTTGGTTGCGGCACCGTATCAAAGGTGTTAGTCGTCAAAGCTGGCTCGATGAAGACGAATGATGGAGAGCAGCTATTCTCGAGGAATCAAGTAAAACATCACTCACTTGAAATGTCTTTTCAAATTAGGAATGGGAATAATGACAAGGGGAATCGGTCGGCTCAGGCGATTGAGACGGGTGCAGAGCGGACTATTATAATTATGTGACCTGGAGGAAAGCCTGCATTATGATTCATTCAACCGTCTATATGATGTGGAATTTTTCCTAAAAGCAACAAAGTCCTGCTGTAGCCCCCCCCCAGCCCATAAAACGATTCAATAATTGTGTAAAGTACTGCTTACTTAAATCAATGATCAAAACCCAAATATCTTTGCCTTTGAGAAAGGTCCTGCTAGGATCGAAACGTCATGCCCTCTTACTATTGAGATTGATGTATAGCAGGTTTTTTAGTCAGTGAGCAGTTTGTAATAATTTTTGTGTTTTTTACTTTAAATCGAAAATCTCACACATTTAGAGGGCCTGACGTTTCGATCCTAGCAGGACCTCTCTCCTAGGCGGACGCTCTCTGCATTTGACAAAGAACCTGCAAGGACCCAAACTTCAGGCCCTCTACATTTGTTTGAGATTGAGCGATCTATAGGCCAGTGAGTCGTTAACATCCACGCCCATAGAGCGAGGAAACGGCATTGAGAACAGCCAACGTAGCAAGACTACCACCAGAGCAACACACCATAGAACAGAAACGGTGGGGCAATAACATGAGATAAAAAACAACCACTGCATGTTGTTTACAACACTTGTCAATGGACGACGATCGACGCAATACATTAAAATATTATGTTGGAGAGAGCAGATGTGGGAGATCATCCAGGGCCCACTGAGCAGACTGACCACTGAATTCAACCCGACAGACGAGGCAAAACAAAGAGCGTTGGAAATCAAGCGAAGGCAGAGGAATTATCAATTCAATTGGCGTGATCGTGCCGGCTGAGAATGGCTCGTTATGACGGCTACTCCATAATTAATTCACGACATCGCCTGAGAGTGCACCTGCACCCGTTTTCGGCGTCACATTTAACGCTGTCTGGTAGCCTGTTCGGCTAGGGCGCAGACACATTGCAAACTGGATGTGCTCCCGTCTGTCACATTTTTGCTACTACGAAAGACTTTTTTAATCACGGGCATTTGTCCCATCTCACTTACAATGGAAAAACTGGTTTCTCATTTTCAAAGGAGAGTGTCTCTTTGAGGACAGCGGCAAAATAACTTTCACTTGAATTCACCTGACATTTAACTTCCTCTCTATTCTGGTATTTCTTTTAACAATAAAGGTCAACAGAAGAGCAGTAGATAGGTAATCCCTTTAACCCTAACCCCCTAGGCTGTTTCACTAGGAAGCATACCTAACCCAACAAAATCCAGGGCAGAACATTAGGAACCCAATGGTACCTAACCTCACAGTCTGCACGTGTTGGATTTTGTTAGGTTAGGTACAGAAGTGAAGCGTTCAATATAATTATAATCATTGGTGCATTGAAAACGCACTCTGACTGGTTGTATAATTAATTGTATACGAACGTAAAAACGCTTCCCCGAAAAGAGTAATGGACCGGGTTGTCAACTCATGACGTCACCAAGGACGGCCTCCACGGGGGCGTGGCCGCCCCCCTTTCAGACTGAAATGATTCTGCATCGTCTTTCCCAAAGTTTAAAAGTCGGAAAACAAATGTATGAATGTATTTTGATGACACCACAGTATTATTTGAAACAATACAAAAGAATTCCCTCCAACGCAGACACTACTTCCCACAAATATTGGCTATGATTTATAACATTATCTATCACATGCTAGTATTTCCCAAGCCCTATCACATATCACACCTGCAAAAATCTGAGGTCATCTAAGGTCACTACAAACTGCTCCCAGACTTCAATGTGGGAATCCCAACGGCTTTAGAAGACAAGGGCAGATTCTCACCGGAAGATTCTTCCTGCGAGGAAGTCCATATTGGCGTCAACACGTCAGACCCTTGACGTTATCCATTGACTGTCAAAGTTGAGTATAACGGGTAGCGCGCACCTCATAGAACCATCCATCCATGCCAATGAGTCTTACAGTGCTGTCACTTCCATGGCACAGTGCAACCTCCTTAGACGTCATCACTGCTAGTCATCACTGCTCGTAAAAATAAATGCACTTTCCCGTTGTGAACTTCGCATTACTATTGGTCGTTTTGACTGTCACTTTATTTTTCAAATCAAGGAAGACATCCTTTGATGCAATCAAAGTGATTCAAACAATTTATCATGGCTCCAAAAAGATTACACGTATGCCTTGAAATGGGGGTAAGTTAAAGAGTGTGCTAGACATAAGCCCGTTTCCACGATACTGCAATGCAAAGCCACACAATCTCCTTACATAATCCGTCAGACAGAGTGGCGGTGGTCGCATTTTTAGTCCAGCCCTCCACTTAGCAGTGTGTTATCGAAAGAGCATCTCGGTGTTAGCTGCCTGCAGGCTAAGTCTGTTTGTCAGGACGGGGCTGGCCGCATCTCTCATCCTCCTTGAGGGATAGCCTCCAGCTAGTACGTGTCTCTGTCGGATGACAAGACCTACCAGGACAACCCGATTCCTTCACGGGTCTCTCTCAGACGCCCAGAGAGACCATGCCGTATGTTTCCGGTCCGGTACTTCCACACCTAAGACTCCATGCATAGAAGTCTCGAGTCGCACGATAGTTCGAGAAGGCGAAGGTGTATAGCACATTATAGTAAGGTGGTTTACGGGTCACCAAGCTGAAGTCAGATTGAACTCATCACATCAGGTCAGCGCTAACTCATCTTAGACCCTTTGATCGAAGCACGGCTTAAAGGATGCAAATCTAGAGCATAAACTCTCCAACATGTCGGCAATATTCACAAACATTTACACCAAGATTAGTCAGAATGACTACTATGTAGTAACGTTACTGGCCAATAAAAGCATACAATTATTATATTGTGTTTGTCCAAAACAATCATCAAAAATGTAAGCAAATAATTCTGCGTCTTGTATTGACAGTGCACAGCAGCAACGCAACGACACTGCCAACAGCGCAGTTCAAAACAGAACAACAAAATCAATCATTATGGTTTCCCCTGCTCGCCGTGATAAACACTAAGTGTTCAGCACTTTGCCCAATGGCTGATGAAAAAATTAGGCAGCTCGGGCGGGATTCTAACCCACGACTCCTGCTTTCTAGTGCAGACGTCTCAATTGAAACACAATCTCATCGACACCATTCTCCTCTGTGAGTGAACCAAGAAATAATTATTTCATGCATATATTAAATTTCATGCATATATTTCTGATAAAAAAAATATTCCCTCAACGGAGAATCCGAAAGACGGGTCATTTCCATTTTTAAGAAGTCACTGAAAGTTGGACAAAACGCTTTCTGTAATTCCGTCGAATTTGATTATTAATCAGCCATTGGAAATTCACTCACCACCTTGTTGAGATTCTATGCATAAGAAAGGTCCTGCTAGATTCTAAACTTCAGGTCCTGTACGTTCGTAACATGTGGAATTAAGTTATTTTTTGAATAGTAAACGCTTTTCAGGATTGTTGGATATCCATCATTCTAACCACCTTTGATTCCAAATAATAGCATTGAGCACAAAACGATGAATTGAGAGACATAAAGAAGTTCTTAAATATACACAAGGCGACCAGTGGTGGGCGGATTCTTCGTAATAGTTGACCAAAGAAAGACTCCTCATGTGATATCCAAAAGATGTGTTACATGAACCGAATGATATTGATATTGATTCGTATATAACAGTGGATATTGATGATTCTTGGTTGCCTCCAGCATGCGATATCATGTTCACACCCTCATAGGTCCTTCGCCTCCACAAGAACTTCTACAAACATATTCCTGGCCAGAGTTCAAGATATAAAGGCTCTGTAGTCTGTACCGTGTTTATTTTGTCCCTGGATTCACTGGAAGCTTCATAGCCATTTGATAAGATCTAAATGCGCTTTATGCTGGATTAAGAGATCAGATCGCGTCTTACCTAACCGACGACTATTTATATACGTGTGACACCATGGTGTTTTTTCGAACTATGATACATACAGTATACGGTAATACGAACACAATATGCTAGGGGTGTCCTAGAATATACAAACGTTTTTACTTCAAAAATTTGAATTGAATATCTTACTCTTTTTTGAAACTTCAAAATATATTTGACTGTTATTATCGATCTGAAACTCCCTGCACAGCAGATAAGGAAACCCGCTTCTTACCATTATCAGACGACTGTTTCAGTTCGTATTTTTGTCCGTTTGAGCACACTAACAAATCAGAAAGATAACGAGTGAATAGAAGTTCCTATCTCTGAATTAAATCGATGCTAGTTTGAAACAAATCAGTGTAAAATATTGATGTTTATGATATCCTCTGTTAGGGATCTAAAAGCTGTCATTTTGTATGACGTCATGGCAGGTCTTCATTTTTCAAGATTTCAGCGTCAGTTCGTCTTTGTAAGGCCACGGTGGCTGAATGTCCTCCGCGGTACTGTCAATCACATAATAATCGCCTTAAATTCTCCCAACGCCAATCCAGGTACTGGGGCACAGTACATTACACGTTGTGGTCCAAGGGTCCTGTCAAGTGAAGCAGCCAAGGCTTATAACAAGTCAATACGACACAGTCTCTAGCGACAGAAGACTAAGCAGGTTTAAGCGGGAAATCTCCCATTAGTTTCACAAATATAACAAGGGCAAGCAAAGCAGTCACGGCTACGAGAAATGCCCCTAACATAATTCATTTACTCGGTTGTTTCATCGTTAGTTGTATTTGTATGCATACTTTCTCGGATGTGTTTTTTTTATTGTTTATCAGTATCTACACCGTTTAAATAAAGCACGCTACTTGAGAAGGGAGACTGTGCTGTTGTTGTTTTCCGATGAAACTAAAGGTGAATTTCCTGCAACAAGACAGTCGGGCTTCGGGAGCGAGAGGATAGATTGAAACGTTAGCCCTCACTCAAAATCAAAGCCCCGCCTGGGGAATCGTCCAAGTTGTTTTGTTAGAAATTACCGTCCTCTGAAGAACTTGCCGGCTTTGGTTCGGGGGGGGGATACAAAGGTGGGAGGGAAGGGGTGTTGGAGAAATGGACGAAAATAACAAACGACAGGGTTCACAAAGGGGGTATATCTGGGTATTCTAACTGGCTGGTAAATGGATAAGGCGATGTGAAGCAGCTAATCGAAAGGCACCGGTGGCTATTCTCACACCTAACACCCCCTGATAGTAATCGTCTCTACCTCACTCTCGCTGCTTTTTTTTTATTTGGTCCGAAAATGATGGGCGGAGAGTTACTCTATCTCTCGCTCTCTCTGATCGCTCCTGGGCAGATATGGGATGGCTGGTGACTGATGGCGCCATATATACATGTTTCATTCGACATAATTAAATTGCCCGGAGTCAAACACTGAAATTGTTTAAAAGGTTTAATGGAGACGATGAACTGTTTGATTTTTTATCAAATAAAATGCATATCGACTCCAGCCATCAAAATTAACTGGATTTCTTTTCATATATACGTTAATATGACACGTATGGTGATTTATCGACAGTTTCTGTATTTCTGTATTTCTTCTAATGAAGCTAGATGTGTAAATTGTTTGTAAACCAACTAGAACAACTTTATGTAAAAAGGTCATTTTAGTCAGTAAGCAGTAAGTCAGTAAGCAAAATTTTTGAATATCATTCTAAATCATCTTAAAGCACGTTTCTGAAATGTTGAATTCACCTTTTTAATCAATTTGGTCGATGAACTGCGAAAAAAACAAAGTTTACCCGAGTTGAACATTTTTACGTTAAGTGGAAGGTTTTCGGCGAAACCATATAACACATCTCTTTTGGGAAGAAGTACGGCTCTGAAAAGAGCCGGTAATTCAACGTTCCGGGCAGTGTGTAATACTACGCTCGTCTGAGTACTGAGTACATACTATCCAAAACGTAAATTTACCAGCTCTTTTCAAAGCCACACAAAAAAGTGTCATAGAAAACCTTCCACTTGGTACTTCCATCGTGCAAACCTTTAAGTCCTATTTTGACCCATGTTGAAGTGTTAGCGTGAACGCATCCACGCTATATTTCAACACGCGTTAGCGTGCGTCCCCTAGATTCTACATGCGGGCACTTACATTTCTGCTTGCCACCCGTGTTATACTAGAGCAGTGTGAACGGATCAACATAACACACGAGTCGAAATGAACGCGCGTAGCGTGACAGGCAATGTTGTGCTGCATAGATTGAACGCGCAGCACGATTGGCCAGGATTGAACCGGTGTCAGGTTCGACCCGTGGAAAAGGTATAGTGACAAATCGAAGTACAATCTTTGAGTGATGAGTGCGGCACCGCTCTGCAGACATTGCACACGGCAAAGAGGTAGTCGCTTACTTGATTGCGGAGAAAGGTGAGGACGAAGACTGACACTGAGCTGGTTACAGTCAGCGACCTACGAAGGGTGTCACTGTACGCTAAAGCTAGTCCCGTTGTATCCGCTTGAATACACCTGTACGAGCGCTGTTACGCGGTTCCGTAAACATGGAATTAGCCAAGGGGTGGCCGATTTGGCATCGGTCATTGCACGCACTCATGCAGCCACGCCACGGTAACCCTTCAGGTCATTCGGGTGAAATGGAGGGCACACATCGCTAAGACTTCTTGTTTGGGCTGAGCTTTGCTTTCAACGGAGACCTCTTGTTGCATGTCTTGTGTCCAGTCCACTCTCACCAACAACTAATTAGGGATCAAAATGTCCATAGAAACCCTAATCCCTAACCCTCCAGTCCACATTTAGTAACAATGCCCTAATCCAAGGGGGATGAGGCTTAAGTATATCCCCTTCAGAGTCAGACCACCAGGCGGCTTTGGGTATACATATCCCCGTCTTGGTGTGCGCATGCGCCAAGATCTTCACAGCCATGGACAATCGGAGAGCTTTGTACTTCCGATTAATTTTGAAAAGTATGGCTAAGAAAATTTGACTAGACCGGTACAGAACTTGCTCTTCCCATCTGAGCTATCCAGTCCTTAGATGGTGGCATTCCCAAATAGTCAACTAGTATAGTCTTTGCCGGGGTGGGGCGCCAGTCAGAAGCATTCAATCATACTTTGAATTAAGTTAGATCTAACCTTAGGCCAATGGACGATTTACTGGACTGGCGATAAATCACTTGCTTTGAAGTCAAATGAAGACGCCGATCGATTCCGTGTAAAAGACTTAAACTTATGCAGCGAACAGCTTTGCACACAAAGCATGCTATTATTTGGGGACTAGTTAAACGAGAATGTCAGTCTATTGTCGATAACAAGTCGCTGATACTCATTTTTCTTGAAGTCCTGCAAGCTGCCTATCTCACTAAGTTATCGTCTGATGCATGTGGCAAAATAAAATAAAATTAATTAGTCATAACAACCCGGACCAGATAAGATTGAAGCGTATAGCTTGTCTGTAAGAGTCTTCACACAGCCGTAGGACCTTATAGTACACAAAGTACACACGATGGAAACGTTGGTCAAACATGTTGGGCTGAATCGTAGACCAACACGTAACTATTGACTTTAACAGAAATGTGGGGAGGTTCTTATTGAATTCGACGAAATTGGTGGTGCATTCATTGAGAGAAATGTGCTCACAAAGGCGGATGTTTTGACTAGTGCCAAACGTTCTACGGTGCATGGGCTTCAGTATCCAAAGTCTGTCTGTTAGTACTTCAAAAGCTGCTAACTGCAGGTTGTGCTTCTCCGTCGATACAATTGAAGCCTTCGTCTTCATCCATACAATCGAAGCCCGGTGAAGATCCTCTCCAAACCATACCCCTGCTGAGTCATGGATATAACCACAAAGGAGATCTGGGTAAAGGAGACCTTAAATATTCTGCCACAGATTGGAGCATGACGTCACCAGATTAGCCCGAGGGGAACATCTGAGCTGGTTACATGGTGACAGTCCATTTCCACCAGCATCCGGGTCACATCGCGCTAAAGCCTTCTTACGTTCAGCTTTCATTATACAAATAGGAATTGGGCAGGCTGAGAAAAAAACAGTGAGAATAAGACACCGGTGGATGGAAGATGGGAGGACAAGATAAGAGCGAACGGCGAAGAAGAAAGAAACTGGACAGGAATGGACACAAAGCGTGAAATGACACTTGACACATTTCCCTCAGGTATTCGACCCATTTACTGATATAGAATCGTCCATCCAGTCCAACTGAATACGCCTCCATACCATGGACGGACGGAATTTCACTTTTCAGCGACCTTTAATGGAATATAACACCAGGAATCTTCCTTTTAGTCCGTGTACCCAGGTTGATGTGTATGCTATGCAGAGAGGGTGAGAGAGAGGAAAGGGGTGGAGACGGGGAGGGAGAGGGAGGGGAAAGGGAGGTGGAGAGGGAGAGAGAAAGAGGGAGAGGGAGAGGGAGAGAGAGATATGTGGGAGAGAGATAGAGAGAGAGAGAGGGAGGGAGAAGGAGAGAGAGAGGGGGAGAGGGAGAGGGAGAGAGAGATATGTGGGAGAGAGATAGAGAGAGAGAGGGAGGGAGAAGGAGAGAGAGAGAGGGAGAGGGAGAGGGAGAGAGAGAGAGAGGGAGGGAGAGGGATAGAGAAGGAGGGAGGAGAGATAGGGCGAGGGAGAGGGAGAGGGAGAGAAAAAGAGGGGAAAGATGGTGGAGAGGGAGAGGGAGAGAGAGAGGGAGATGGAGAGAGGTAGAGAGGAAGAGAGGGAGAGGGGGAGAGAGGGAGAGGGAGAGGGAGAGAGGGGGATAGGGAGGGGAGAGGGAGAGGGAGGTGAGAGAAAGGGGGAGAGAGGGGGAGAGAGAGGGAGAGAGAGAGAGAGAGGAAGATGGAGAGGGAGAGCGAGGTTGAGGGAGGGGGAGAGAAAGAGTGGGAGAGGGGGGAGAGAGAGAGGGAGGGGGAAAGAGAGAGAGATACAGGGAGAGGGAAAGGGAGGGGAAAGGGTGCAGAGGAAAAGGTACAGAGGGGGAAAGAGATGGGGAGAGGGAGGGGGAGAGGTAGAGGCAGAGGCAGAGGCAGAAGCAGAGGCAGAGGCAGAGGCAGAGACAGAGGGAGAGGCAGATGCAGAGGGAGAGGGAGAGGGAGAAGGAGATGGAGAGGGAGAGGCAGAGGGAGAGGCAGAGGCAGAGGGGAATGGAGAGGCAGAGGGGAATGGAGAGGCAGAGGCAGAGGGAGAGGCAGAGGGAGAGACAGAGGGAGAGGCAGAGGCAGAGGCAGAGGGGGAGGCAGAGGCAGAGGGAGAGGGAGAGGGAGAGGGAGATGCAGAGGCAGAGGCAGAGGCAGAGGCAGAGGCAGAGGCAGAGGGGGAGGCAGAGGCAGAGGCAGAGGCAGAGGGAGATGCAGAGGGAGAGGCAGAGGCAGAGGCAGAGGCAGAGGCAGAGGCAGAGGCAGAGGCAGAGGCAGAGGCAGAGGCAGAGGCAGAGGCAGAGGCAGAGGCAGAGGCAGAGGCAGAGGCAAAGGCAGAGGGAGAGGAAGAGGCAAAGGCAGAGGCAGAGGTAGAAAGGCAGAAAGGCAAAAGCAGAGGGAGAGGGAGAGGCAGAGGCAGAGGCAGAGGTAGAGGCAGAGGCAGAGGCAGAGGCAGAGGCAGAGGCAGAGGCATAGGCAGAGGCAGAGGCAGAGGCAGAGGCAGAGGCAGAGGCAGAGGCAGAGGCAGAGGCAGAGGCAGTGGGAGAGGCAGAGGCAGTGGGAGAGGGAGAGGCAGTGGGAGAGGCAGAGGCAGAGGCAGAAAGGCAGAAAGGCAGAGGCAGAAAGGCAGAAATGCAGACAGGCAGAGGCAGAGGCAGAGGCAGAAAGGCAGAAGCAGAGGCAGAAAGGCAGAAGCAGAGGCAGACGCAGAGGCAGAGGCAGTGGGAGAGGGAGAGGCAGAGGGAGAGAGTCTAAGAGAAACAGTGAGGGACAGGGCTAGAGAGAGACAAAGTTAGATCCGGAGACTGAGGGAGACAATGACGGAGACAGAGGGCAGGGCAAAGTGGGTGACATCTCTCTCTTTACCCTCGACATGGCATCCAATAGCAGACAGGAATCTAGTCTCCTCCTGACAATGCCTACAGCCATGTCATTACACGTGGCTCTGTCTCCTTGGCTGGGCTCCAATGCCCTTCATTCGCCTATCCACCAGCTTGAGATGTTTGCCTGAGGGCTCCAAGCATCCATGACGACAAGGAACAAAATCACGGGAGACCTCCGCATTACCTGACACATCCAACCTTAGTTTGATATTCTAAACACTTCAGTGGGTCTGTAACGCTGGTGTTTATTTATATTATTATTTATGTTGCTTTTAAGTCCATACAATAAAGGTTAGTCACCGGGAGTTAAGTTCAAATAATGAATCGTCGATAACAAGAAATAATGGTATAATGTCAAACGAACGAAGAAGCCACATTACTCAAGATCTAACACACAAGCGCTACATGAGTCAGCCTTGATCATAAGGATCGAGGCAGTTAAAGAGTGTTCTCTATCTGAACAAGAAATTACTCAATGAAGTACATGCTTCATCGGAAAAGATTGCTACCGAGCTCAAACTCTATACGGCCCAAAACGGATGATTTCCGAACGTCAAATCTGCTGTGATGGGAAATAATTTGACCACTTTCTTTCCTTCGATGATATAGACACCCCTTACCGTTTTGATGTGATAGGAAAGATTTACGGTGACACTACTAATGGCCTGAGATACCGTCGAAGGTAAGCCGAGTATTCAGCCAAGGTTGAGCCATATTTCTTGTCGGATGTAAATTGTTGCTCGACGGCTTGGTCGGCTTCAAAATAACAGTGTAATACATTGCTGAATATTTCTTCACAAATTCTTCTTGGAATCTCTGAACGAGTATGATAATCCTACTTGATTACCCGTGGGATGAAAGGCTTCATTTTTCTCAATGTCACTGAAGGATATCCTTGGATTCTTGTTTCTATCGCTATTCGTTACTGTTCTGCCTAGGGGTCTTAATCTGTGAATGGAAACTTCACGCAATCAAATCCATTCTAAAACATCTATTCAAACTGAAGAATGGTTGAAAACGCTGGTGAAACGTTCTCCTTGACTGGTTTGTTCTCTTGAACACTCCTGCTATGCTGATGCAGCATGGATATGTTTGAATTATCCATAGGCAGGGGCCAACTGATTGGATACAGCGCCGTTGCAATCGATTGCATTGGACAGCAGTATCAAAGAAATACCTGCTTTGGTTTCTGACGCGATTGTGAATACGGACATTTGGATATCCTCGGTTAGGGGCCATTTGTAACGAGTTGTTTGTCGTACATAACCTACGTGTTAACGTCCACCACTCGTTCCGTTCGGGTTCAAGTCCCGGTCCAGTCAAAAAGGTTTCTTTGTCATTTTTTTTTCTTAATTTTTTTCAATGTCTTCCATTCTTGTGCAAAGACTAATCTATTGACAAACATGTACATGTGCTAATTTCATCATGGATTAATAAATTGCTCGTGACTTCACCTAAACCATCCTATTCATCCGGGCACTTAAGAAGGTACATTTAAAGGCTCTATACAACACCAGAAGATTGCCACGGGTGAAAAGATTGCCTCAGTTTGTGTGTTAAACCATAAAACGTTCCACAAAAGCAATACTGCGAAGGTTTTACCTCATATGGTAATATGAGAAAGTAGAAAAATCCAAAAAAAAAATCACGGTTTACGCACCGTTCTATAGTGTAAGAAATAGTTTATTACTCGCGAGTAATAAACTATTTGTCGATGTTTCAGAGAACATTTCTCGAAGAGTACAGCATCCCAGACCGTAAGATTTCAACATGAGGATTCTATCATGACCATCTACAAACTGTGTACATTAGAAGGAAATGTTTGGACATGTTTCCCGATCTTTCCCGATCTTCACAATATTTGATTGGGTCATTAAGACATTGATAAGTGATAGCGGCCAAGAGACTAACTGAAAACCGTGGGCCCGCACCTAGCTCTTGTTTAGTGTCCTACGTGTGTGACGACATTATTGATGCTCCGTGAGCAAGATACGTGAAAAAAGACTTCCTCCTTTCCAGGAATCCTGATGAATTTACAGCAGTGCGCACTCACATCCCAAAGTGGCGACTGTGCGCCTGACTGGTTGCGTTTACACATATTAGTTTTCAATTTGATTACGTGGTCTAAGTGTGAGCATTGGAAATTTGACGGTAAAATTGCGACAACAAAGTGTCACATTACGGTCGGCAAGCCTTGGCGCTGTACTCTCCCCGGGGGGTGGAGTATAATTGAAAAAAGTACATGATCGGAGGTCACGCTGTTTATCAAGGTGACAGAACTTGTTACACCATGTTTGTCAAAGTAATGGAGGAAAGTGAGAGAAAACAATAAAAACAGCCAACGTTAGGGTCCAAGTGATGTAATTATGACGTCAGAAGGTATTGGCTCCTACTTGGATAACCTGCGATATGTTTGATGACTGGAGGTTCTTGTATTTTGTAAATAAGGACATTGGATGACGATTCCTGACAGGAATGACAGGAAATGGAACCTATATATAGGCCTATATTATTCATTCTTGTTTACAAGCTTAGGCTGCACAAATATCATTTTTAGATGTTATTAATTTGATAAAATCACGTGTGATGCATTATGATTTTTTTGGGATGTGCCTCTCACGCCATGATTTCCTAATCAGATGATGTTCTATATGCAGGATGCCTCACTAAACAGGCCGCCATCTTGCCTCACTCCTAGCCTCGTCTCTTGGTGGAGCATTTGCTAATGGCTGCCATATATCTCTCACACGTCTACATGCACGTTGGCTAATGCGCCACCGATGCCTCTGATGTCTACCGCACCAAGGGGCCAGTGTGAAACGGGCCGTACGGTATACATGACAAATTGGACGAGTGCTGGCCTTATATGTGTCACGCCGGTATTGCATTGCTGCCTGCTTCGCTATCTGTATGATAGAGTGCGCAGTTGCTAATGAACGACAATACCAGCGGCTCCATGGTCGCTCAGCACACCGGGCAAATGGCCGCTACAATCCTAAACCCAATGGAGATTGGGTTTGGGCAGACCCGTATGCCTCGTGGCTCGGACTCGCGTCCGAGTCCAGTCTCGTTTTCCTTGACTCGGAATATGACCCGAGTCATGATAACAGATGACACAGACTCGTCCTGCGCGACTTAAAAATAGAAAACATTCCGCCAAGTTTGACGTGATTTGCAACACGCTGTGCTGGACTTCAATCCCCACCTGGTGGTGTCTTCAGACTAGTGTTGCTGTAGTGCATGGGCGTTAATGACATTGTTTCTCAGTCAGCACTTGGCTCTCTTATTCGGTATTTGTATGCGAGCAAACACTCAATGGTAAGTGTGATCCGCGTAAACAGTTGGGAAATGTGCTTCAAGTACACACACATTAAGATGACTCGTGACTTTGACTCTAGACACGACCTTTGTGACTCGGGACTTGCACGTGCATGGACTCAACTCAACGTGCATGGACTCAACAGATTTGACCCGGAATAAGAAACTAAAATGGTGACTCGAATACAAGGCTAGGTTTCCGGCTGCATAAATGCAAGGGATAAAGGGACCTAAGGTGATGTTGCAAACTGCTTACTGACTAAAATTACCGAAATGTAAATCTAGAATTTAGTGGGCCTGACGTTTCGATCCTAGCAGGACCTTTCTCGAAAGGTCCTGCTAGGATCGAAACGTCAGGCCCACTTAATTTTAGATAAAGGGACCATGTACATATTTCGCCATGGAGAAGGTTCATGCTTGGATCGTACCGTCAGTCCTACTCTATACAGGAATGAGTTGAGAAATTGACAAGATTTATGCTGCCAATCCTTGACAATTGATTTAAGGGGCAAGTAATTGGAACGTGGAAGATATTACTCCAGTAAGTCTGATCACGACCATATCTAAATGAATTTAGCCTGATTGAATATCTGCTTGGGAATCAGGCTCGTTAGAAAAAGACATGATTAAAGAATCGTTCACCATCCCAATTGAAAGCATTGATGCGGAATATACCGCGGTAGCCCAGTGCTATGATGACATCCTTGTATGATTCGGAAGTCAAATCAGAAGACGTGTACACAAGCTGTCCGCCACTCAAGCTGAGTGGCCTGAAGGACGCCCAACAAGACTCAAGAGACGTCTGACAGAGGACGAGTGAAGGGCTGGAGGCTTATGTTTGATGGAAGCAACAAGTACCTGCCTAATGACCTGTTGGTGGCTTTGTGTGACATCACCCCCTCCTTGCTCCTCCCCTTCAGCTACTCATCAGACGGTGTCAAAAACACACAGCCACTGGACGCACTATTAACCGTAACACGCAGGTTAACGGACTACGCGTTCACTTTCGTTTTGTACAAACGAAAAGAATCGGTATACCAGCTGGCTCATTCTCCTGAATGAATTCCTTTTTTTTTACAAAAGTGATGAAACTTTCAGAATGTGTGTTAATTGATCATTGCTGGCATATCGATACATTGGCGTATCAATAGATTATAGGCCTATCAGTAATAGTGTATATCAGTAATAAGTGGGTCACGGGTCAATGTGTGCACTGATAGCGGTATATAATTTATATAATAGTGGGCTCAAAGATTACATACGTATAATGTGTAAGAATGAAACGCGAAATATTGTTCTTCCCTCTAAAGAACAATTGAGACATTCGGAAATGAATAGCCTCGGACTTGAGGGTGTTATCAAAAAGTGGTCATGAGCACAGCAAGGACTTGGAAATACATCAACTTGTATTTCCATGAAGAAATGGTCTTCCCGACGCGATGCAATTATTGAGTTACAATCTCGCCCAGGCATGTCATAAATGCATCTACACGATCGAGTCCATTGCTTATGATAACAAATGAAATGGGATATGTTCTGCCTTAGATTTTTCCCGGACTATAATTAGAGCACAAATCTTACTACTCATGTGACATGTGAGGGTGTGAGGAGAGCCATGTTGTATCACAGCACAAGTCTTGACTCATCTCCAATCTAGCCTCCCAAGGTCAACTGAATGTTGATATTGGAAAGAGATGTCCTCAAGTGTAGACCGATTGGCAATCATCTCCACGTTATTTATTTGGTTTAGCTATCACACCACGTGGTAGATGTGTCATTGGGTGCTACACGTACACACCCTGTGAGGCCTGATCGATTGCCGTGTGTTTACATGCGTCCGAAGCCAGATCAATAAACCCGACTGTTACCATCCTATGCCTCCGTGTATCACCGAATTCCCTTGCAGTTCAAAGGCTGATGGGAGCTCGTATATTGCATTGACATCCAGTGACATCTGGTCGGTTTGTTCAAGTCCATCGTTACATAGGACTGATCCTAAGACTACGAGCGATACAGAAACCGTACAATTTCACAGTATGCAATTGGATGGCCATCGTGAGATGAGTTAATTTTCACTGCAAGGCTTTGTGAAATGCACCCATGCCTTCGTAAGTCAGTGGGGAAGGATCGGGAATTAACGCTTACTGCCAATGAGTGGCTTCGCATGGTACGTGTAGCTAGCACTTTGAAGTAAATATACCTGTAGTAGCTGTAATCATCTTGATCAAGCTTTCTTGCTTGGGTGGAAGGTACTCGGGTACCACATGAACATGATTTCACAAAGTAAAACTACTGGTCGATTTCAACAAACTCATGGTAACTGAAGACCAATCTGCGGACCATGGACGAAGCACAGGAGTGTAGGACCCACCAGGAGTATGATGGGTTATACATCGCCGTACAGTTAGCATGCATCCGAAGGGCTTTGTGAAATGGACCCATTATTTAATAAGATGTGCAATGAATGTAATTTAGAGTGGGCATGACTGGATGTATATGAATACGGGAGATGGGTCAACATATACCTACAGAGAATCACGTATGACTTCAGAGGCAGACTTACTCCCAGAGTATTGGGCGTAATCACCACAGTGATATACAGACTGGGCTCGAGGTTGACGCATGACGTCGTCGTATGTAGACGGCAGCTAATTCTGTTCACTGAATGTACAAGGGGGTGAGAGTCAAACAGAGATTGCCACTAGTGAAGGATTAGTCCACGATTTCACGGTTTGTTTAAGCATGCAGCTTTATCCTGTCCGCTAGTTAAAACAAACTGTTGTAAACTGCTCACTTACTAAAAATTGACCTGCAATACATAAATCTGAAAAAATTAGAGGGCCTGACGTTTCGATCCTATATAGCAGGAGCTTTCTCAAAGGCAAAGTGACAAGGACATACTCAGACAGTCAGGACAAGGAAAGCCCTGACACACATGACAGAGGAAGGACAAGAGGGACGGGATCGGGATGCAGATGTCCACAAGTTATTTACTTTCTGGGATTCCGCAAGTGCCAGCGACCCCGTGACGTCACTTTGAGTCGAGGGTGATGTGAGCAAATATAGAAGACGATGAGGAAGGAAGGAGTTTTCATAGCGAGATGAAATGGTGACCGGCCTGGGGCAGAGATAGGAAAATCGATAATTTATGGACATTAGTGATCATTGAAAAAACTGCCCAAGGCTGACGTCAATGGCTCCTAAAAGCACTCGATGGTCAAATATTTTGAAGGTGCACTCACCGTTAATAGACTGAATTTGCAAGACAAAATCATTAGCTCACTTTGCCGTGAAATTCCCTTATCATCAAGAAGAAATTCCGTTGCATTAATATCCATGAGGACCTTGAGTTTCTAAGCATTTCTTCATTGGGGATGAACTTTTGCAAGACGGTAATAAAGTGCACTATAATTATTTCGGAATTGTCATCATAATAATAGCAGTGTATTTTGTGTAATGTTTTTGTAACCTTGTTCGGCCAGTGAGTACTGCGGTCAAATCAATAAAGGGGTTAATGCCATTAACGATCGCCGGTCGTCTGTGAAGTAGTTTTTTGTGAACCTTAATGACTAGGTCTGATGGCGACATGATGACGATGGAAGTGCTCTGTGACCGGGAGTGCTCGTCATACCCCAACAATGACCTACACTCGCCTGGTTCAACACACAAGAACACCACCCACTCCCTTACCCCATACAGAGTTGTAGAACTATCAAGTCTGAACTCGTGCCACTAATGGTACCCATGAGATCTGCCATTCGTTTCTCATTTCTCCGTCTCGTAGGAGAGTAGGCCTATATCAAAAATAAATTATGGAATTTCTGTATTGAATACTGTATCTTTCATCAACATCATAGGGTGGATTTGAATTTCAATTTCGTCTAATGGCGCATTCTAATGTACTTTGCATGTGGGCTTTTGGTAGTTAATGTTGAAAAGACAGATTCCAGATTCACTTTCTATGCTAAAGTAAGGCGTGGGTGTTGATGGCGGGCCAATCCTCATTCCCTTCTTAAACTTTGGTTGTCATCTCGCCTTGACAAATAAGAACACTGTGACATTTCGCGATTCCCACGATAGCCTCCTGGCTTTCTCGTAGGACAATAGATCAACAATCCTGCATCGAATACGGTATCATATTCCTTTCATCAACATCGTGGGAGTGGCGTTTGAAATTCAGTTCCGTCTAAAGGCTCATTCTAAAATATTTGCTTGTGCATTTTGAGACTAAAAAGACAACAATTAGAATCCAGACTGACTGTCTGTGCTAATGTAAGTCGTGGGTGCTGATGGCCTGACATTAGTTCCCTTCTTAAAGGGATAACACATCATTGGTCGAGGTCAAAGAATATAGCATCCATACGTTGTCTGATCCAACATATGCATGAAATAGCACACCTGTGAAAGTTTCAGCTCAATCCGCCAACCGAGTCTCGAGAAAACAGTGAACACTGTTTCGCGAAAAAGGAGCAATCAACGTATTGTACCGAAAAAAATCGTTTAGATCTATGGTTGAGACCTAAACGATTTATTGTACTCTTTTCTCCGAATATACAGCACGTTAGGCAGAAATATTTCAAACTTCAGATTTCAAACCGTATAAGTTTTAATGTAAATCTGTGATCTTACCAATGTTGTGTAGGGCCTCAGTAAACTGGCTGCCAATTCTTCCTTTTTGACAAAATAGGGACATCGTGGCAACAATTGGCAATCAAGAGTTATGGCGGGATATCAAGAGGGTCAGTATGCCTAACCGATCGGAAACACTTCAGTAAAACTGCATGGTTACGACGATCAAACCTAAATGGCCGTCTTGATGGCATCAAGCAATGGGTAAAGTGGACGCATTGGTGTAAGCATAATATGGCCTTTCACTCACGCATTCAAACGTCAATATGTTTACCTCCTTACGCACAGGCTGTGGTTCCAAGCATTATCTACATGTTATTCACGGTGAGAACATATACTGGATGGTATTTACACTCTGGAGGGCAGTAAAAAGAGCAGTATTTTGATTTTTTTCTTTCCATCTGAGCTTAAAAAGACCTCGTGGGTAAGCTTATTGTGTGAATTGTAAGGAGTGCTGTCACGTAGGTCAATTAATGCAAACTCGATAGCTGTCCCTTAACACCCCTGGAGACAGCACAGATTCACTCTTTGCAACAAAGCCTCGCTTCTCCGTGTGTCACTGTGTGGCTCTTTCCAACTAGATTCTTTGTACATTTTCACCGTAGGAAGCGATTTTGCCACAATAGCTTCGTGCATTGCCATGCAATCAAATAGCTACAAACTATCACATATCTGTGCTTCCTCGGGTATAATGCCGAGTTGAGGCCGTAATTCTGATGAGACATATCAGGGAGAACCTTGTTTGTCTCGGACCAACGCAGAAAGGAGCGTGTTACTTGAGCACGTTGAACTTTTTTATTGAGTGCCCTCAATTCCTGGGCTCGTTGCTCCCTCTATCGGTGAGATTGAGTTAAGCGAAAAGCCAAGCTGGGCGTGAAGCAAATGATGTTGTGAGGACACTGATGTCACTCATCTCAAGTCATTCATCGCATGGTGTCTGTTGCAAGCCGGAGTATACATTTAATGTTTTCGTCAGACGAACATACCATGATTAAAACTTATTTCACTAATCTGTCGCCATTTCTCTTGCTTGGGCACTTTTATACATTCGGTAATTCATCGGGGGGAAAAACAGGGAATGTTGTACACTTGTTCACACTGCACACAACTATTAGTGTCTTCGACCTCGTTGGATGAGGGCGCTATTTGAGGTTATGGTTGCAGAACACTAAATCGAGGTCCCATTGAACACTACAAAAACACTTTCAAAGCCAAGTATTCCACACCCAAAAGTTCCTCAGAACTATACTGAAAATGTTACTTTGGACCTATATCTCTCAGATTCTTGTCAACTTTTGTACTCTTAGCCGATTTAATTTGTTGGTAATTACCCCCAGAAAAAAACACTAACAAGTGTAGCTATCCAAGCCGAATTTCTGCAAGGATTTTGGGATAGACCCCTCCACTTTTACAGCCAAATAGGGCTACATTTAAAGCAGATATCTGTCAAATTACACACGAAATTAAAGAGGGAACCTCCAGGTTGTCTTAGCTTCACTTATTCTACAATAATTAGCCTCCCAAAACCCCTTAATATTTAAAAACAAATGTGGGTCCGCACTTTGTCGTAATCAGCTCGGCGGAGCCATCTTGGATTGATTTAGTGTGCTGCACCCTTATGTCGACATCAGCAAGGACTGACTGTTCACACTGGTAATGGGGTCGGCGTCCCGATAGCGTAGATCTCAAACCGATATTGCAGTTAAAACGTTAGCCGCGTGAGATTGATCATGACGCCCCGATCTGCAAGTAACCAGGCTGCAAACCATGTACACATTCAATGTGGCATGGCACATAGGCT
Organism: Luidia sarsii; assembly: GCA_949987565.1. NCBI lineage: Eukaryota > Metazoa > Echinodermata > Asteroidea > Paxillosida > Luidiidae > Luidia > Luidia sarsii. The sequence goes on from OX465108.1 coordinate 23,593,730, forward strand.
GGGTGAGCATCATCCCATGGCACGGGACTGTAATCAGAACACAGCGCTATTCATATGTTGGATCACGGATCACGATGTTTACACGCAGGTCCTACCGGGATTCTCTCCGACCGCATTCCTAGCCATTGCCTCGCGTACATACACTGTAACTGAAGATCGCTACACACAGCGCCACTCAAAGGAAATGGTTATTTGCCCGACACAAACGCGGGTTACTATCCAGCTCCATGGGCTGTCTGTATTTTTGTTCAGGCTATCGGGCAAATCACTGAGCATTCAGTGTAAACTTTGTGTCGATTAGGGCAAGCCCTCATTGGAATGATATCTAACTAATTATCTTATCGAATTAATTAACTTCTTTGATTAATTCACTATAGGAATCCAGGGAAATTAAATTACCATTGCATATACGATCCATTGAGAAAGTATATAGGCCTATCGTAGCAAGTAAAAAACTTTTTCTGAAAGATTTATTATAAGTATCGTAAAAAGGGTCCTAGTATTGACAAGTCATGCCCACTATCTGTTTTTGTCAACGAGCAGTATGCAATATTTTGTATTATACAGGCAAATAAAATAAAGGATCAGCTGACTGGAAATTTGAATAATTTTGCAAAATGTCAAAGAAAACTTTGACTGAGCCAGGGCTTGAACCCGTGACCTCTAGTTCTTCGTGCGAGCGCTTTTACCATCTGAGCTATCCAGCCCTTTGATGGCGGCCTTCCCAAATAGTCAACTAGTCTTTGGCACACCAGTGCTCTTACCATCTGAGCTATCCAGCCCTTCGATGGCGGCCTTCCAAAATAGTCAACTAGTCTTTGCCGGGGTGGGGTCGCCAGTCAGAAGCAATTCAAACATTAACTGCCGTATATACCAGCGCCCTTACCATCAGAGCTATCCAGCCCTTAGATGGTGGCCTTCCCTAATAGTCAACTAGTCTTTGGTACACCAGCGCTCTTCCATCTGAGCTATCCAGCCCTTAGATGGTGGCCTTCCCTAATAGTCAACTAGTCTTTGGCATACCAGTGCTCTTCCATCTGAGCTATCCAGCCCTTTGATGGCGGCCTTCCAAAATAGTCAACTAGTCTTTGCCGGTGTGGGGGCGCCAGTCAGAAGCAATTCAACCATTAACTGCCGTATATACCAGCGCCCGTACCATCAGAGCTATCCAGCCCTTAGATGGTGGCCTTCCCTAATAGTCAACTAGTCTTTGGCACACCAGCGCTCTTCCATCTGAGCTATCCAGCCCTTAGATGGTGGCCTTCCCTAATAGTCAACTAGTCTTTGGCATACCAGTGCTCTTCCATCTGAGCTATCCAGCCCTTTGATGGCGGCCTTCCAAAATAGTCAACTAGTCTTTGCCGGTGTGGGGGCGCCAGTCAGAAGCAATTCAACCATTAACTGCCGTATATACCAGCGCTCTTACCATCAGAGATAGCCAGCCCTTAGATGGTGGCCTTCCCTAATAGTCAACTAGTCTTTGGTACACCAGCGCTCTTCCATCTGAGCTATCCAGACCTTAGATGGTGGCCTTCCCAAATAGCCAACTAGTCTTTGCCGGGGTGGGGTCGCCAGTCAGAAGCAATTCAACCATTAACTGCCGTATATACCAGCGCCCTTACCATCAGAGCTGTCCAGCCCTTAGATGGTGGCATTCCCTAATAGTCAACTAGTCTTTGGTACACCAGTGCTCTTACCATCTGAGCTATCCAGCCCTTAGATGGTGGCCTTCCCTAATAGTCAACTAGTCTTTGGCATACCAGTGCTCTTCCATCTGAGCTATCCAGCCCTTAGATGGTGGCCTTCCCTAATAGTCAACTAGTCTTTGGCACACCAGTGCTCTTACCATCAGAGCTATCTAGCCCTTAGATGGTGGCCTTCCCTAATAGTCAACTAGTCTTTGGTACACCAGCGCTCTTACCATCAGAGCTATCCAGCCCTTAGATGGTGGCCTTCCCTAATAGTCAACTAGTCTTTGGTACACCAGCGCTCTTCCATCTGAGCTATCTAGACCTTAGATGGTGGCCTTCCCTAATAGTCAACTAGTCTTTGGTACACCAGCGCTCTTCCATCTGAGCTATCCAGCCCTTAGATGGTGGCCTTCCCTAATAGTCAACTAGTCTTTGGTACACCAGCGCTCTTCCATCTGAGCTATCCAGACCTTAGATGGTGACCTTCCCTAATAGTCAACTAGTCTTTGGTACACCAGAGCTCTTCCATCTGAGCTATCAAGCCCTTAGATGGTGGCCTTCCCTAATAGTCAACTAGTCTTTGGTACACCAGCGCTCTTCCATCTGAGCTATCCAGACCTTAGATGGTGGCTTTCCAAATAGTCGACTAGTCTTTGCCGGGGTGTATTATTTCAAAGCACATATTCTAAGCAGTCATATTCAAAGCACGGTCAAATTCATTCAAGTTAATTAATACGAGCTGCCCTTGGGATGTACCCAGTAGTCCCACTTGATGGCAGAGCATACAAACCATGTATTTACTCACAGTGTGTGGACTGTGCACAGCTACGCAAATACAAACAGAACACAGCACGCCATCCAATACTAATCTTACTGTCCATCCTTTACAAACTACTGCGTTCTCGGAAATGGGTAAATAAAATCCACAAGAACAAAATTGAGAAACGAAATCAAGCATGAAGAGCTAAAAAATAGTAAAATATCTTGAACAAAGTAACAAAATTCAAACCAAATATACTTCGGGTTTTTTCTCTCTGATCTTTCCCCTCTTCTCACTAATCCCTACCCTACTCCTTGCCTTTCCCTTTGATCTCACCCTACCAGCTTGACTCTTTGTCCTTTGTTTCTCATCTTTTTCTTATTCACTCTCTTCCCCCTTCCTTCGTGTACATGTATCTGTGTTGTCCTTGTCGCTCTGCCTTTGAGAAAGGTCCTGCTAGGATCGAAACGTAAGGGCCACTTAAATTTAAGATTTGCATTTTGGTAATTTTAGTCAGTAAGCAGTTTGCAACATTTTTGTATATCACCCTGTATCTTATTTTATTAGAAATGTAATTCTGCCTTCAAGAATGTCCTGCTAGGATTGAAACGTCAGGCCCACTTATGTATTTAGGTTGGTTATTTTAAGACAATGGTTGTTGTTTAAAAATGTACCCGAATTGGGAGGGGGCACTTGATAGCAGGGATATTACATGTGTATTGGTCCCGCATCAAGCCAAACATGATCAACCAATTGATATGCTTTGATGACTATTTTCAGAATAGCATCTACATTCCTATTTTGAAATCCTGCTGTGAGTATAATGTAGAGGAAATTATTCTCAGCCTGACGTCCGAGCTAGAACCGACGGGACCCATTTGACAATACGGGCCAACTGGTCAGTAGTCTTGCCTGCGTAGCCCAACGGCTGCGAACCAACTGTTCTCCGGCTAACAGTCAGCCTGCCTGTTTGCCCACAATCTGTTGCCTAGAACAGATCGACTTACGGCGACTGAAATGTCAAATGCGTTCCGAGCACGGGAATCTCAAGATATGGTGGTCTGTCTTCGGGGACGTCTTAAGCCTCAGATTTCATCTGAAATTTGCATCAAATTATCACCCTTTCTTAGATCCTCGAGTCACACGCGGGGTAATCGGTAATGGAAAGATATACTGCACTCGCGTACAGATTCTCAAAAATAATGATGCAATTGTTGCAATGTATTTGAAGCAAACAAGGCCTGTAACAACAGTTTCAAAATATTACGTCGTTATTGTATGCTTCCTTCATAGGAAAGCATTGCACCAACAAGCTATAATTCACACACTCAGATACAGTGCGACGTGCTTGTAAACCCAGTCATCACATCGACGGTTTCACCTTTATCATATCTGTATCATGATCACTATATATAACATTGAAGCTTTCCATCTGGTTTCACGTCAAAGAAAGCATGTAATCGAATTTACAAAGATTGCTATATACTTTTTTGTCAGCTAAGAAATGGTACTGTTAATGTGTTTTTTTACAGCTTTAGGTGAATTTTTGATACGATATGCATTCTTTGCACGGTGAGTCGTCTTGAATATTCTAAAATCTTATGAAAATAGCTTATATAAACACCTTACATGAACATCTTATAAATAAATCAAAATTCTGCTGCCGTCGCAAATCTTTCCTACATATAGACCTACCTAACATATTCATTGCAGTATTTGGCAGAATCGTCGACAGCGAAAACACTCGCGTCAAAAGTAAAACAATTAATGAACTGAGAACTAATTACAAGACATTCAAAATTCGTCAAACCGGTGATACGGAACATCTCCTAACTTCGTGCTTGACAAAAAAACAAGTTATTGAGTTGCTCTATCAGTCAAACCAAATTGTTGGTAATGGCGTATTCAGGACAAACTAGAATCCATGCAGAAGCGCCTAACAGCCTTAAAAGCCATTCCAAGTCAAACGCGACCGTGCCATTAATCAGCCACTCCCACAGCTAATGGATTCCTACTGCGCAGGCGCGTACGTCTTGCAAGGATGAAGGCAAGCCACTCTTCCGCATCGGTCTAAAAGTTCATTTTCAAGGAGTTCACCTGAAACCCAAGACGACCTAATCCAGACGACATCCACATAATATCTCGTCTCTCATGTCTAGCTGTCATGACAACACGGACACGTGATACAGTTATATCGTGCGCAAGACGCAAGAACTGGCGTTCGTTCAGTTTACAACAAGATTTTCAGAGCTGAGGTTAGTTTTTCCCCCTTTTAAATAATATTTTCCATCACCTTGATCTCATATGTAGCGTTTCAATACAAACCCCAAGGCAGCTATACCTAAATCATGACTAAAGACTCCATTGGATTCATCATGATATTGTTTCAGATCTTTACGGTTGATCTTCACGTTTGACTTTTGTTAAGACACCTAAAATGAATAAAGGAAAAACTAAGTGGGCACTTTTGAAAAACGGCAAAGAAAAGTCGGACTGGACTTGGAGGTGAAATTTAGACCACTGGTTTTGCGTACCAGCGCTCTTTCCATCTGAGCTATCCAGCCCTTAGATGGTGGCCTTCCCAAACAGTCAAAATTTGACTATTCTTTTAATAGTCAACAAGTCTATTATGATATGAGGCAATTCAACCAAAAACTGCCGTATATCTCCATGGATCACACCCCCTTTTTCATTGTAAACCTTGCTACAGCAGCTTGGGGGTGGCACAAAGGTGATGCAGATTTTGTTTAATCTAAATCAAGCAAATAAAGGAAAAATAAAATATAATATGAATAATTCCATACATGCCCACCCACGTGTTCATAATGAAAGAATATTACAACGGGAGGGTGTTCAACTCGACGTATGATAACCAATGGGCGAGTAGCATTTTGCCAGATTTCTTGCTCACAGAAATATGGGCGGCTCGATAAAGTAGAGTACCAGCTACAGGTCCCCAATGACATGATGTCCATGTATATTGAGATGACATCAGTGTGATCTGGATGCTGTCTCTGCTGCGGCAAGCGTATCCGACCGGATTTGGATCGCACGATTAAGTCGATAGGAAATGGAGACGCGTAGTCTTCGTTTCCAGTCGCCGTATAAGGTATGTCGCGTTATAGCTTACATAGAAGTCCGCCTTCTGGTGTACCGGTATCTTATTTCGTATGCATGCAAGCGCAAGTACGAGGTGGTATTGGGGACATGGCGAAAACAATTCCCCTCTCTGACCTAACTCGTATAGATGTCGTCCATACGAGATAGAAGTCGCAAGCGCTCCTTATGTAGCAACCGATTGGCCTGTCTCCTCAAGGCGACAGTTCTGGGCAATAGGTGCATCTATTATCAATTTCAAGCACGTCTTCACCCCTTGCCACACGCCACTGTATATTGTCATAGCAGAATGCCTAAGCATACCTATAACACAGCCTCAACAAGTGGTATGTACCAGTTCACACGGCAATGTTTGTCCGTGCATGCTTGTTAGCCAGACCAATGTTTCACGTGTGAAAGTAATGGCCCTTTCACCTTCTTTCAGTAGGGCACTAGAAGTGATAGCACAATAGGAAACGTGTAGGGTGATACGTAAAATCCCAGTTTTTGAACAGCCTGTTCAGATCCATTGTGGGTGGACCACAACACCGCACAAATGGTACACGAACCCACTCATGATCACTGCAACTGTCCAACAACACGACAGGCTACGTGAGTTATGTTGTTTTCTCTGCCTGGTACCCTGATCAATGACACTTCTCTAGGTATTCGCCTTTAATTTGAATTAATTGAAGGCACGGCTTGCCTTGAATTATATCTGAAAGAGCATTTCTAATGTCATCTAATTACAATTGACGGCATGATACCAACACATATTCAGTAGGTAATGGGTAAATTCCATCCCTGCAAAAATGGTTGACTATGTCGGAAGGCCGTATAACCTTTGGACGGGAAAGCACATAACTGTGGAATTAAGTACCTAACCCTACACCTAATCAAAACAAAAAATGTTGCTTTCCCTTAATTTGATTGAATGAAAACGATAAAGCTTGGAGGAAAAGAAATTCCCAGACCACATCAAACCACACTCTTTCTGAACATCATATCCAGATGCTAGCGTGATATCTTAAGGCAGTGTATTTCCAAACCCCATGGGCATAATAAATATATGTATATTATATTTGTGGACAAGTTTCAATCCGTTCCCTATTTTCCTAGGGTACATATTTCCGTATTGGCATTGACCGTTATGATGCTGCTTCACACGCCGTGCCCAGAAATGGCAAGCAATCCTATAACACTCTCATCGTTGTTTGTTCAGTTCGTGTTGCCATAGAAACTTGGAAGCGCGGGCAAACAGATCAAGTGACGTAGAGAGTCGTCATAAATAAATCAGCTGCTGCAGACTACCAGTTGGGGCAAGCGTATAATGGTATAATGGTCGGGGCACCAACCAAACCAGTTGCACACGGTGGACGGAGGGAGACTTGTCTCTCAGACTTCCTGTCCCTGAATCTTCTCACCCGTGAAGATGCACGGCCAGAGGAATTGAGAACTACAAAATTTGTTTAGTAAGCCCAATATGGAATTCTTTACCTCCCCATGTACTTTCTCCTTCCAAACGTGCATAAAGTGAGGTTAGCTATCAGGTATCTATCGTATATACCAGTACTTATTATTATAATTGCGGTGTGCATTGTGGCAAGTTGTAGTTTGGCTTCTGGTCAGCTAATGTGTGATATTTGGCTGTTTTCGGGAGCATTTCTTCATCAATTTGGTGGAACCTTTCGTGTTCTAATCAATGTGAATAAAACAGTTCGACTGCGATCAAATTTTACTGCTCAGTTAACATCAGCTTCAGCTTATTTATCGTGAAAATTGTAGGAAGGTAGGATTGGATAAGATGGAATAAAGCGAGGTATTATAGTATTATTAATTTTCACGAGGTTTGTAATGGACTCAAAATCCACCGATACGTTTATGAGATGTGGACGGTTGTCTTTATCAAGTTATTTTCAGCTGAAGAACTGTTCACGGTGACACCGTTTACTGACACTATTCTCTGATTATTACATGTGCCACGATAAATTATTCTTACTGTTGTTATTAAAAGCCTAAATTAACCCGTTATTTATGCTGAATGTCTGACTTTAGGCATGGTGCGTTTGTGATTCCTTCAATCAATGAAAATAATTGACAAATGGGGAGTAGGAGAAACGGGTTTCTCCAGGTTTGTGTTTATATAGCGAACAATCTTTTCAGTAGTATCCGACTGAATCAATAGACGGCATTACTCGTAAAAATCCTCTCACTGCCTAGTCATGCTCCTAGTACGTCAGGCGGGTTGTGTTTGATCCTAAGAAAAGCAATGTATTGAATGGCCGCATCCAGTCTCTCCAAGGAGCCTATCGTCGGGGGAATAGCGTCCTCTTCGAGTAAATTTACTCAGTCCAAAAAAGCCTCGTCCGAAACGAGGCTGGTATGTTCAGTGATCGAGAGAGAAAAAAAAACACAGAAAATCTTCTGCCTATAGGAATCCCCCAGTCGTCACGCGTCTTGGTACAAGGTGTTTGTGGCGACACCTGACACACACGGATGAGCGGAGAATCTTCCCCCATACGAACATTTCAGCGGACGGTGCCAGGCACCAGACTCTCTATTGCAGAGTGGTTTCTAGTGACATGTGGAGCCTAATGAACCATGGTTAGACGCCGCTATCGCTGGACTACAGACAGCGCCACAAGTTTCTTAATCTACGGAGAGTGCTCTTATATACACGGAACCGGACAATTATTGGCCTACAAACAGGAGCTCAGATGGAGCTCAGCAATAATGTGTGTTTATTGGCTATGGCTTGCCATAACACGCATATCTATGAGATGTACACGCAGCCGCTAACTTCGCGTCTTCCATAGAATCGCGTATAAGTTGAAGCGGAAGCCGCCTGAAGATCGGATTGGCATCTCCGCGCATGCGTGATGCGGTGCGTGTCAGTCGCGGGTGACCGCGACCATAACGAAATCAGAAACTGATTGCGTAGATATGATTGATGGGGGTCGGGGAGGTGAATACTATCTGTGGAGGAATGGTGGGTACCAATCCATCAGCTCTCTACTATACTGCCATATTTACCATATGGATACATATATATATATACATATTTACCATATGGATACATCAACTATTTCTGTGAACGTGTGAAGGAGATCGTCACCATGCAAAAGCAAAGAGTATATACATGTAGACCTTACATGTATCTCATATCAGATTCCAATTTCACACTGGAAGGTTCGCATTTGAAGAGGTTTTCGGTAACACCGTGGCATAATCTCTTTTGCAAATGAGTTTGTGTCTGAGGAAATATTAAGTCAATTACAAACAGTAACTCAGAGTTAACGGCTCTAGATCATGCACACGGTGCGTCTAATCGCCAAAAAAATAATCGTGTCATAAATTTCACAGGCAGACCGAGAAGTGTCCTTCTAGGATCGAAACGTCGAGCCCTCTAAATCTCTGAGATTCGTATTTGGATCAGATTTCATCAGCATGCAGTGTGCAATGTTTATATATTACAATGAATAGTGTAGTTGTTTGTTTAATTGTCTTAGTGTGGCTGCGATGTATAGCGATGTATGCATATTGTGAACAGTATGTGTTTGGTGCATCAGCTTGTGAACAAGCCTAGGTACCGAATGTAAGCTAGGCTGGAGTAATGAGGCATGTACTCCAACAATCATTTTCAAGTAAACGGAGTCGAAAGTCAAAGTATCGTCAAAATGCATGTCAAAATCAATTAAATTTCTTTGCATTTTCGGATTGTTGCGTATTACAGGATCATCTGTTGGGAGGATTGTTTCAACAAATGTCTGTAAACATTGGAAAATAGGGGATTTTGTAAGTTTGTCTGCGCGTACACTGCAATCATTTTCAGCGAGCCGTGTGCATGACCTCAAACATTAGAGCGGTTTTTTTCTCGAAAAGTGGTTTCCGTGACTGCGCGTTGCCAAGTGGTATTTCGCGTGGTAGCTTGGATATCGGCAACGTATGGAAATCCTAATACTGGGATATCATTGGAAAGGTAATGAGGTACTCGTTGCCGTTGACGGAAAATCTAGAAAACTAAAATCCTAATTATGTAAGCCATACCGGGTCAAAGTAACTTCGAGTACGTTGACTGCTATATCAGTGTACATGTATTCGATTCCGCGTATTTTGTCTCTAACTCCGAGACAGTTCTGCTAGGACCGAAACGTCAGGCCCTCCTAATTTTTGAGACTGATCTGTTTGTCATTTTAGCTTTAATTTTGGCATATTTCTCTGAGAAAGTAATTAATCTGCATTTTGCATGCACAATATCATATCGTATTGCCAAAGATTGCCATGCAATGAATACATATCTAGCCCAGCAAGCATTAATTACCCCAACAATAAACAATCATCTAATCTTTCATTCAAAAGACAGCAATTATGAAACTAATCAATCAAATAATATGATGAATAGTATCACAAGTCCTAAGTCCATACCTATGCACGTAAATGTAAGATTTCCCAATATGTCAACTTGCATAGGTATCAGATGATATCATCGATCACAAAGGAAAATTGGAGTTAAGGATGAGTCATACTTTTCGGGTTGACTCACAAAAACTCACAAAATAACCTGCGCGACAGTGACGCGCCAATACGACTTTATACACCGTTCGAGGCACTACTACTGTGTAACAAGCAACCACCGCTGGAATCCTCCAGGGTATTAGCAGGGTTTACGTTGCCTTGGTTGTCTTAATGATTTCCGTGGTTGTTTTTTAGTTCTGATTTGTTGTAAATTCAGCAGCCCCTCCAATGATAGTAGGTAGCACGGGCGCTAGCTATAACTCGAACTCGATGCAAACATTTATCTGTCAAGTTTCGTCGAGATTTCAACGCGTTTTTTGGTCTAAATTCCACTTCCATATCGCATAATGACACAACCATGGCATATTTTGTTTTCGTTTACTTCTAAAAATAAACTGCAGACAATTACCTTTAAATTATTCTCCCAGCATTCATTAACTGGTTTGAACTTTGAAAATGATTATTATAAAATACAGCACTGCCTTGAAAAACAAGTTTAAGCGATGTGGAAATTTTGAGTAATTTAGGCAAACGTTTTTTTGTTTTCTGACTAAAATTCTTGTGTGGTTAAGTCCCGGGAGAGAACACGCTCGGCCGCATTGTGAAGGAGACATGAAATTCAGATTAAAAGTGATTCATGAGCTAGAATAAACGACCACAAACGATCGGGCTCAACCACTTCTATGGATCATAATTCCAAGCGTTACATTTGAAAGGCAAATGAAATAGCTTAAAGATGGATGGAAACTTACATAGGATGCTGGTCGGCACGGAGGCACTAGTAATCCCATAGCATTTGGATGTCGGCCGCTTCCCCAATCTCAGTACAAGGTGCTATATCGAATGTGCAAATTTGAGCAGGAGGTGAAGCTCATTAGAGAGTCGTGGTAATGGCGGTTTGAACACAGTGGTAGAACATTATCGGGTGTGTGGTGCAACCAGTATGAGCGATGGACTTTCTGGCGTTGCATGCCACAACAGTCCACACGTTGGTATCCGTTAGACGAGGGCCCGATGGGTAGGCCCAATTTAACTGATTCCCCAGGAGACTTGTCGACTTCGCACTTCATTACCTCAAAAATTGATGTTATAAACTTCAACGAAACCCGAGGAGGTATGGCGTTGCATGGCATGAGTTGGGTTTGTCGATGCACAGAGAGGGGGTGGGTTTTGGGGGATGGAGGGGGAGATGTTACCGGAGAAGACTCGTCCACTAATCCCAAGGGACCTAACGAAGAGGATTGGCGCGGTCCGGTTTCCAATTTGCCTTAATGGAGACTCCCATTTCCCGCCAAGACAACTGGCCCCCGGCCAAACCCCTCCACCGACTTTTAAACCAGGACTTTCCCTGGTACCCTGGATACCGCCTGCCTTACCAGTTACACATGCTTGAAGTCAGAATCGATCGCACTCCCCCGGAGGTGTGTTCATGTTGTATACAATTTGTGCACATCAAGATGGGCATTCCCCCGTATACAGACGACTCATCTACGTGGTCTTTATTCAGCAGGAGAGAGAGGATTCGGAGATGCAACTCGGGCCCAACTTCAATCTGGTTGGCTGTGGTGGAATGGCCCTGTGGCACCCTCATCCAAACCACCTGCCTCATCCCCAGCTCATTGTGGCATATTTTCGATCAGCCCTCGCTAACAAAATGGACAGAGACGAGAAACATTCCGAGCAGAGTGGGAACTCACAGAGGTAGATATAAGTGCCGCTACCTCGCAGGTGTTCCGTATCACTCTATTCAAGATAGGAGCCTGATCTAACCTTTATATACTACATCCTGCAACCGGTTCTCAACACCCATAGCATAGACCTATCTTCTGGCTTTATAGGCAAGGCCCTACCACCAGAAAATTCGATCCGATAAAAGGAAAGAAATGTTGGCCTCCCCAGAAGGGCATGACCTCCGTTTCATGGACCAGTGAAGTAACCAGGCTTAATTACCGGTAACGTTTCCCGATATCGTTAATTTTATTAACGTCCGTACGGACAAGAGAAGTAGAACGTCATTACAAACTGTAGGTTGTGTCCAGCGTGGAATAGTGGAGCGTAAAGGCGGGTGATGGTGCATCCAACAGTTCAAACTCACACACTCACCCACTCACTCAATCACTCACTCACCCACTCTCTCACTCACTCACCCATCCACCCACTCACCCACTCTTTCACTTCCCACTCACTCACTCACCCACTCACCCACCCACTCACCCACTCACTCACTCACTCACTCACCCACTCACTCACCCACCCACTCACTCACTCACACACCCACTCACCCACTCACCCACTCACTCACTCACCCACTCACCCACTCACTCACTCACTCACCCACCCACTCACTCACTCACACACCCACTCACCCACTCACCCACTCACTCACTCACCCACTCACCCACTCACTCACTCACTCACTCACTCACCCACCCACTCACTCACTCACACACCCACTCACCCACTCACCCACTCACCCACTCACCCACTCACCCACTCACCCACTCACCCACTCACCCACTCACCCACACACCCACTCACCCACTCACTCACTCACTCACTCACCCACTCACCCACTCACCCACTCACCCACTCACCCACTCACCCACTCACCCACTCACCCACTCACTCACTCACTCGTTCACTCACTCAATTTCCCTCTAAGACCCTCGACAAGCATGTTGGGGTTTCTGAGCACTGAAGAAGCGCTGTCAGCGCTGGTCACCAAAAGCTCTGGTGAAAACTTGGTTCGATCTATCTATGCCCATCAATATGACTTTCCCTTTCTTTTGATTTTCAGCACAATTTTGAACATGCTTTGAAAGTATCAACAAAAACATAAGGTATTGGTACGCATAGTTTAGATAGGTAGCACTCTACCTTTCATGTGAAAATGGAAAAGCTGGTACCAGAGAGGAGCAATTCATTTGCCCTCAATATATAACAAACAATATGAAGACGTCATGACTGCACTACGTTTACCTTGCTTATTCAAATGAGATTTCCCGTTACCTCTCTGCAAACCGTATTATATTGAACAGGTTTGTCGTGCATATGGGATAATCTCATGAGGTCCATAATGTTGCATTCAGCTGATGAAGGGTTGTCTATGAATTGAAATTAATATTCCATTTCATTTATCAGTGGTGAGAGTACAATAGGTTAAGGGCGTGGGATCCCTAACTATTATGTTACATCGCTGTTTCATTCATGGAGCATTTGTCATAACCTTCTAGAGAGTGGTCGAAAATATAGAAGCCCTGTATTGTCCATTTCAATGTTCGACATGACCTCAATTAAAGCTGTGTAAATTGGACAGTCGGTAATGGTTGTCGCAATTAACGACTGCAAGGCGAGCTTCTAATGAGCCCGCTGAAGATGCAATGATTGGGCAGAAATTGAGGATAATTATACGATCAAGGCTCGACGTAGTTATGTGCATTTGGTCAATTATAGCGTGGCTACAGTTCTACAAGGATTCTGCTTTCTGACAAAAGCAGTCACCAGACGAAACTTGATCGGACCAAAGGAAGACTGGAGAAGTGTTGAAAAGGAATGAAACCAAGCAGGCTACAGACCATGGACAGAGGCTAGCAGCCCGAGACAGAGGAGAATGGAGGAAAGGTGATCATGGTCCAACTCTCCACCATCAGGAGACAATGACTGTTACAAGTATTGCTGTCCCTCCATGAAGGCTAAGATGTCTTACTTATTTCGTCCACTTTGATCAGAGTCACAGCGCAAATTGGGGCCGTGTTCACAACGGCGTGTAGTCTCACGCAGTTCTTTAAAAAAAAAACCTATATCGCAAATGAGTTGCCAGAAAAGATAGGTGGCGCTATAAACTCAAGCTGTCTTTGAAACTATCGGCTGATGTTACTAAAACGGGCAGCGGGTCGATAGGTACCACTCCAATGACTGGCCATGGTATCGATGGCGAAATGGCCGTAGAGGGCGCTATCGGTAATTTCGCAGCAAGCATTACCATACAGGTATAATCATTGGTAGACTGATGTATTGAAGTTTGTTAAATAGATTGAATGGTAGCGGTAAGATAGGCTTCAGAGTACAGATGCAAGTACCTGGGAATATTGCTGAGACCTTGGGCGAGACCTCGCGGTATTAGTCAACATAATCGTATTATTTCAACTGCACTGCACCGTCTTAGACCAGGTCCCAGTGACGAACCGCAGCGCTGGTCATGTCGGCGTTCCTCGGGGGACCTCTCCTCAAAGAGGCAAGGGGTGTCTTAACGGGCTTTCAAGAGATTTCACGAGCCGTCTGATTGCACCCAAAGTGCTCCCGTAGGAGGTGACGGCACGACGGACACGACATGTGGGAGACGTGGGGGAGGCGGTGTTGAGACCATTTCATAACACTGACTTCACACGGACTCCGGACTAATGATTTCGATTCGAAGAACCAGTCAACGTGGACTGGGCAAACCGCCTTCTACCGACAGCACCTGAGGGGATCATTAGCTTCAAAAGTGCCCATGAAAAGATGGGCCAGTGTACTGAACTCCTATGAACTAAAATCAAGAAAAAAAAATATTCCCAAGGCTAACAAAAGGAGGCACTTTTCCCCAACATTGTAAATTCAAATATCATTATAAGGCTAGGTCTTAAAGAAAATATCATCCACGGTGCTGTCTTTAAATGATAAAAAAATCAGGGTTGAAATAATAACGCCAATACGAATTTCCTCCCATATTTTTAATGAAGAAAATGTTAATGAAAATGGTAAAATGATTAACTTCATTTTATTTACATCTATTTGTTCTTGAATGTATTGATAAATGAGTAAATAATTAAAATATAATCAAAATAATCGTAGCAGGACTTTTTTTAAAGGAAAATACATTCTGAAAGAAAAATGCCCCCCTGCTATTTTTTCGAATGGCATTGTGGTCAGTGCAGTTTGTATCATTTTTTGTAAAACAAAAATCGAACATTTGCTAACTAAATATGACGAAGAAAAAGTATTCGGATCAATATATAATTTGATTTCAGATGACGATCATACGTGTTGCTATCAAGGTAGTACATTGACAGTTTTACTTGAATCGGGTGGTAAGGATGAGTACAGCATGTCCATTGAACGGAATAAGAATCATCAAGTGCACCTAATATGATCCAGACTTGTTCCTCTCAATTGGTTCAAGTGGTGACGATGAAGATGCTGCGGGGGGGGTTGTCTCTATGGCAGAGGCACCTCGCATCTCGTGGCGATAATATGAGCGCGCGGCCAAGGGCTTAGGACTCTTCATGGAAGGTTGGAGGGAGATTAGAAGGTGAATGTCGAGACCTTTACCGTTTGTCTGTAGGATAGACGGGTAAAATGTTCAATCGGGTAGAGACTGGTGAACATCACATGTATTGCTGCTAATACAACGCAGAATCCATTCCACACCAAAGTTGCCTCAGTTACTCTTGTTCAACTCGACGACTAAGTTCAGATACAGAAATGCCAAGTTGTTTTGTCCGAGGGATTCCCAGAAGACAGGGCGTCGCCAGGCATCCTGTTTGCGTGCAAGTGACTGATGACGCAATCCATTTACTTCCCATGTGTAAACCGTACCGTACCCTCTGGTATAACTGATGCAAGCCTCTTACCAAAGGGACGTCTTGGGCCTACTGGCTTGGATGACGTATCAAATCAGAAAATGGGAAATATTTTTCTGAGTCGGACTTTATTAGAGATGTTGAGGACTGTTTAATTGATTTTAAGTGTTTTTTGTTTATTTCCAATGATGTTATAAGTGAATAATATTTTTTTTCAAAATGGACAAAATTTCCTGATTTAAACTTGTAATACTGTTTTGTAAAGAGAAGAACGTCATTTCTCGCAGAGATGATAAAGAAACAACGAAAAGTGTGCGTACTAGACAAACCTTTGTCCAGGCAGTGTCAAGATGAGAAGCTATTATGGCAAGATAATGCACCTGACTCACTCAAGACTGACAAAGTATATCGACCGATATGTCGGGTCAACGTTGTATATGAGCTATTATGAAACGAAGAGAAATTGAGTTTGAGGCCCAAGGCATGTGAACCTTTTTTGCAACGGTTGTCTTATTCGACTATGGCCAATAAAGCGAGTATGGTGTGTAGATCAAAGCTACGTAATGAACGATGACTAATCACCGCTGTATCTGCCCTCCTTCGGGCTTCATGGTTTGTGAATTCATTGCATAAGTCATGAGAACACGTTGCCGGGCAGCTGTGTCCCCTATTACCATGGCGATTAAAGTAATCGATGGAATACGTAACGACTGAGAAAAGGGCGCGACCAATGCAGGAGCGGCAGGCCCTGACTTGAACACTCTTAAAGGAGAAGTGGTAAATTATACAAGAGAGTAACAGGTGTAAGACAGCGGCTGATGTTGCCACTTATTCTGTGCATACACGAGCACATAATGCTATCATTAGGACAGGTTCCAAACGAGTAGGCTGTACTGCAGCTATGGCTATGGCTTCATGTAATACTCCACGAAGTGACGCCCACCTGCCACTCTCTGCCAGCACTATTATCCACCTACGTGTTACTTTCAGCCATTGCCAAAGAACTGGGCCGCGGCACAGAAACGTCAGACGGAAAACTGTATCAACAAATGTTGATAATTGAGTTTGGTTGACACGTATCTGAATGTGGTAACTTGTTGATTTGAATGGGAATCTGATGGATTTCCTTCGGCTGAGACTTTTATAGATTACCTTTGACAATGATGCCGAAAGGCTGAAGGAAACGGAGAAAGGCGGACTATTGTGAAAGCAATAACGCGGTTCAAATTGCTGCCTGGAGACAGAAATTCAATCCACGTGTCTGGCCAAATCCTTCCTTAAAAGGGCAGATGACGGTCACAGTCCTAGCTGAAAACAAGTTAACAAAATTGACTTGGGGTGGATTTCGAAAGGGGCGAATTTCAGTCAGATCAATTATTTCGCAGTAATAGAACGGAGTGCAAGTACAGCCGTGTTATCACTGCTCCGTAGAACCCAGCATTATGTGTTATACGCAACGAACACGAAGTCGTGATAACAGTTAGGGGCAACACTTGGAGCCATTGTCCACAAACAAGTCTTAGACTAACACAAGAATTATTACCAATCCAATCCTACGCTTGGCTTGTACGGCCATTTTTCTAGAAAGGTATGTCAACTATTCGCCTCTACTTTAAAAAAGAAATCACTGTAAATTATTTGAAAATAACACCAGGTTATTATTGAAATACGTGTCAAACAAATTTAAAAACAAAACGAGAAAAGAGAGGAACATTACTATATTTAGGGGGAAGGTAATAACACAAAAACTGACAAAAGCTAATAAATATTGAGAAGTTTTTACACTGAAAACGGTCAGAGTATTTCTTAAAATTTAAAGAAGTGTTTTTAATGAAAGTGCTAGCAAAACAAACAAATAAGTAGTCTTAAACCGACGGATGAAAAAGAAACAAACAAACTTACTCAATTGGCGATGCGATTCGTAGGCAAATATACCCCTGCTAGCCTGCTATAGCTGGAAGGTGTTATCATGTAGCAGCGCAAACAATCTGCACACTGCGATGCGTGGGTGGAGTGGGAGGAATAGACCTGACCTCCGATGAGTAGAGACACTCCCTTTTCTCCGCCTCTTTTCCTCCGCCTCTCCCAGGCCACCAGTCCTTATGCAATTAAGATCACTGACACAAATCGCTCTAGAAGGGAAGGTCCCAACGCGAGGCGTTACGAACAGCAAGGACGGAACGACAACACCTAAAAGAGGAAGAAAGAAGAAGAAGAAAGAAGAAGAAGAAGAAGAAGAAGAACAAGCAGACGAAGAAGAAGAAAAAGAAGACGAAGAAGAAGAAGACGACGAAGAAGAAGACGAAGAAGAAGAAGAAAAATAAGAATAAGAATAAGAAAGAAGCAGACGAAGAAGAAAAAGCAAACGAAGAAAAATCAGACGAAGGAGAAGAAGAAGAAACAAGAAATATTATCATAAAAACGATTAAATTCAATTGAAGCTTCATTATTCTTCCCTGTTCTCTTTCCCACCTGGACGAAATGGCCAAGCGGTAACCATTTAAGGTCGTAATCCAATCCCCTTCTGAGGCCGTTCACAGAAGACGCGATCAGACTCGGTTACCGTCTAGGGGAGGGAATTAATTTGCCCCATTAACGTCCCATTAAGGCATCTTCCCGCAGGAGGGCCAAATTGATCCGGTTTCGGAAGGCTTCATCTTGCTCTAAGATGACCCTTAACCCACCCCCTCTCAAAAGTACAGATGCTGCTGCCACAACCCCCCCCCCCAACATCTTGGTTCTCCTGTACCTGTGCGTGTATTCAAACTCTTTGTTACCATAGTGAATGCACACTAATCATTCCCTTCGGCAAACGTTCCAGCCGTATTGCCTGATGCTCATACCAATCAATAAAAATACAAGGTACAAATCGCCTCTCAACATATCGTGTACATCATGTCTTAGATAAGTCTTCATCTTAAAGGAAAACACAACATGGCGATCACCCATTTGTCAAAGGAGCAAAGATTGTGAACGAAACATTTACAAACTCCATTGCAGGCTGCTCCCAAAATTATCTGAAAATATCGGACAGCCTACCGTTTCCAACGTAAAAAACTTAGCATACCAGCAGCGAGCAGATAAGAATGCCGGTCGTTTTGTACCAAGATTAAACAGAAGTAAATACACAGAACTGTTGCAAACTGCTCACTGACTAAAATTACCTGGAATTTATCAATCTCAAAGTAAGAGGGCCTGACGTTTCGATCCTAGCAGGACCTTTCTCTTTGCCTTTGAGAAAGTTCCTGCTAGGATCCAAACGTCAGGTCCTCTAACTTGTTTAAGATTAAACAGACAATAAACGGAGATGACAGCATCGATTATCACAAACACGATGATAAGTCGCCAGGATTGTCGCCGGGTGTTCATGAAGGAGAGTAGATGACGTGTCCAACGTCTTGGTCCATTAATTTTATTTCGCACTCCCAATAAAACTAAGGTCATTTATGCAAGAGGAAAGTTAAGGGGTAAATTTAATTTACAAACGAGAAAATGAATGGAAGCAAGTTGAAGGACCGAAATGATTTTTTTGGCAAAATCTAAACCGCCGTCTTATATCAGTTTTTTGGTCAGTATACATCTTCCAAGAAAACCCTCTTATTTTGAAATTAATCATTTTGTTTACGGTGATATACAAAAATTTTGCAAACTGCTAACTGACTAAAATTACCAAAATGTAAATCTAAAATTTAGTGGGCCTGACGTTTAGATCCTAGCAGGACCTTTATCTGCATTTGAGAAAGGTCCTGCTAGGATCGAAACGTCAGGCCCACTAAATTTTACATTTTGTTTACGCATAGAGTATCATTTGAACATACAGACGATAATATTCACAAATTGAGATGCTATGCAGAGGACGTCAGGTAAAAACATGTGCAGATAACACCGATAGTGTTCATTTACCTCTCTTATATTCACTCCTTGTTGATGAATTACAGGAGAAAAAAGCAGGATAATCGTGAACGAATTTCAGGAATAAGTAGAGCATGATTTCATTGATTATCCATGCATTAAATTTGATTCCTCAATAGCATGTAGGCCTTAGTGGATCAGAGAGCGGACAAAGTACAAGAGTGCTGCGCCATGAAATGTGTGTTTAATTGAATGCAGCGCATCTATTCTTTACGAATATCATTGAATGTCGAAATAGGGTTAGAGAAATCAAAGGAAAATGCAATTTATATTAAATTTACTTTTGCTGCGCCTGAAGGGAAAACGATCAGACATACACAAGAAAAGGTGGCACATCATGGATTCTTGCAGATCTTTAAATAGAGGTTACGATTAGTTACATTACTGGTTTTAATATCGTTGCCTCTCCATAGGTTGTATTTCTGTTTAAATCATTGATACCTAAATACCTCTATGCTACCGTGAAACCCTCGAAGGGAAACGCTTACCTTTCGGAGTCTTCTTCCAAGACTAGACAAATCAACAAGTGACATGTGTATTCCGATATTTAGTGTTTTCCAAGTTGTCCGGCAGCTGTTGGGCCAGATAGGATGGCCGTAGTCTTCTCTCAAGACACCTGCATGCCCGTCTGTCACGAACATATGGACTGGTGACAACCTTATGGAAGGCAGTTTTGTTTTTTTACTCCTAGCCTGGAGTGGAAGCGGGCCTGGGGAGTTAAGATTTCAAAGTGCTGAGATGCGCGTCCTGTTCGATTACCGGGACGGGTGGGTAGGCAAGGACGGATAAGTTCTACCGAGCTGAGGGGATACCCAAACCGGGTCAGATCCCGGCCTAGCAGCGAGTCCGCGCACGGTCGGAATCCGCGGCCCGGGGAGAAGATGTCGGAGTCAGATGTCGACGCTTGCGTCTCGTTTCATCGGTGATTAGGAAACCCTCCACCCCTGCCTACGGGAACAATCTCAGACAATTGGAGCTCGGAGAAAACGGGCTCGCCATTAAGAGCAGTCAGAATCTAAGCTAGACTGACAACCTGCCTTCGTCTCAAAGACTTGCGCCTGCTTATTCATCTACCGTGCATTTTTGTCTGCGATTTGAAATAGGTGGCCACGCCGTGGCTAAATGAATTCTGAGCAATTTAGGGAGTGTATAAGGAGCGTAGGGGAAATCTTGCATAGACTGCCGACATTTGATGTAGATTCCTTAGGATCTCTTAAATTACTGCTTGGATTTAGGCTTTCACTGGCTTTCCGGTGGGTTGATTCAAACCCTCTCTTGGCGCGGCTGACACTAAATGGAAAGAAAATTCACCGGCAGCAAAGCCTGACCGCCGCTATTCTCTTATTTTCTCCCATCTTCACTTATAAAAGAACGACTGATTTTTACCGAAATTAAGGAAGATGAGAAAGAGTCAATGAGGTTGCTTATTTTTTCTTCGCTGGTTCCGTGACCACTAACTATTGCAACTGGCTTTCTCGCGCTTGTCAGGTTTAATCCTTCGCCTGTAAATGATTTTGATTATTGGTTTTTACAGACTGTGCGGGCAGGGACTGTGGGCCAGATTGCTACATCCTGACGGGGCCGACTTGAATCACATGGAATTTGTTCATAGTCAAAGGAAAACGTCGCCGGTAGAAACATTGTGAAATAAAACCGAACTCATGGCAAGCATTTGTTGGCTCGTATATACATTCCCTTAAGATTCCTCCTTCCCTCAAGGAACTTAAGGTTCACTGCTTAGCCTCAGTGTTTCTGATGAAACCGAGGAAAGGTAAGTGTCTCGTGATCCATCCCTCGAACCCCCAAACCATTTGTGTCTATTATTTCTTCGCCATGCGTGGAACGACAGGAAGAGACAGGGGCATTGCTTGAGGTAGCAATGATGTATATAAGAAGGACTCTTGCAATGTTAGGGCTTCAGGGATTTATGATGATTTCGTGGATTGCACGTAGGAATCTTCACAATAACAACAGTCACTTGAAGGAAGTATTTCAAATGAGAAGTGATGAAGAAGACTATGTGACATATACCCCATGGACGTGCTTATATAGAGACAAACACAATTTTTATCAAACCATTTAATTGTATTAAAATCCACACACATCACACCATAGAAAGGTACATTCCAAAGGTTGTCGCTAAACCTATCTTTAAAGAGAGAAATGAAAATTTGATTTTTCTGATCATTTCCTTAAAAAAGGGACAAAGTTAGAGCTGGCCAATTTCATGAAATGAGCCTGCATGCTGAAATAGACTACAGTTTTAAGTAACGTTTGGTGAAGGTTTAGCGGAATCGTGTTGGGTTGAATGCTTTTTACGACACTCAATCCCATTTTTCTGCAATAGCCCCATCGGCATTGTCCGTATATAAAAGAGTCGCTAGACTAGATTTCAACAAAGAGACATGAAAGTCTATGGAATCCACCTGTCTTAACTAGATTTCCCCATTCGGGATAATACCATGTGCGTGACAACTGACAAGTCGTATAGCCTTGTACGATAACTCACGTGGGAATATAAGCGGAGCGATATGGAGTTTCGAATGGAAAATAGTTCCAAACCGTAGGACATGGAAAAGAACAAGATAGGTTGGAAGATCCACCCAGCATACGGTTCGAAATTTGGAGAGGAGGTAATACCCAGGGAAAGAGAAGTACACGGACCCCAGTATGTGTGCCGGCTGTGATGTTCACTCTCTGCGCTTAATAAGCGAGTCTTGGTCCTCACACATTCAAATATTTACGGTCCGTGAGGCAGCGTGCAATACGTGGGTTCGGGGTATCATTGTACACGCTTCACTCACGGACGGCTGCTCGCCAAACCCAATAAATTAACTCGGCGATAGATTTATGGAGGTATCAACCGGTCCCATGGCTAGCCGGATACTTAATCCGACCTAAGTGGCTGTACTTTGAGGTAAAGAAATAACAGGGAATTGCGTCTAGGCTCTTTAAGACTTAAAGTGACTGGAGTGGTTTGCTTTTTACAGAATAGCAGCTGTGACGACATTGGACTATTTGGTAGTGGTCACAGTGACGTGTGTTTATGATCTCTATTGGCCAATCAGAGAACGATAAATAATAACGACTGCCTTGAAATCTAGTTGGGGATTAATTATCGCTAGATACTTTAGGCAGCGAGTTGAGCTGGCATTTGGAGAGGCGAGTGACCGAGGGATGTCTCATCACTGGTCAATTTCAATAAACAACAATTCTTGGTGAATGGAACCAGATTGCTCGCACAAACTCCCGTAGTATTTCCTGCATTGCTGCATAGATTCTCGTCCTTGTGCGTATCCTATCCTGAGGGATCTCGTTTGGTTAAAGAGGTTCATCCAGTTGTGTAACGGTTACCGTACCGTATTCCGGTCATTCCCCATCACCCGATGGAAGAATAACGCATGGAGTTTGGACTGATAAACATTAAACATTTCAATCGTGGTAGGCCTATCTGTGCTTCAGCTAGCTTTGCTGCTCAAGCAAATAAGACCAGGTACAAATGAGGGACATTCATTACGAGATTCGTGAATCAACATCGGACAGTAGCAGTAACAAAGAGGATTTCCACCGTACAGTGTAAGAAGTGCCCTGTTAGACTTACTTACATGCCATGTCAGTCCACGGACAAGGAGATCGTGTGGGTTGTAAACATGCCTATTTGTTTCCAAGGGTTACCTACGTGTCTGCCCGCCACTGGCTCGCTTGTTGAGTGCAAAGTGATATGATGTAGCTCTTACACGACCAGGCCAAGGCACACCAGTGGTTGCGTGCATATCACCATTTCGTTATACTTCACAGCCGCCAAAATCGCATGTATAATACTGCTCGGTATAGGCGACGCTTGTATAGTGTTATCCATCGATCGCAAATCAATTGTAGATCCGAAGTCAGATACTTTTAGAGGGCCTGGCGTTACGATCTAATAAAAGTATATTCAGATCTTTCTCACAGGCATAAAGATAAGGAGACAGTAACAGTCTACATTTCCTGTTGCCATGACAAATCTAGACATGGATGGGGCAGTGTCGTTATACCGATTTTACCACAGCAATCATCCATGGCAGTGGATATCAGCATCCCTTCAAGTCAAAGCCATTTCTTGAAACTAAGTTTCATTTGCTTCAGCGATGACTCTCTTTCTATAAAACCTGGACAGGAAACATGATCGCACTGACGTGGGCTTCATTTCAGTTGCAGGATGATCGAAAAGATATCAAACACAAATCACTCTGAATTATTATTCAAAGAATGAGATATTTTCTATGAGTTCTGTCAAAAGTCCTTGAATAGTCTGCCGCCTGCCAAAATGAAAATGTGCCATTCCTTCGACAAAGGATCGAAACATTTACGATTTATATTTCACTTTCTAGTCCATGAAATAGAAAAATGACTAGGATCTGATCCCATCTATTCATCGTAAGCATTGCACAGCAGAATTGTATAGACTTGCCCTTTGCTCCGCTCCATAAACCATTTGAACAGCAGTATATTTCTAGAGTAATTGATGGCTGCTTGAAAAGGACCTACCTTTCCTAGGTCTGTGCAGGGTGCAGGGAGTGGTCAAAGTGAAGTATCTGTTCAAGTTTTCCGTAAGGCAGTCCAATCGATGAGGCAGTATATGCTCTTGTGTAGAGTTATAGGAAGTGGGTTGTAGGGCCATACACTGGCTTGCCAAGCATCATGTTCATGTAGGACAATGAGGAGTTTGATCATCTTCAGGTCCTTGCTGGCTGCCTGGCGGGCTTGCTGGTTACAGCAACCATCTCCAATCGTCATCGATTTGCTGGATCTACTTCCTTTGCAGCGCTCCTCTGTAATGCAATAGCGAGTGTCTGGCCGGTAAATATCAGCAACATTACACCCAAAGTCGCTCTCCCACTTACCAAATATTGAGCTTTTTCTGCCGCTCCTATATCCGCAACGATGTACTCGCGCACCTCGAGTTTTTTTTCTCTCCTCGGGGTAAGGTGGGAATTAATTCTGGACGAGGTGGAGGCGATGAAATATGAAAGAAATAGGTTGACTTGCTGGAGAAATTGTATAATGTCCCGTGTGATTTTTGAGATGATGCTGAAGGTGGATTCCGTGAGGAAAGCAGGGTGGTGCTCGGCGGCCCATTAATCGTGGCTTGAGGCTGGAGTAGTCAGCAGAACATGGATCTTGCAAGCTAAGTGCCGTGCACAAGGTGCAAAGCACCTCTTAATAGTCCCCATAGTGTACATCTTTAGCGCATTTCGATGCTTGCAGTCGAGCAGGGGCTTCTCCGCCGCCTCTAGGGGCTAATTCATTCGACCTATGAAGTCATTTCTAATGCTCTTGCTTCCAGGTGAATACAGCCCAATGCTTCTCTTCTTGTTGATAGCCTATTCTTCTTAGTCTCTGTTTCGACCTTTTCAGACACGATCCCGAGCCAAAATGTGACATGAATACACAAAGGCACATCATTTTTCTCCAGACTCACTCAACACTTTTTTCCCCCGCGGCGGAATCGTTTTGCCGATGGCGATTATCTGGTATACAAAGCACCGCAGACAATGACCCTTGATTGCGGTATTCGACGATGACAAAATAAGATTTATACGCCGACAAAATGTCCGCCCAACAGATTTGGAGCACCTAGCCTCAGGATATTAGAATTCCGGTATCCGCTAAACTCACGTCGTGCCAGACGCAATGATGCGCAGTCCTTTAGGAAGCAAGGGGCCGTTGTGACATTAGAGATGGTTATCGATTTGTGTTGAGTGATACACATCGAGATACTCTACGGGATCAACATTCTGGTTTCAATAAGTACATAATAACTAAAGGCGTTCAAATGCAGATGTGTTTGTTCAGCTTCAAAAGCGGGGTCACCTTTCGGAAAAGCTCTGAGATAAAGTGTATTCTCCATTCAGGTCCTTCCTATTGTGAAGCGAGAAATAGTGGGTTACCTTTTCAATCTGCAGCGCACCTGGCTTGACGAGTGGAAATAGGCAAGGGAATTCATTGGACTTTCAGCGCATTGCATGTGGGAGAGTTTGGGTGAAACACACGCATGTGCACGGTGTTCAAAGGCTGGGTGTAGGAGCAATGCCATTGGTGTCCGCTCAAATTGCTTGCCGCATGGCACTTCCTTCCATTCCATTCCAGTAAACTCGACTTTCAGTCCTTTCGAGGATTTTGTCTATTCGGAGTCAATGCACCGATCCCGGTATTTCCGTCTTGAAATACATGTCGAGAGTAGCCCGCTGTGCCTTTTGCCTTTAAAGTCCCTTCACAACATTGGTCGAGGTCAAAGAACAGCATCCATACAATGTCTGATCCAACATATGCATGAAATAGCACACCTGTGAAAATTTCAGCTCAATCCGCCAACCGAGTCTCGAGAAAATCGTGAAAACCGCTTGTTTCGCGAAAATGCAGCATTAAATGACGTACTATTCCGAAAAATAGTTTAGATCTCCGTGAGACGTAAACTATTTCAATACTATTTTCTCCAAAAATACAGAATTTTAGGCAGAAATATTTCAGTGTGAGGTTTCTATTATAACCATCTTCAAACTGTATAAGTTTCATGTAAATCTGTAAACATTTCTGTTTTTCGATCTTACCAAATTGCAGGGGCTTTAATACCACATTGAACTTTTGTCTGAAGAAGAACATGCAATTAAATTGCTGTGCTAAGTAAATTAACCAGGGAGGATTTCATGACATAGGGTCCTTTGGTGTTAAAATTATCTTTGTTTCCATTCCTTGCTCGTGCGGTCACACGAAGGCACATCTCTCCCTTTCCCTCACCCTCTGCCTCTCCCTCTACACCCTTCTCCTCTCTCTCTCTGTCTTCCCCTCTCTCTTCTCTCTCTCCCCTATGTCTCCCTCTCTCTATCATTCTATCTCTGTCTTCCCCCTCTCTCTATCTTTCCTCTCCCTCTGTCTATTCCCCTCTCTATCTCCTCTCTCTCTCTTCTTTCTCTCTCTCCTCTCTCTCCTCACTCTCCCTCTCTCCCTCTCAGTCTCTCCCTAACCACCATTGCAGTGTCAGGAGTTAGGCTAATCGAGGCAGTGTCAGGAGTTAGGCTAATCGAGGCAGTGTTAGGAGTTAGGCTAATCGAGGCAGTGTCAGGAGTTAGGCTAAACGAGGCAGTGTTAGGAGTTAGGCTAATCGGGGCAGTGTTAGGAATTAGGCTAATAGAGGCAGTGTTAGGAGTTAGGCTAATCGGGGCAGTGTTAGGAGTTAGGCTAATTGAGGCAGTGTCAGGAGTTAGGCTAATCGAGGCAGTGTTAGGAGTTAGGCTAATTGAGGCAGTGTCAGGAGTTAGGCTAATCGAGGCAGTGTTAGGAGTTAGGCTAATCGAGGCAGTGTTAGGAGTTAGGCTGATCGAGGCAGTGTTAGGAGTTAGGCTAATAGAGGCAGTGTTAGGAGTTAGGCTAATCGAGGCAGTGTTAGGAGTTAGGCTAATCGAGGCAGTGTTAGGAGTTAGGCTAATCGAGGCAGTGTTAGGAGTTAGGCTAATCGAGGCAGTGTCAGGAGTTAGGCTAATCGAGGCAGTGTCAGGAGTTAGGCTGATCGAGGCAGTGTTAGGAGTTAGGCTAATCGAGGCAGTGTTAGGAGTTAGGCTGATCGAGGCAGTGTTAGGAATTAGGCTGATCGAGGCAGTGTTAGGAGTTAGGCTTATCGAGGCAGTGTTAGGAGTTAGGCTAATAGAGGCAGTGTTAGGAGTTAGGCTAATCGAGGCAGTGTTAGGAGTTAGGCTAATCGAGGCAGTGTTAGGAGTTAGGCTAATCGAGGCAGTGTTAGGAGTTAGGCTAATCGAGGCAGTGTTAGGAGTTAGGCTAATCGAGGCAGTGTTAGGAGTTAGGCTAATCGAGGTAGTGTTAGGAGTTAGGCTAATTGAGGCAGTGTTAGGAGTTAGGCTAATCGAGGCAGTGTTAGGAGTTAGGCTAATTAAGGCAGTGTCAGGAGTTAGGCTAATAGAGGCAGTGTTAGGAGTTAGGCTAATCGAGGCAGTGTTAGGAGTTAGGCTAATAGAGGCAGTGTTAGGAGTTAGGCTGATCGAGGCAGTGTTAGGAGTTAGGCTAATCGAGGCAGTGTCAGGAGTTAGGCTAATCGAGGCAGTGTTAGGAGTTAGGCTAATCGAGGCAGTGTTAGGAGTTAGGCTAATCGAGGCAGTGTTAGGAGTTAGGCTAATAGAGGCAGTGTTAGGAGTTAGGCTGATCGAGGCAGTGTTAGGAGTTAGGCTAATCGAGGCAGTGTAAGGAGTTAGGCTGATCGAGGCAGTGTTAGGAGTTAGGCTAATCGAGGCAGTGTTAGGAGTTAGGCTAATCGAGGCAGTGTTAGGAGTTAGGCTGATCGAGGCAGTGTTAGGAGTTAGGCTAATCGAGGCAGTGTTAGGAGTTAGGCTAATAGAGGCAGTGTTAGGAGTTAGGCTAATCGAGGCAGTGTTAGGAGTTAGGCTAATCGAGGCAGTGTTAGGAGTTAGGCTAATCGAGGCAGTGTTAGGGGTTAGGCTGATCGAGGCAGTGTTAGGAGTTAGGCTAATCGAGGCAGTGTTAGGAGTTAGGCTAATAGAGGCAGTGTTAGGAGTTAGGCTAATCGAGGCAGTGTTAGGAGTTAGGCTAATCGAGGCAGTGTTAGGAGTTAGGCTGATCGAGGCAGTGTTAGGAGTTAGGCTAATCGAGGCAGTGTTAAGAGTTAGGCTTATCGAGGCAGTGTTAGGAGTTAGGCTAATAGAGGCAGTGTTAGGAGTTAGGCTAATAGAGGCAGTGTTAGGAGTTAGGCTGATCGAGGCAGTGTTAGGAGTTAGGCTAATCGAGGCAGTGTTAAGAGTTAGGCTTATCGAGGCAGTGTTAGGAGTTAGGCTAATAGAGGCAGTGTTAGGAGTTAGGCTAATCGAGGCAGTGTTAGGAGTTAGGCTAATCGAGGCAGTGTTAGGAGTTAGGCTAATCGAGGCAGTGTTAGGAGTTAGGCTAATCGAGGCAGTGTTAGGAGTTAGGCTAATCGAGGCAGTGTTAGGAGTTAGGCTAATCGAGGCAGTGTTAAGAGTTAGGCTTATCGAGGCAGTGTTAGGAGTTAGGCTAATAGAGGCAGTGTTAGGAGTTAGGCTAATCGAGGCAGTGTTAGGAGTTAGGCTAATCGAGGCAGTGTTAGGAGTTAGGCTAATCGAGGCAGTGTTAGGAGTTAGGCTAATCGAGGCAGTGTTAGGAGTTAGGCTAATCGAGGCAGTGTTAGGAGTTAGGCTAATCGAGGTAGTGTTAGGAGTTAGGCTAATTGAGGCAGTGTTAGGAGTTAGGCTAATCGAGGCAGTGTTAGGAGTTAGGCTAATTGAGGCAGTGTCAGGAGTTAGGCTAATAGAGGCAGTGTTAGGAGTTAGGCTAATCGAGGCAGTGTTATGAGTTAGGCTAATAGAGGCAGTGTTAGGAGTTAGGCTGATCGAGGCAGTGTTAGGAGTTAGGCTAATCGAGGCAGTGTCAGGAGTTAGGCTAATCGAGGCAGTGTTAGGAGTTAGGCTAATCGAGGCAGTGTTAGGAGTTAGGCTAATCGAGGCAGTGTTAGGAGTTAGGCTAATAGAGGCAGTGTTAGGAGTTAGGCTGATCGAGGCAGTGTTAGGAGTTAGGCTAATCGAGGCAGTGTCAGGAGTTAGGCTAATCGAGGCAGTGTTAGGAGTTAGGCTAATTGAGGCAGTGTCAGGAGTTAGGCTAATCGAGGCAGTGTTAGGAGTTAGGCTAATCGAGGCAGTGTTAGGAGTTAGGCTAATAGAGGCAGTGTTAGGAGTTAGGCTGATCGAGGCAGTGTTAGGAGTTAAGCTAATCGAGGCAGTGTAAGGAGTTAGGCTGATCGAGGCAGTGTTAGGAGTTAGGCTGATCGAGGCAGTGTCAGGAGTTAGGCTAATAGAGGCAGTGTTAGGAGTTAGGCTAATCGAGGCAGTGTTAGGAGTTAGGCTTATCGAGGCAGTGTTAGGAGTTAGGCTAATCGAGGCAGTGTTAGGAGTTAGGCTAATTGAGGCAGTGTCAGGAGTTAGGCTAATCGAGGCAGTGTTAGGAGTTAGGCTAATAGAGGCAGTGTTAGGAGTTAGGCTAATAGAGGCAGACTTAAGGGAAACGTCTCAATGGGGTCAGGTCGAGAACGAACTGCTTGTTCCGGCCTGCGCGTCCTGCTCAGCGGAAGCACATGGACACGCTCACAGGCCTGCTCCGTGCGTGATGCTACAGGCAAGCCAATACAGCTGACCTGAACGGAACTGACGATCGAAGAGGAGGGAGGAAGAGGTTGAAGCTTGGGATGACCGACAGATAGAATGTCTGCCCCACATCAAACAATGATAATACATAACGACCATAGCCCCAAACTGTTGACCCATAGCACGATGCAATACGCAGCACAGATTCTGTTCTGTTATGGGAAATGTTTCAGTGCTTAACCTTCAGCAGGTATTAATCAATCAGGTAGACAACTAAAAAAGAGCATTATACAGGTATAATTATCAAAGGAGGTCCTAGGGGAAATCAACCACCATCGTTTCCACTGACACTGTAAGTCTTCATGAAATCACCACCTTTCTCCTCAATCACGTTGTGTATGTAAACTACATTACTCTTTGTTGTAACTAAAGTGTCCGTCTTTAAGAATATGTGGGCCTAGCTATGTTCCTTTAACATATACAATCAACTTCTCGGTCTTCTCAGGAACAAACAAACATC
Source organism: Luidia sarsii (assembly GCA_949987565.1). Classification (NCBI taxonomy): domain Eukaryota; kingdom Metazoa; phylum Echinodermata; class Asteroidea; order Paxillosida; family Luidiidae; genus Luidia; species Luidia sarsii. Next base: position 23,623,942 of record OX465108.1, read on the forward strand.
TCAGAAAATTAAGTCCAGTGAAAAGCCGAAAATTTTTAACATTAGGAATCGTGTGAAATCGTGTCCCTAAACTAGTATGGTATTTTATATATACCTTTGAAATATGGCAAAGAAAACTTAGACTATACCGGGACATGAACCCAAGACCTCAGGATTAACCAGCGTTCTTAGCATCTGAGCTATCAGCCCTTGGATAGTGGCCTCCCAAATAGTTAACTAGACTTTACCGGGGTGGGGGCGCCAGTCAGAACCATTTTAACCATCGACTGCCGTATATCTCCGATATGTTTTGGGTACATCATAACCCTAGCACCAAATTACAGTGCAAGTAGTTTGTAGAAAACTCGTACTTCAAAATGTCCACTAACTTATATTCAGGTTCAACAAAACCCAGTGACGATATAACATGAGGCAGTAAAATGCAAGCCACTCTCTCAACGAATGGCACACTTAGTTCAGCTTCTCGTATGTTACATACATGTAACGTATCCAGCTGCAGACGAGCATGAAAACATGTGGCAATGCACTTGTAGGTGGTGTGGATGTCTTAGACCACCCCGACCCACTTATAAGATTCCTGTAGCCTGGATCGTTACCCTGTGACGTTCCATCTCATCTCTCTCAGTCACTCTCACTCGCAGATTGTGAGAGCTGTTTACTCTTGAAATCTTAGTCTTATTAGCCAACTCCCGTAGCAAAACCTACCCGTCACTGCTGTACTCTTGAGGTCCCTAACCGGTCCTGGGAAGCATTTTCCAGTCAACATTTTTCTCAAAACACCAGGAAATATTGGGTTCTTTTGCCCAAATTCTGAATCCTACACCAATATGAAACCTAAGTTGTTGAGTACATTTCAACAAGCCTTGGCATACAGTTGGGTTTTAAACCATATTCTGGGTTTGCCTATTTGCGTGTTACGAAGGAATCTGTGGAGTATAGCACCATGCAATGTAATATCATAAGGAGAATGATTTTACCGTTACAAGAAAGATATAGAGGTGTATAATATATGCCTCAAGTGGTAGGTAAATTCATTTTCGGAAAGCTGTAAAGATCACACAATTTACAGGCTTGAACTATTTCTACAGAAGCTATTTGCATAAACCCTCACAGTAATCCCATTACAAGGCAAGCGAATACAAATGACCATCTTTTGCGGAATCAGCTGAGCAAAGTTCAAGTTGAAGTCTACCCAGAGAGTACCCAAGCTCTAAACGATCGATGGAGATATTGTCACGTGGCACATCAAGGCCTGGCAAATGGGATGAGGAAAGGCGATAGACGTATGGATGGTGTAGCATCCTCACCCTCCTTGACAAATCAGCCAAGATGGATGTATCCGATACAGACTGGTATGGTGTCCTTTCTAGTATTCAGGCTCCATATTTCACTGGTTCCATTACGTATTTTTCTCCATTGAATCCCACCAGGGACAAACAGTGAAAAGGCCCCGGCACAGCCGGGGACCAGTCTGTTTGTTCGTACTTCCGTCGAGAGAGGACGTAAGTGACTCATCGGAAATCCATACTGAGAAAAAGATGCGACCGACAGAATCTGCTGCACTTTTATTTGGAGCCAAAAATATACGCAAGGATTGAATCCGATCCAAGCCTATCCCCTGCGGCCCTGAGATGCGCCAAGACTTTAATACAATAGCCAGATTGGTTTTCGGGCAGGGTGGGTCAAAGTGAGCAGTGGTCAAATCGAAGTGCGGGGCACCGTTTCAGGAAAACTGAAATTCATGGAGAGGGAATGATCGAGGCAGAGGAGAGAAACGGATTAAGACATTGGCTTCAAAATGTTGGAAAGTACAATTTGACGGCCTGTTGAACTCTTATAAATGTACGGGTTTGTTATTGGGGGTTAGCGGGACCATCTCTGCTGTGAAACTCGCCTATAGAGAAGGTGGACAATCGTACAGACTCACTTTCAAGGGGTAACTCAGAGACAGAAACCGTCTGTTTCTTAGGGGCTAGCCTTGTCTTGAAGGCAATGGGGTACCCATCGTCATGGTCTATACACATCCCCAAGGCTGCTTCAATCAACCCATCTACAATGGCCGACACGGGGAAAGCACAGGCACAATTCTCAGCGACTCACCCTGAATACAAATGGCTAAATTACCAGACAGGTTATCGATAGACTGCTCACAAACTGTAGGTTTCTTCTGGCGCGGGATAAGTATTCTTTCCACGTATGAGTTGGCAATCTATAATGTGCGCGCAATTTACCTTCGGGCAAGTTTTCAGAAGAAGGCGAGGGGGAGGGAGACAGAGACAAAAAGTGAGGGAAATGGAGAGGATGGAGAGAGGTGGGGATAGAGGGGTGAGAGGGAGAGAGCGGGGAGATAGAGAATGAGGGGAGGGGAGAGAGGGGAGAGAGGGAGAGAGAGGGAGAGAGTGGGGGATAGAGAATGAGGGGAGGAGAGAGGGGTGAAAGTGAGAGGAGAGCGAGGCTGAGAAAGTGGAGAGTGGGGGAGAGAGGGAAAGAGGGAAGGGAGAGAAGAAGGGAGAGAGGGATGGAGAAGGACACGGCAAGAGAGATACAAAGATGGAGATAAAGAAAGACAGATAGAGGAGGGGAGAGAGGGGAAAAGAAGGGAAGGTGGGGAAAGAAGGAGGGAAGGGATAGATGAGGAGGGAGAGAAAGAGAGGAGGGAAGCAGAGAGGGGATAGAGGGAATGACATACGGGGATAGAGGGAATGAAATACGGGGAAAAAGATGATAGAAAGGGATAAATAGATAAGAAATGAGAGCATAGACAGAGAGAGAGGGAGAGATAGCCAGAAAGAAGGAAAGCAAGGAGAAAAGACACACATTGGAATAGACAGAGAGGAAAATCAGAAAGGGTTAGACTTAAAAATAACGAATGGACTTCAAAAGAAAGCGACAGGGTTTATTTCCCCCAAGGAACAGTTATATGTTCCTTCTTGGGTAACTTTATCTTGAATATTCCAGTATTTCTTGGGGCGGGAGGCAGCGGCTATACAAGGCCTACGACGCCCATGAAACTGGAGCTTTAAGGGCGGACTCCGTGAAGAGTTTGCTGTCGTGTCGGGGCAATGTTCAGGGCCTGGAAGGGGGGCGATACATTGGACTCAAGTTACTCATGTACTCTGTGAAGCCCGGCCCGAACATGAGACTGCATTATTGTATCAATCTAAAAGGTCCGCCCAATTGCGCCCGACTCCCTCCCACTCCATGCATTTACTTACAAAGTTTCAAGGTTTGCGGTGTAGATTAGGCCTAGCCTTAATCAGATAATTATGCACTTCCAATCAAGACTGAGACCGAGACAGATAACAACTCCATCGCCCATAAAACACTTTCACTCATATTTAATCTTCTATCCTAAACTCGATTAGGCAAAGCCAAGGAAAATGATCAAATGGTGAACTAGTTTAAAGTTTGCGCACAATTCGACAGATAAAGGTATTCATAATTTCCGCAAGGTATATAATTATTTGGGTGAGGGCCAATGTAGATATATATATCCACGTTATATATCCCGGGGTAATAGTCCACGCTCTCATAACCACTTGGTTATTTGATTCCCGACAGTAAGGTTTGTTTTTACAACGGCAGGACGACAAACTGAAATGTTTAGATTGGGCCCAATACCCCGAAAGAAAACAAGTCATACGATATACAGCGTTCCCGTAGCAATGATGGAATCGGTGTTTGCCACGAAACAATTCCAGGACCCTTGGAGAACGACCTACTTGCACAGTGCCCTCTCGCGATCTATAATGCTCCATAACTACATGCCTAGAGTCTAAGAACCCAAACGTGAATAGTTTCAGGGGGAGGAGAGCGAATGAAACAAAAACAACTGAGAAAGTCCCGGCACCCTAAATAAAACAGAAAAAGAAGTAAAAAGGTAAACCAAAAAAGAAATAGAAATAAGAGAAAATATTATAAAACAAAGAAAAAAAGGGGAAAACAAAATAGAAAAAAAATTAAAATTGAAAAACAAAAGATAAAAAAAATCAGCGTAAGGTAGTTCAGTTGAGATCCGATTATAATAACACACTGCATTCCCTTGGATTCCTGATCATCCATACATGCCTATGGGTACCAATGCACCATACAAGCAGGTATCGTGCAGGTCGCTAGACCTTTCAATTAGGAATCAGCCTAACGAGACACGCACCTGTAGAAAGGGGCAGACCTGGGATTTAGCAGACTAATCCCTTGGGCGCCTTCAGGCCTCAATATTGAGATTAAACGACGGCGGAGCGTGAAGGGATGATCGGACAAGCTGTTATAGTAAGACTCACAGTCACGATCTGAGGCGGGTTCAAATCTCAAACCTTCATCCTTGTAACAGTGGCTAGGCTGTTTTTGTATATGTTCACTGTGAGCCTGGACCTATGAATGAATGGTGACGCGCACTAAGTATGTTCCAGTAGCCAGTCTCAACTAAGTACCGTGGAGTGCATAGACATGACCTTATACTGCATTCCATCCAAATTCAATGCATTATATTTGCCACGTCGTATTTCCTGCTGACTTTCTACGAAATGCTCCATCGTCAATCATGAATAACATCGGAGACAGAAAGCTTCGATTATACTTTGCAGTTTCACTGAGAGGTGAACGAACCTGGTGCATTGCACGGGCAGGTGATGTAGACAGTATCTCTCCCCATCACCACGCCTATAGCTCACTCCCCGTCTGCCTCCTAGTGTCTAAAGGCATGTGACGATGTTTGGCCTTCCCTGCAAAACTTCTCAACTATCAAAATCAACAAATCTCAGCAAACTGACTGGCGCAGACGCCACCGTTTCGTGAAGAAAGGATCGATGAATGTGAAATCTTATCTGAGCAGTTAACAAAGGGAGTGGTTTTACTGCCAGCTGTGCATTTGAACATATTCAGTGCAGTATATTTTTCACTAAATTATCGCCTTCAAAACATGACTTAAAGTCATATACAAAAATGTTGCAAACTGCTTACTGACTAAAATTACCAAAATGCAAATGGCCTGACGTTTCGGTCCTAGCAGGACCTTTCTCAAAGGCAGAGTCACTCTGCCTTTGAGAAAGGTCCTGCTAGGATCGAAACGTCAGTCCCACTAAATTTTGAAGACCTTCAGAACATGTTATATGCATGAGACGTAGTATTGACGATGTTAACCATGTACTAATCCTCAAGCTAACTGCTTTGAGACTATAAAGTATGACCCAACTGCGATATGCCAGGTTTTCAGACCGATTTCATTTTCAGGATATACGTGTACATGTATCTCAAATACTCTTTGTATGGGCCCCAAAACGAACGTACAGCAAGGGCAGCCATTTTCACACTAATCCGATTGAATTACTTAATAATAACGTTAATGGGGGTATACAATATCCTACTGTTTCTTTTTTATGAAAGTCACCCAA